>VMYD01000132.1:0-365612 GCA_007663325.1 Eucalyptus pauciflora | reverse complement strand
TTTTGAGGGATGTTATGGTTGCAATAGGTCTCCATTGACTGCGCAAGTGATTGGGTTCTTTCACGTTGAAACTAGTTCACCGAATGGTTTCCATGCATGGAAGAAAACTCTTGAAAAGTCTAGCCTTATAATAAAGTCAGTGTAATGATTCAGTAAGTGTTTCTGTGAATACAGGATAAGTTAGCTTTAGAAAGCTTTGGATTCAACTCGGTGAAAGGATGTAATATAGTTTCCTCCTTCTACCTTTTCTTGGTGGTTGCTTGTGAGATTTGGGAGCTCTATTGTCTTTGAGTGTACCGAACTTAATATGATATGGAAGTGCAGATTTCTGTTTGCTCGACGATGTAGTTTGTCCACCTTGGATGAATCGTTTTTTTCCCGGGCAATTCCATGGTCTTGCCTGTATTTCATACAATGAAACTTTCGTGCATCGATTATTCTTATGAGAAATGTTCAATTCCATACACCATCATCCGAATTGAATTTCACGTTTGACTTTTGCTCGTGTATTACTCGTCCATACATTGAATGGGGGTACGGTCATATTTGCCTTATTGAGATGCAATTATGAACCTCATTCATATCCATTTGTAGTCAAGTTTTTACAAAGTTAATGTCCATATTAATAATCAACCAATCAAACACATTTCCTTCGATTAGTGAGGAGGGAAATAAAGTCCAATAGAAGTTCGTATTTCACAGGTGCTGGACTCACTTAACTAAGGCGCATCTTTTCACAGGAAAAAAAGAAACCGAGAATTTGTGCTGAGATCCTCCTAATTCTTTGTAATTAAGGTGGCGTAGCATATATGTGGATATAATAGTTATTATCGCGCTAGAGCAAGTGCAACTGATTGGGTTGATCAACTGGCTACTCTACTCACCAGGCCTGGCCCGGGCGTCCCTCACCTGATGCCAGTGAGTCAGTGACCTCTGCCGGCCATCGGCAAGGCCTCGCGGTGGCCGGTGGAGAGAAAAGGGGAAAAAGAAAGAAGGGAAATTACTGACATATGCTATATGGACATACTAAATTACAGAATCTTGACGAAAAAGGGAAGTGGAAATCTGCCACGAAGATGAGTTTAGTAGACGTGTTTTTTGGATTTGGTTCAGTTACACTTGTCGTAATTGTGGGGCGGAGGTTAAATTGTACGCTCATTTGTGGCACAGCTTTGAGAATTTGCCTGTTATAGTTGATTCCCCTGATGTTGGGTTGCTGAGATCCACGCCACTTGATTTGCATTTAGCCCGGAATGTTGATCGCGAAAAGCATGTTTCCAGGATTCTTTGTTTATGTAGATGTAGACGTTAAGAACTTGTTGAAGAGGACAAGCTACGAGTGTAGACTGCACATTCATTTCTAAGTTGCAAATGCATGAAGTGGTGAATAATAAGAAAGAGATCAACAATATCTGGTGAGTACTACTGCGCTGTTAAAGGTGAGGGGTAAGCCACGAGTTCCAGGTTGTGTGCATACTTTAGGAATGAGAGATGGTGCTGAATTTTAAAATTTTCAATTTACTACTATCTGAACGGTTCTCATTGAATCTTTTTTTTTGTCGGTACTTGGCTGTTAATTATGACCGTTTCACCCATAAAAAGAGATTATCATTATTTTGGATACTGGAGGTGGAAGTGCTTTGAATGTTCGGAGGACTGCGAAAGACTTGATAGCAGCAGGAGCTGCCGCTGTTTTCTAGGGGGACTAGTTTCAGCCGAGAGAGGTATAATGCTGCTCCTTCTACGAAGCTCTCACTCTCAGCCTTTTCTTTTAATTACTCAACATGAGCGCTGAAGTTCTATTATGAACTACCTAGTACCTAGTCCCAAATTGTAAATTAGTCAAGTTTGAGCCTATGTTTCAGTTTCAGATATTTTGAATTTTAATCAGTCGGACATTCTGTGAAAGAAGTTATTACAAGTATACACCTTGTTAGCAAATTCTGGGTCAACTGTCATTCTTTGAGTTAGTTGTTCCTGAATTCTGTCTGACAACTGTGCATCTACTGATTTCAAATTACTTCCTCTTCAGGATCAAGCATGGCCAAAGAAGTGTGGCTGATAAGTATCATTATCATTGTCATTTCGGGGCATATGCGTGGTAAGCAGGTATACAAGCCTGCCCTTGGTGAATTTGAGATGTGATTTTCTCTTTCAAAACTCAGGAGCATAGAAACACATAAAACTGCAATTCCTCTCAAACTGCCTCATTTATTGGTCATACCAGGTGATGAGCATGCTGATAAAATAGCATCTGCAGGGGATGCTATTGGGAATCCTGACTTCTTCCTCATGGCTAGGACCAATGCACATGCAACATCAGCCAAAAACTGCTGTCTGATGCCATGGTAAGGGTTATCTTTACATGGAGGTACTAGTAGACTGATCCTCTGCTTCTTGTCATGATCTACTGTGGAGTGAGGCTTCTGTTCGTTGTGAAGCAGAAATTCTGCTCTAAGAGGGCATCGCAGGGTCATCCCGTGCTGAGACACAGGTTTACAGTGAAAATGCGGACCTCTTTCCTGACATTATTACAGTATTCAAGTGATGACTAGATGTTCAACCCAAAGTTAATAACAAGAAGTAGATATTTTGGCATCTTAGTATTGGTAGATCTCCACTTTTTTAATCCTATACCTTCATTTCTCCAGAAACTCATGCAACTTCTGCCATAATTCAAGTGTAGATTATATCATATGACTTCTTAGTTTGTGTTCCATTTGCCTCTCCTTTAACCCTTGCACTCTTGACGCTCATTATCACCCATTATCTCCTGTACTGCTCTCTGCATCATAAGGAATTCAGCAATTACGCTTACTGACCAAACCATCCCAGGTAAGTTATACTTTTTTAGACTGGTCGTGAATGTGGCTTGTGAAGTCAAAATTAGAGCCTTTTCGGTTGGAACTGAGGTGATTGAGCTCAATTGTTTACTTCAGGCAGGGATACAATTGCTCTTCACGAATCCGCTCGTGAAGGCATTTGCTGTCTAATGCTCTGTCTGAAGAAGGAAAAAGGAAAGTAAATATCAGCAACATATCCTGACTTTTCAAATGTTAGCATGATGATTTCTGTCAAAATTTCATTTTACTATGTGAATCGGCTCGTCGTTTCTTAGCATGCGCTGGATGGTCGAGCTGTTCGGACAATGTTTATTGGTGTTTCAAGACACTACAAAATGGAGCATAGTGTTTCCTCCGAAAGCATTGATAGAATTTCGTTTGAAATGAATAATCGAAATCATTTTTTATGGGTTTCTTAACTCCTGTTGTTTATTGTAATAAAAGTCGCCGGCAGGAGCCGATGGATGCTTTGTGGAGGCACCAAGGGATGACGATGAGCTCAAGGAGATCGGACAGGACGGTGTACGAGAGGCTACAGGGTATGCAATATGATTGAAGGTGGAGTCACACCATTGACCGCTGCCGAGGAGCTGAAAGAGATGGGCTTTCATTTGATCGTGCGCCCCGTGCACGGTGCTCTATGCTTGAGTGCGCACCATTGTCGATGTCCTCGAGTCCTTGAAAGAGAAGGGAACTACAAGAGAGGATCTCGACAAGATGCCTATGTCTGAGGAATTTAACCAGTTGGTCGGAGCTTGGAGTCCTGGTTCAAGCTCGAACCACGGTGCTCTGAATTTAAGGAGCGCTGTCGGAGTAAATTCACAGTAACTGCGAAAGCCGAAAGTAATCGAATATGTGCGGCAACATTTGAATTCCAATTTCCAGTTTCCCCAAGGCTTCTAACACATAACGCCCCACGCATTTGCATGAGAGATGCACCGCTTAGAGTGTGTTAGAACTCTTTTCAATATGAATGTTTTTGCTAAGTAATTACATATCAATTTTTATTTTTTTATTTTAAGTAAGTCTGTCTCTCTAATGGCCGACGATTCCAGCAACAGAAGATTATTAAGCTGC
The DNA here is from genome assembly GCA_007663325.1 of Eucalyptus pauciflora. Classification (NCBI taxonomy): domain Eukaryota; kingdom Viridiplantae; phylum Streptophyta; class Magnoliopsida; order Myrtales; family Myrtaceae; genus Eucalyptus; species Eucalyptus pauciflora. The sequence goes on along the minus strand of VMYD01000132.1, from coordinate 361,692 downwards.
CCTAAAAAATTATCTGAACTTGGCAATTCTTCTGTCAAAGAAACTTGGCAATTCAAGAAAGCACCATGCCTGACTACGGGCCACAGTAGACGCGTTAAGAAGCATAGCATAAACACGCTTATCTGAACTTTCGTCTCTTGCACCGCCCGGGTTAAACACGCTTATTTGGCTTTTCAAAAGGAAGAGTGAAAAGCCAGAATGGGATTAGGAAAGCACAGCCTCTTTGCAATTGCTACGAACTTTCGTCTCTGCACCAGGCATGACCACAGGCCGAAGCAAATACCTTAAATAGCAGAGCATAAACATGGCAAGGTACAGAATCGTTTCCATCGGAGAGAGTTATCAAGTACTAAGAACTCATCAAAGATTCCTTCACTGGTGCTCGATACGGGTGTATTTGACTCGGCGTTCCATATTAACGCTTCGCGATTGGAAGACTGAGGAGCTAAAGAGGGCAAGCAGGATTTTTTGTTGGGTATATTTGATGTAGTAGGCTTTGAGCTGTATTTACTTTTTCTGGGGTAAACTACTTAGAACTCAATTCAAAACTTAATTGAACATAAATAATACTCATCGCCACAAACTATCGACTACCACTCCAGAAGGACAATGCATAGAATCATTAAATATCTAGATATGGACATTTATGGCTGGCACCCATCAAAGTTTCGTAATGTCATAAGCGGTAAGCAAATTCAATGAAATCTCAACAACTAGATATGTATTAATGTGGGGTAAGGAACAATCAAAAGAAAAAAAATCTCAACCCACCAAAGTGCTATAAATTTATAGGGGCTCCATTTTAGCTGTTCGTGCAATCGTTACAAACTTCCGTAAAGACCCGTGCTCTACGCCACATTATTGATTTCGATCGGTCGAGAACTCTTTCGGGTGAGATCAGTCTTCAAGCGATTATCCGCAGAACTAGCTGAATTCCCCATGTCTGGCACAAAGGACATGTTCACCGTAGTCGATTGCAACACTTTGGCTATATGCCGAGACTGCAGCGGTGAACTTGTTCTCGGCAAATAGCCAACAGTTGGTCGCAGCAATCGCAACCGGCTATAGCGAACTTATTCTTCATGCTAAATATGGGGAATTTAGCTAATCTAAGCCACGGCCAGTAAGCTTGAAGACACTCATCACACTTGGAAGAGTCATGGCAGTCTCTACTAGGGGTGAGCATGGTCCGGGTTGGTTCGGGCCACCCCCTAACCCTAGGACCAACCCGTACAGTGTCGGTCCTCAATTTTTAGGACCGATGACTGACCCTATTGAGCCTGGGACCAAGGACCGGACCGACCCAATGGGTTTGGTCCGGTTCCAGGGTCAACCCGGGACCGATCGATAATTTTTTTTGTCTTGTTTTTTATACTCCCTAAAAAAGCAAACCTACAAATTCAAATTACACATCCATCGACAAAGCGGCATTGTGCAACTAAACTATAAATACCAATACATATTCAACAAATTTAAGATGATACAATAATAGAAATTTCGTACCTGCTAACCGTTCATCGAGATATGGGACAAGATGGAAAGTTCTTGTAATCATCTATCTTTAATATTCATAACATCATGTGCAAAAGCGTTTTCCTGCATTTGATCATGTAGAGTCCACTCAACCAAAAAATGAGCTTTACACCACTTGACTAGCATTTGATCATGTAGAATCCACTCAACCAAAAAATGAGCTTCACACCACTTGACTAGCAAATCACCGTAGCAACTGCAGTACTACTCCACTCTTCAAAAACTTCTACCATTTAACACAAATTGAAAAGCAAAGTGCAGCTGAAATTCATTAGTAAAATACAATTAAACCATAAAAAGTTCAAAATACTTAATATAAACCATGAATATATAACTTCACATCTTGTTAATTCACTTGAACTTCTAAACACCTGAAAACAAAACAAACGACACATAATTAATACTCAACAAAAGTTTTAAATTGAAATTACTATTAGTGCTATTGATAGAACATCTCACCATAACTCTTAGGTTTTATAACAGACATTTTACTTAGGTTTGAATATATAAAAGAATTATAAATAATATAATGTAATATAATATATATACAGGGTTGGTTCAGGGTTGGACCGACCCAAAACTCTTAGGACCGAGGACCAACCCGCACAGTGTCGGTCCTGGAATTTTAGGACCAAGGACCGACCCAGTCCCCTTGGGAACCGGACCAGGACCGGCAGGGTTGGGCCGGTCCAGGGTCGGTCCAGGGTTGACCCTAGACCGCTGCTCACCCCTAATCTCTACCGATCGAAACGATGATGCCCACGTCGTGACCCTTGACAAAAATGTCAAGCATCTCGATGTTATCACAATCGGTTATTTTGTCACTGTCTCACTCTCTCACGTCTCCGCCTTAGATTTCGCCAGATTTAGACCAAATCTCCATCCTTCCACAAGCTCTTCGACGCCGACTCGCCACCGTCCTCGACTCTTGAGTCTCTAGCTCAGACTCGTCCTTGAAATCCCGGAAATCAACCTCGAGATCATCTTTTCCACGCACCGACGGCTTCCGGTTTGGCCTGCATCTTCGAGTGCTTGCCCGACGTTTTCTTCAGATCGGGCCCATATGAAATCCGCAGTCGATTCGCGAGACCTCTGGTCGGGGATGGAAATCAGGAGACAATAGCGCCTCGCTGAAACGGTACGAGAAGACCAGCAGGAGTAACAACAAAAAAGCTGGCTGACGATCAGAGCTTGCTTCGGTCTGGTGATCGGAGGAAATGAATTTCGGATAGTTTGCAGAGAATTGCATTCGGGGTTTATGTAAATGAACATTTTTTTATTTTTCTGTTCGAATATTTAATGAAGTTCGTTTGGTGGGATGCGTAATTTATTTGGTTGACAGAGGAGTAGAGAAAGGTCGTTACAAAATTCCAATCTCTGAAATGCTTAAGCTGGTTCCACTACCTCTCGTCACCATCATCCCCTAGGCCCCTAGCTACTACTGTTCAAATCAAGGAGGACTAGAATTGTGTAGTGATGGGTACAGAAAATAGAATTTTAGAGAGAGAGAATAAAATAGGTGTAATGGACTCAGCCGAAAAAGAGCAACGACTCAAATTGATTAGAAGAGAAGAAAAGGGGTGCAAGGGACAATGACAAAATGGGTTTAAGTTGGGCTTGTTTAGTTCATAGTCGGATTAGTAAGTTTTGGATTTAATAAGGCTTAATAAGCTTTGGGCTTGAGGCTTCATGAGCTTGGGCTTGAATAGGCTTGATGAGCTTGGATTTTAAATTGGACTTGAGCAAATAAGCTCATTTCATTTATGAGGCCTTTCATGTTTTCTGGGACCTGGACCTGCGAGGTCCAAGCTGGGTCCATATTCTGACTAAGCCCAAGGGCCTAGCCCGGGTCTTTATTTCCGAAAAACAATAAAAAATTCGGGAGATTGAAGAATTTGAAAGAACTCATGCGATTGAGGACCTTTAGCCCTCAACTCAACATTACCTCTAAACTCCTGTTTTCCCCAACACTCATTCGGGAGTGTTGTGACAAGACGCACACTTAGAGATGGCTATTCTACCAATGTAAGTGGCTATCCTTACTTTCTAGTCCCAAATAAATTGAGTGACAACTCGTGATCAAAGGATTTTGGGATAGGGCTGTGGTAAAATTCTTGGGATAAGTACACTAACAGTACCAAAAGTTGTGTACAGCGCTCACTTTGGTGCCAAAAGTTTCCGTCAGATTACTTAAGTGCCAAAAAAATTGAAAAACGATCATTTTAGTGCCAATTCCAATCAGATTGATCGGAAATCCGACATGGCATTTTTTTATTAATTTTTTTAGGCTGACATGACTCGCCAGAGAGCACAATCAACATCTAAACCACAAAAACGACGTCGTTTGGCTTTTTTCCCCCAAATTAAAACCCTAAATCCCCAAATTGAAAGAGAGAGAGAGAGAGAGGGAGGGAGGGAGGGAGGGAGAGGAGAGGAGGCACGTCGTCTTCTTCCCTGAAGAACGACACTAACAGCGAACGGCACCAGCAGCAACACCAGCAGCGCACCAGTAGCAGCACCAACAACGGCACCATCGGCGACGGCGGCAGCGGCGCACCAGTAGCGGCACCTTCGACCCCTCTTCTTCCTCCTCCTCCTCCACCCTCGCCTCTTATTCTTTCTGCCACTTCTTGCTTGAGCAACAATCTCATTCTCTCCTTGCTCACCTGGTCGAGCATCTACAATGGTGGCCAAGCGACGGTGGCCGAGCATTAGTGGGCAAACAACAGTGGCCGAGCGGCGAGGAAGAAACCCTAACCCTAATTTCAATCCACGTACGAGCTAAACGGCGTCATTTTTGCGAGGGTGTCTATGTATAAGGGCAAAACGACGTCGTTTCTTGAAGAGGATGGAAAATGACGTCGTTTAAAAGCCAAGCAACTTCTTTTTTTTTAAATATAAATGCCACGTAATCATTTTGGCCGGAATTTCTCGCCGGTGGCACCAAAGTGATCGTTTTTTCTCCGATTTGGCACTTAAGTGATCCGGCGGAAACTTTTGACACCAAAGTGAGCACCGTACACAACTTGTAGCACTAATAGTGTACTTATCCCTAAAATTCTTTTGCACCACACTCAGGCTGGGAGAGGAATAGATATGGCTAGCCTTTCTTTTCCTCTTGTTCTTTCTTTATTCCTCCTAAAAAATTTCTAGCTTTATTGTTTTTACCAATATTCTTTCCTCATTTAACCGTGAAAACTTCATATAATAAACATAGCTTAATTCTGCACAAACCGTAAGGATGGATCAAATTCTAACTTGAATTTTCAAAGTGGCCCATATAAAGCTATAGACTTTATAGTTATCTCAAATTTGGCAAGCCGTTAACTCAAATATTTACAAAATTCTAGCACATTGATATTATTTTGTCACGACCTTCTCGTAGCTGAACCACGAGGGTAAGGCACTTAGCACATACTTTTGCACGTTGATATTAATTTTGCACAAACCGTAAGGATGGACCAGTTTTTTTACTCGAATTTTCAAAGTTGCCCAATATAGAGCACTAGACTTTATAGTTATCTCAAATCTGGCAAGCCGTTAGCTCAAATATTTACAAAATTCTGGCACATTGATATTATTTTGTCATGACCTTCTCACAGCTAAACCACAAGAGTAAGGCTTTTAGCACATACTTTCTCAAAGTCTATCAATCGCAACTTAGCACTCAATTTGACATGTAATTAATCTTACCTTTGGATGCCATTAATTGATTATATGTTAATTAGACACAAGTAAAATATGGAAGTGTATTTTACTTTTGCGAACTAGTGATTTAATGGATTCAAACACTTGATTACACTAAATTAATCTAACACTTTTTGGTACTTTTGTTCATTATTTTGAAAATGTTTTACATGCGGTCATCGTCTATTTGTTATCATTTCACTAACATGTGAGGATTGATCATGTAGGTACGCAAGCAGGGAATGTAACACTCAATAATCAGTAACACGATTATAGAGAATTTTTAAAGAATCCGGATAGGCTTAGCAAGCAAAGCAAATTGCTATCCATCATCACAAAAATTCTGTAAACTATGATAGAGAAAATATGCAAGCAAAATGCATGGATATGGACGGACTACGACTAACTAACATTCATCTATACTAATCTTTTTTATTTTATTTATTTAATTAACATGCAAGACTTAAGAAACGAACCCTAACATTCTATATGACTGATTGATTTTACATGCACTAATTTAATAACTAAATGGCAAGCAAGAATGATACAGTTGTATGATATGCATGATGAGTTTTTAATGACATACTATGGAATTAGTTCTAAATACTATCATGTTAGTATATTAAAATTCTCATAATAGGCAACTTTTATGATGCATTTAAAATCATATATTAAAATAAAACTATTGCATGAAATTAGTCTAACCTTGACTACCTTATCCCCAAGATAGACTTGATGAGTCACGAATGGCAGCAACAGTGGGCTTGGGTTGCAATGGGGGCAAGACAAGCGAGGCCTCGCGAATGGACTGAATTGGAGCGCCGGAAAAACCTGCAGGGAATGATCAAGGCCTGGCGTGGTCGTTAAATGGCTGTGCAAGACCCAAGCATCGGCAACGCCGGCGTGGCTCACGGTGGGGGCTGAGATTCAGCTCAACAAAGGCTCGTACACAGGCACGGATATGGATTGTCACCGGGAACTTGTAGGCACGGCTATGGACGATGACTTCAAGCAGTGGATACCTGGACAGTGGAGATCTCAGACAGCGGCAGGTTGCTTGCTGGGCGTCGAAATGAAGCACGATGGCGGGAAGACTGATGTTGCTGGAATCAACCGTGGAAGGTGATGCAGGACGCTCGGCTTGATGGAGATTCGATGGCGAGGCTGATGGAGCAAATCTCTATTTCCTTTCCCATTACCGCAATCATTCACCCGGCTAGCTCCTCTTATTTTTCTTTCTTTATTTCTCTCACTTGCTGCACTTGAAAACATTCCACGATTCTCTCCTCTTGGCTGACCGTGAATTTGTGGATTGATTGGTCCTCTTGATTTGCTTCCTTGTCACAATCTACTCGCCTCTTTCATAGTCGAGCATATTTTGAAGATATTTGCTAATTCGGGTGCCGGCTGAAAGTATTTCCCTGGCTTCTCAAATTCAAGCACGATGAAGATTAGATTAAATGAAATTTATTGGATGCGGAGATGCTCTATGATGTCCAAATGCCTAAAATGCAATGCAAAAAGTTAAAATTTCTTGTTTAGGGGTTGATTTTGATCCCAAAATTTTTTATATAATAAATGACCAAATGTGTAGCCAAACTTTAGATGTCAACAATCTCTTTATTACCTATAACAATTCTTCTACCCCTTTCCTCTTTATGTTTTTTCTATCTTCTTACAATGATTAATTAGGCTTATTGAATTTTAAGACTTGCTATTATTATGCGGTAGGATCAAATGATAGTTAAATCCGCATACTTGCAATTGCAAGGACGGTGATGGGATAAAAAAACTTGCTCCACATGAGGCATGAGGTGACTGATTAAAATGTGGATTTGCATGTATAATTTAGGGTGCATTTATTTTACAAAAAACATAATATTTTTGCAAAATCCTCCAGAAAATCATTTTTCTAAAAAATGGTTTGTTTTCCTTTATTTTGTGATATGTGATCGAAAAAGTCTTTTAGTGTTTGGATCTTATTCAGAAAATGATCTCAATCTCATGATTTTATCTTAGGGGGAAAATTCGATTTTTAAATTTTTTTTCTTTTTCTTTTCTTTTTCCTTCTTCCTCCCTCCACCGGTCTCCGAGCCTCGGCGAGGGCTGACTTGGCCTACCTCGGGCAAGGTTCGACCTTGGGAACTTGAATATATGAAGAGAAAAAAATAGAGAAGAAAACAAACGAGAATTTTTATGTGGAAAACTTGTCCCAAAATCAGGAAAAGGGAAAAATCACGATGTTGCACTTGGTAGTGGAAGTATGATCTAGGGTTACAAGTTTTAGCATTATCTTTTACCCTATATATAGTAGGAATCTAGGGTATACATAATTAATATGGAAATTACATGTATGCTATTAGCAACAATAAAATCCCTATTGTCTAACATTACAGGATGGGTGACCTATTGGGAATTGCCTGCCTAAAATAAATTGTTTCTGCACTTGAATATTATTTTCCTCTATTAGACTCCATAACTCTATCAATCTCCCACTTGGAGGCTAATCTTAAAAAGAAAAAAGAAAAAAAAACAATATTTTTTTATAGTCTTTATCTTTGTAGCCCAAATTGTCCTAGTGCAGCTGCCTCCCTCATCACTTACCATGGAGGCCAACTAAGGCCATACACAGCCTCAGTTTCTTAATGGTAACAACCTTTGTTGACATATCTGCTGGATTTTCCGCACCAACAATCTTTTTCAATGACAAAGTCTCATCATCTATCAACTGACGAATTTGATATACTTTAACTCAAATGTGTTTTGTCCTTGAATGAAATACTAGATTCTTTGCAAGACAAACAGCACTTTGAATGTCGCTGAAAATAACACTGTTATCCTGCTCCTTGCTTATCTCCTTCAAAAAAAATTTCAATCAAATCATCTCCTAACCAACTTCAGATATAGCAACATCCTCTGTCTCCTAACCAACTTCAAATATCGTCCGAATGTTATGTTACACAAATATAGAGGGCAGTTGCTCTATTTGGACGTAGCATCTGAACTTTGAGCACATAGAACAAACAACTAAACAGACAAAAAAAGAAAGAAAAAAGAAAAATAGTACAAGGGCCAATATTGCCATGAAGTCTCAACTTCCGCTTTCAATTTCGAAGGGCGCTTGGTTGCTTTTGCTATCATCATTTCCTGAAGCATTGCTTTTGAGGATGCCATCACATTCGCTTGATCTCTCATCAAGCAAATGCTCAGATTCTTCAAGGTCACAGCTCTGATTCACCCGTGGATGCCTGTCCATCACCCTCATCAGTCCCTCCAGTTCTATTGCCACTTCCTTCATGGTAGGCCGATCTTCTCCTTTCACCCTCAGGCAGCGGCTCGCCAGCATCGCGACTTCCTTAATCTCGTCAGGGTTCCCCTCATTCAGCACCCTCAAGTCAATGATTTCGAACAGCCTCTCGCCCTTTATTGCATAAGTAAAATACAAGGACAAGTTCCTTTCATTCTCTGCCCGATCGAAGGACAAGGCCCTCAGTCCAATCAGCAGCTCAGCCAACACGACCCTGAAGCTATAGACATCACTCTTCTCAGTCAACTGGCTCGAGTGGACGTACTCTGGGTCCAAGTACCCAAGAGTGACTTGAAACAGCGTGGTCAGCTGCGTCCGGTCGAGGGGGACTAGCTTGGAGGCTCCGAAATCGGCAACCTTTGCAGTGAAATTTTCATCCAACAATATGTTCGTGCTCTTTATGTCTCTGTGCAAAATCTGAGCAGATGCATCGGAGTGCAAGTACGAGAGCGCACCTGCAGTCTCCCCCGCAATGCGCAGACGAGCCCTCCAGGATAATGTGGACTCATGGCCACACTTGTGTATGTGGTCGGCAAGGGTGCCATTGTGCACAAACTCATAGACTAATAAGGGGACCTCTGTCTCGAAGCAACAACCGATTAGCTTAACCACATTGCGGTGATTAAGTTGGGAGAGGATGATCAGCTCGTTGATGAATTCTTTGACCTGACTGCGGTCCAAAATCTTGGCCTTCTTGATGGCCACAACCGTATTGTCTGGTAAGATCCCTCGATATACTGTTCCTTGGCCTCCTTGGCCTAGGATTCGGCTTTCATTGTAGTGGTCCGTGGCCTTCTTGAGCTCTTCGTCGGTGAATATTCTCGTCGATTTAACGGAGCCTTTGTGCTCAGAAAGAAGTCTCTGCCTCATAAGGTTGCCCCCATTTTCTAGGAAGAACTAATCTCTCTGTCTGCGGATTTTTCTTTCTCTCAGCCCCCAATATAACCAGGAAACGACCAAAAGAACCAGCAGGAAGCTTATGCTCACACCTAGGAAAAGACGTCACATTCGGCGTACAAACAAATCAGTCGTCCATCACCCTATATAAGGTTCACACACCCAAGAAAAGGGGGGAAAAAGAATCGAAATATGCCTAACTCTTTCTTTTTCATTGCTCAAACAATCTTGTGTTAATTTGGGGGAAAAAAGAAGAATTGAAATATGCTTAACTCTTTCTTTTTCATTGCTCAAACAATCTTGTGTTAATTTACTTCTCTGTCCTATTTTCTTTTCTCCTCCATCAACTTGAAGCTTTTGTATTAAGACGAACCTTGATAATAGCAAAGTAAACCTAAATATATAATTATGCTGAGAGTATCTTTTGATAACAGGAATGATATAATGCATCAAGTGGATAAAACGTGCTTGATTCTTTTTCAACAACAAAAGAACGAGTGGTTGATTTTGTTAATATCGAATTGAATAAATTGAGATGACAATACATGTATATAATATCAATTTAATTCAAGGACACAACTAATTCAAAGAGAAAGATTTACATTCAAAAAATAAGATGGAACAATGACATAATAACAACATTTAAAGAATGTGAATGAATTGCAAGATAAAAGAAGCTTTTATATGATGAAAAGGTTTGAGCAATGTGTGACTTACTGACCTAGCACGACGTCGATTGAGCGAAACCTCTTTTCATGGATGATAGGAGCACAACCCTTGCCATCTTTTCTTCCATCTCCTTGGGATCCCTCTGGACATGAACAATTATACGTTCCTGGCAAGTTCGTACATATTCCAACGCAGGGTTGTGAAATCACGCATTCATTGATATCTGTAGGAATATATTCCAATTAGAACAAGCAATCCGACTCCATTTCAATTGGAAGAAACTCGAAAAAGTAGATAGAATTCTATGATTTGGCAACACTTTCAATTTTGAGAGGACATGTCAAGTCAATTTGCATTTCTTGAGATCACCATACCTCACCACACTTTTTAAGGGATGGGTCGTTATCTCAAGAGCTTAACCTTAACCAAGCACTTAATTTTTGTTTAGAATAGAAGATTTAAGAATTATCGAACAAAATTGTGCCATTACCAACTAGAATAACACCTCACATAGAAAATAATTCAAAAATAACTGTCTATAAATACAGTAAAATGCTGGATGTATTAACATCGGTACATGAAATTGATTTACAAGCTAATTTGACCGACTCATATTGAGGGTTCAGTATGGATCATTTGTTTATAGACTCAATTGCCGTCGACCACTTTAGTTTGTAAAACAATCATTCGGACTAAATTTAGGAGAGAAGAATGTCTAGAATATGAGGAAGGATTACTGTGAATATCTACAGATTATTGATAAGGGCTTCATAGGTCATATTAAATTTCAAGCAACGAAATTCGTGCTACCGAAAGAAGAAAAATGATCATGTTCTGCGGCCTAGATTGTTATGATTTTTTAGATTATAAATTTTACGTGATTATTACAAGAATCATCTAAAAGATGTACATTCATGAAGTCAAAATTTGGTCCTATGACTTAAAAGTTTCGAACACTTCCTTTCTCTAGGTTTTTCATGCAATTGGATCCATTTAACATGCTCGCCCGTATTGAAATAATGATCGGCGATTCTATACATGAACACTTGTTCGGATGGTCTAATGAAAAGACTGGAAAAGGTACCTTGACAACCATTTTGGAGATAGGGGTTCCCTTGAAAACCCTCGAAGCAGTGGCACTGGTAGCCCTTTCCATTCTCAGCATCTGTACAATTGGAGTTATCTTGGCACATGTAGGTCGTTGTATTCTTCTTTGCATCATCGCATGTTTGATCTGGAATTAACCAATCGAGAACTAGAGGGGCCACATCAAATGGCAGCTGGTACAGATTGTCCTTAGAGAAGCTAAAGAAGCCGTCTTCCGCTACGAAAGCGTATCCGCATGGATTGAATTCCCAGATGCCAGAATGATTGTTGTAGCTAGTGACAGAGATGTCGTATCGGTAGGCGTCTCGAGGTATGCTAGTCTCGCAGCAACCAATGCCTGAGCACGACCCATTAATCACGTCCAAGATGTTGCCGCATGAGGACAAGCACCCCGTCACATACGTGCTTCTGCTGAAGGTCGCGTACGTGTCGCATCCCACGGCGATAAATTTGTTCTTGGCAGAAGATATGGGGAAATCGGGAAGATCGAGCGAAGGATTATTGTTGTACAAGGATCCGCCAGACTTATTATAACAATCTCTGGCTACAAACACTTTTACAGTAATCTCGTGATTCTCAAAAGATGTATTGAGTATTTGGATATTAGAATCTCTACCGTACATATAAGGAGTGGGAGTGTCAGTCGAGTTGTCGCAAAAGATGAGGAAAGGCTTTGATTCTTTGAAGTAGCAGTCATTGTCGGCGTTGTTCATCCCAAATGGGTACGCGAAGGTGAGGTTGCCACATCTGTTCGCGCATCCGGGCTTTGTTGTTTGGACTACATCCGCCGTAACAACTGAGAATAGAGCCACCGATGAGCACAACAACAGCACAACTCTCAAGGGAAGTCTATGGAGCAGCATGGATCCACCCATATTCTTCCTGAAATGAAGTGATTGTTTGCAACAAGATGATGAGCTTCATAGCCTGATGACAACCTTTATAAGCGATGATGGAGCTTCTAGAAAGCTAAGCAGCATATGCATTATTCATAGTCCCCACTATATTGATAGTCTTCGCGGTGATTACATCATTAGTAATCAATCATACGATTTTGTCCACCATCCAATCCTAGCATATTCTTTGTCAGTGTGGGGCCATGCGTGTTGTCAGCTGTTCGATCCAAAACTTGTAATCATCGACCGCAAGATCCCGCTGCCAAGTAACTCCATGAAAAATTAAAGTAGAAATTTCAATCACTATTGCTCTAAATTTAAACTCTCCAAAGAAAAGCAACTTTCTTTGCTCTTTTAGCTTGCATTCGGTCCCGTTCCTTGTCCAAAGCAGCAGATGCAACTGACATTTACTCTCTACGGCTCTTCACTAAGAAGCCTTGACAAGCCTGTCGTGATTCACGTTGTGGCGTCGCAATCATTCGTAGGAATTTCCAAACTGACTCGCAAATAATAAAAGTCGTGAATAGATAGATATTTTTTTCTTTTCAATCTCAGAATTAGTTTCGATGGGTGGTGCTCATAAACTATTGCATGCACATCTCTAACGTATGATCTCCTTAAATATTTATACAAATATCAACATCATATTTAAATCTTTATGCGCAGTGTAATATTTCGATTTATGCTATGTACTATTAAAAAAAAAAATAGGTACATCGATGATAAGTAATAAAGATTAATTAGATACGACAAGAAACTATTGATTCGGGTCAGTTCGAATTTGAATTTGAAAATCAAAATAGTACCAAACAACCCAAATATAGAAGACGCATGAGAACGAAATTTGCGGTGTTTAGATATGATTTGCTAAGTAAAAGGACTTCAAGAGTCCAAAATTGATTTTGAGAATTTTCTTAGATTTGTCTATAAAGTTTCAGGTAAATTCTAAGTCAATACGGTCAATTTTCTTGGCAATTTCTCAAGTATGAGAATATGTCTCATCAGGGTGCTTTCATTATCCTGCCAAAGACTTGAAAAGTCAAGCAAGTATGAAGTGTATGCAACGGGAGATGACAATCCATAAAATTCGTTAAAGAACTCATTGCCCTCAAGGAAACCTTTAAGAGGTTTTATAATAGAAAATTAGCAAGAAAAAAATTCTAAACCTATTATACTTGTACAAATTCAATCATAAAATCTTCAACTGTGCTAATTAAAACTCAAACCTTTTGAAAATTTATCAATTTTCTGATCAAATTTGACCAAAAATCACTATAGTATATAATTTTTATAATTTTTCGGAAAAGGCCAAGTCAAGGCAGCCAATTTCCTTGGCAATTTCTAATGTGCGACAATATGTCTCGTCTGGAGTTATGGCCCACCAAGTTTGGGTGCATCATTAATAGAGAGTATAAATGAGATAGGATGCTTATTCCGCCAAGACTTGAAAAGTCAAGCAAGTACTAAGCGTATGCAATGGGAGATCACAATTAGAAGTGATTGGTTCCTAGATGGTTCTCCGCCAAGACTTGAAAAGCCAAGCAAGTACTACGCGTATGCAATGGGAGATCACAACTAGAAGTGATTGGTTCTCAGATGGTTCGAACATGCCCTGAAATCAAGAACTGGACCAAAAGGATCGATTCCTTGTTTCTAAAATCATGAACCGGACTAGTGCCCTTGAAACCAAACTGACCAATTTGGTTCAGTTCCCTGGTGGATTATGGAATCGGTGGCATGTTCAGATTTTTTATTTATTTATTTGTCATTAATGTTCAAGATGAATTTAAGATGTTCTTGATAATCAAGACGTTTCTACAATCAATGAATTACGTGTATAAATATAGGTTTCACATAATTTTTTTTTTCCAATCGTGGCAAAATTTGGTTTAAATGAGCAACTACTGTTATGCTTTGATTTGTTCTTGTCATCTTACTCACATCCTCAAACCAAATTACATTTTCCAGTTCAGAGTAAAACCACATATATGATCCGAGATCTGGTCACTGCTAAGTAAAAGGACTTTGAGAGTCTGAAATTGATTTTCAGAAATTTCTAATGGTCGACCGAAAGTTTCAGGTAAATGCCAAGTCAATGGGTCGGTTTCCTCGATAATTTTTTATGTAGCACAATAGGTCGCATCAGAATTATTATCACTTGCCAACTTCGACCACGTCATTGATAGATGCAGGGTGCTTTCAGTACATTGCCAAGACTTGAGAAGTCAAGCAAATCAGCGTTAAGCGTATGCAGTGGGGGAGAGATCACAACCCCAAAACAGGAGAATGAGAAAGAAGAAAAATCAACTAGAGCAGAATGGTTTGTGCTGGGGATTTTGTGCATGAAATGTGTTTCAAGGTCGATGGATTTTATACTCTGAAAATTTGTATTTTCCTATTTCTAGATTGTATCTATGCATTCTAAAAAGGAGTAAGTGGTAGCTTCAAAATAATTAATCAATTAGCTTCAAAGAGGTAAAATATCAACTTTTTTAATTGTTGTGTTACAAAATTAAGATGTTGTAATAAGATTCCATTATATACTTTTAAATTAAGAAAAGATATGTCACATGTAAATATTTTTTTTTTCCTTTTTCTCAGCTAGAATTTCCAACTAATATGGATTGTGAAAGGAAAATTGTCCAAATAATCCTAAATCTATTGCACTTTTGTCAATTTAGTCCTAAATTTTTCAATTTTGCCAATTGAATCCTAAACATTTGCACATTTTGCCAATTCAGTCATAAATCTTCACTTCTTGCCAATTGAGTTTATTCGGCCAATTTTGATTGGAAATTGCTAACATGAATGGCCGACGCTGATGTGACACTTTTTAAATAATATTTTATTTTTATGGTTTTTTTTTTTTTTTTTTTGGTTTCAGATCTAGTCGACAAGAGTTGTTGGCCAACCCTGGCTAGCCACAAGCAAGGGTAGGCCGACCCTCGCTAGCTTTGGGCAAGGGCGTCACGCCCCTCGCCAACTCTAGGCTATTGGAAAGGCAGTTGTGATCTGCTTTATTTAGGCCTTTTATTTAGGCCGTTTACTTAGGAAGTTTTGTATGCATATCTTTTTATTGTATGATCCTTGTATTTTTGGTAGTTTAGCCTAATTAGGATTTTGCTTGATAGCTGTATCTTCTTGTATATATGTTATGTTTCTGTGGCAATGAATGATAGAATTCTCATTCCAAAATTCCTCAGTTCTTTTACATGGTATCAGAGCTATGGCTGATGGAAAAAAAGTTGAGGAGAGTTCTGGAACGAACAAGAAAATCTCTAGCTCTTACACACTGAATTCGAATGACAACCCGGGTAACCTGATTACCCAAGTTCAGTTGAAGGGCGAGAATTATGAAGAATGGGCGCAAGCTATGCGGACTGCATTACGAGCCAAGAAGAAATATGGTTTTATTGATGGATCTATCAAGCAACCAGCGGATGATTCGCTGGAACTTGAAGATTGGTGGACGGTTAATTCCATGTTGGTTTCTTGGGTGTTTAATACCATTGAACCGACACTTCGCTCAACTATCTCTCACATGGAGAGTGTGAAAGATCTGTGGGAGGATATCAAACAGAGATTCTCAATTGGGAATGGTCCACGGATGCAGCAACTGAGATCGGATTTGGCCAATTGTAGGCAGGATGGTCAACCCATCGTGTCCTATTTCGGTAAACTCAAAATCTTGTGGGATGAAATAAATAACTATGATCAAATACCAGTGTGTGTTTGTACAGGTTGCAGATGCAATTTTGCCATTGAATTGGAAAGAAAGCGTGAAGAAGAGAGAGTTCATCAATTTTTGATGGGCTTAGATGAAGAAGGATATGGAACAATGCGCGCTAATATTTTGAGCACTGAACCTTTGCCTAATCTGAATCGCGTCTATGCTATGGTTGTTCAGCAAGAGCGAGTGCGAACCATGACACGAACCAAGGATGAAAGAAGCAATCCCATGAGTTTTGCAATCCGGGGAGGTGGTCAAAATTCAAGGGGGGATAAAGATAAAATCCCTTTTTGTTCTAATTGCAATAGAGAGGGACATGATGCTGAAAGTTGTTTCCAGCTGATAGGATATCCAGAATGGTGGGCTAATAGACCACGTGGAACCTTTGCTGGACAAGGTAGTGGTCAAAAGCGCAATAATAGAGGTGGACGTAACAAGGGAGGAGGTGCTCGTGCCAACGTCTCACAGGCAACTGGAGTTGATGGTGGGCGAGGAGTTGTGACAGATTCAAATCGAAAGGGTCTTAGTGGATGGAATGATGAGCAGTGGACAACTTTACTGGGAATGTTAAGTTCTCATCAACTGGAGTTGATGGTAGGCCTTTATTGCCACGAGAGGCTGACAGGTAAACAGAGTATTTTTCCTTGGATTATTGACACAGGAGCTTCCCACCATATGACAGGAACGTTGGCATTTTTGAGAGAATTGCATGACATTGTGCCATGCTCAGTCGAGTTACCAGATGGAGAAAAGACCATGGCAGTGAAAGAAGGAATTGTGTTGCTTGGAGGAGACTTGAAATTGCGACAAGTTCTTTTTGTGCCCAATTTGAAATGCAATCTGATTTCTGTATCACGAATTCTTAATGATTCAAATTTGGTTATCCAACTCACTAACAAAATATGTGCTATACAGGACCTAAATTCGAGGAACCTGATTGGAGCGGGTGAGCAACGCGAGGGGCTTTACTTTCTCAAGGGAGTGACTTCGGTACATGCTTGCACGGTGGCTGATATGGGATCCTTTGAGCTTTGGCATAAAAGAATGGGTCATCCTTCTTCTAAGGTGGTGGAGTTAATTCCAGAAGCTGGCAAAATGGTTAGGAAAACCAATAAAACTTGTGAGGTTTGTTTTAGAGCAAAACAAACAAGAGAGATCTTCTTTTCTAGTGACAATAAAGCAAAAGATTGTTTTGAATTGATACATTGTGATTTGTGGGGACCTTATAGAGTTCCAGCTTCATGTGGAGCAATTTATTTCTTGACAATTGTTGATGATTACTCTCGTGTTGTGTGGATATATTTGCTGAATGAAAAAAATGAAGTGGCTTGTGTTCTTAGGAAGTTTATTGCGATGGTTAGATGCCAATTTGAGAAAAATGTGAAAATCGTTAGAAGTGATAACGGAAGTGAATTTTTGTGTTTGAAAGAATATTTTGAAGAACATGGGATATTGCATCAGACTTCTTGTGTTGGAACACCTCAACAAAATGGCCGAGTGGAAAGAAAGCATCGCCATATCCTTAATGTTGCAAGAGCTTTGCGTTTCCAAGCAAATTTACCCATAGAATTTTGGGGAGATTGTGTACTCGCAGCTGGGTATTTGATTAACAGGACTCCATCTATATTATTGAATGGTAAAACCCCATATGAGATTATCTTTGGCCAACCTCCTTCTTACAAACATATTCGGGTTTTTGGTTGTTTGTGCTATGCGCATAATCAGAATCGGGATAAAGATAAATTTGCTAGTAGAAGTCGTCGGTGTGTTTTTGTTGGTTATCCGTTGGGAAAGAAGGGGTGGAGATTGTATGATTTAGAGGCTAGTGAATATTTTGTATCAAGAGATGTAGTTTTTGCTGAAACAAAATTTCCATATGATGATGAGAAAACAGTAAGTGATGAACTCATTAAAAATAGAGTTATGGAGTTGGGTGATGAAGTTGATGATTTAAAAAGTGACTTGAGAGAGGAGCACACCGAAAGTATAGATAGAGAAAATGAGGTGAATCATGAAATGGAGGAATTGATCCTCACAAACAATGAGGACATGGAAAGAAGTGAAGTCATCGAAGAGCAACTAGGCAAGGGACAAAGGGTCAAGCAACCGTCTGTTCGTTTGAAAGATTATGTGACAAATACCATCAGAATAAGCCCCTCGACATGCTCATCTGCCCGATCTGATTCCTCAGGTACGCCTTATTCTATAGCACATTATGTGAGTTATGAAAAATTTTCTAGGCAACACCGGTGTTTCTTGGCAGCAATTACTGCAGGACATGAGCCAAACTCTTATGCGGAAGCAATTAAAGATGAACGGTGGAGAGAGGCCATGAGTAAAGAAATACAGGCTTTAGAAGATAATGGCACATGGACAGTCGAACATTTGCCACCTGGGAAGAAAGCAATTGGGAGCAAGTGGGTGTATAAAATTAAGTACAATTCTGATGGAAGTGTTGAACGATACAAGGCACGGTTGGTGATACTAGGAAATAATCAAGTTGAAGGCATAGATTATCAGGAGACTTTTGCTCCTACGGCAAAAATGTGCACTGTATGCACCTTTCTTGCCGTTGCGGCTGCAAAGAATTGGGAACTTCATAAGATGGACGTTCAAAATGCTTTCTTACATGGCGATTTAGAGGAAGAGGTTTACATGAAGATGCCACCTGGATTTGCCTCTCAATCACCAAAGAAGGTATGTAGACTTCAGAAATCTCTATACGGTTTGCGGCAAGCACCTAGATGTTGGTTTGCGAAATTGGCCGCATCTTTGGAAGCTTATGGATTTCAGCAATCATATTCAGATTACTCCTTGTTCACTTTTCGAGTTGGGACTGCTCAATTGAATGTGCTTATTTATGTTGATGATCTCATTATCTCCGGTAATGATATTTCCGCTGTGCAAAAGTTTAAGAATTATCTGAGTCGTTGTTTTCGTATGAAAGACTTGGGGAAGCTGAAATTTTTCTTGGGGATTGAAGTGGCGAGAAACTCAGAAGGCATTTTCTTGTGTCAACATAAGTATGCGTTAGACATGATTTCTGAGGTCGGATTGATGGGTTCCAAGCCGGCTAAAACTCCTCTTGAACAAAATCACAAGCTAGCCCTTACTGAGAGTGATGATGTAGACAACCCTGCTCAGTATAGGCGACTAGTGGGTCGGCTTATTTATTTAACAATAACTCGACCTGAATTGTGTTACTGTGTGCATATTCTTGCACAGTTCATGCAGCAACCAAAGAAAGCTCATTGGGAGGCAGCTGTAAGAGTTCTGCATTATTTGAAAGGAAATCCAGGTCAAGGTATTATGTTGCGTGCCAATTGTGACCTCAAATTGTCTGCTTACTGCGATTCTGATTGGGCTAGTTGTCCTTTGACGAGACGATCTTTGACTGGTTACTTTGTTCTTTTGGGAGAATCACCTATCTCGTGGAAGACTAAGAAGCAACAGACAGTGTCTCGCTCATCCGCTGAAGCTGAATATAGGTCTATGAGTACTACAGTTGGTGAACTTAAGTGGTTGAAAGGATTATTGGATTCTCTTGGTGTGGCACATTCTCAACCTATGCGCCTATATTGTGACAGTCAGGCAGCTTTACATATAGCCGCCAATCCTGTTTATCATGAGCGCACCAAGCATATTGAAGTAGATTGTCATTTTATTCGTAATGAGATACTTAATGGTAACATTCAAACAGATTACATATGTAGTTCAATGCAGCCAGCTGATATCTTCACGAAGGCGTTGGGAAAGGATCAATTTAACTTTCTTCTTCGCAAGTTGGGCATTCGAGATCTCCATGCTCCAACTTGAGGGGGGTATTGGAAAGGCAGCTGTGATCTGCTTTATTTAGGCCTTTTATTTAGGCCGTTTACTTAGGAAGTTTTGTATGCATATCTTTTTATTCTGTGATCCTTGTATTTTTGGTAGTTTAGCCTAATTAGGATTTTGCTTGATAGCTGTATATTCTTGTATATATGTTATGTTTCTGTGGCAATGAATGATAGAATTCTCTTTCCAAAATTCATCAGTTCTTTTACATAGGCAAGGCTCATGACGCCCTCACCGGCAAAGGTGAGGGCAGCAAGCCCTCACACAGAAATGGCAAGGCCCGCAATGCCTTGCCAAATTTGGCCAAGCGAGGACTCAGCGACCCTCCCTAGCCCCAGGTAAGGGGGCGACCTCACTCAAGGCCTTCGCTTGGCACCCCCTCACCTTTGCCGACAAGGGCGTTGTGACCCTCGCCCAAAGCTCTCGAGGGGCACAATGCCCTCGCCCAAAACTAGTGAGGGTCAGTTGGCCCTTGCCTATGGCTGGCTAGGGTCATTGGCCCTTGCTTGTGGCCGACGCCGGCCAAGTCCGAACTCCCAAAAAAAAATCATAAAAAATTCAAAAAATTATTAAATTATTATTTAAAAAGTGCCACATCAACACTGGCTATCCACATTAGTAATTTCCGGCCAAAATTGACCAGATAGACTAAATTGACAAGAAGCGAAAAGATTTATAACTGAATTGGCAAAATTAAAATATTTATGACTGAATTGGCAAAAGTGTAATAAGTTAAAGGCTTTTTAGACAATTTTCCCGATTGTGGTTGATACGCATTTGTGAAAAATTATCATCATCAAGAATTTTATTTTTCCTTTTCCTTTTTCTAATCAAGTGACTGTAGTTATTAGCCTATTTTAAGCTGTGGAGTTAACATCAGCAAGTCCTAGAGACTTTCGCAGGACGATTCCACTACAAATCCTCGTGTGACAAAGTCTTTGTGCGGTGTTGTGCGCGTTTAAATTTTCGTGGGCCAAAGACTAGTGCACAATTGTCACGGAAGAGCTACTCTTACTTTCCAAATAATCCGTGGGAAACAAAAAGTCTTGGTCTTCTCCTTTCCCAATTGATTTTTATACTTTGGTACATTGGCGATGTTACTTCTGCACATGGCAAATTTGGTCTTTTGGGGCATTGATTAGTGCAAAAATTGAAAGTTGATAGCGAAAGGAGAAAACCTAACCTCTCTCTTACACAAAGAAAGAGACTTCTTGTTTAACTCAATATTTGAACAATTCCAAACTTAATATTGCACCCTAACTCTCAGTCGTCAGGCAGCAATCATCGAGAAGACAAGCTGTACTCTAAGCCGGAGATTGGGGAACTCTTGTCACAAAATGAGCTGCTCTTACTTTTCAAATTATCTCCGAAAGATTAATAGAAATCTAGAGTCTAAGAAATTGTCTCTCCCTCCATGGGAATAAGAAAAAGTCAGGTCTTCTCTTTTCCTATCGATTTTAGATACATTGTATATGGGGGACGTTGCTTCTGTGTTGGAGCGTTCATATTAATGTAAAAACTAAAAGTTGATAGGGAAAGGACAAGACCATACGCTTTGTATGTTTGAGCATTTCCAAAACATAATATTGGACCGTAACTGTTAGCCATTACACGGCAATGACCAATGGAAGAGCCAACTTATTGACAAATTGACGCAGAGAAAGCTAATGCTTGGAAAGGATTCCGAAAGATAGTGTTTAATTTGAATAAAGAAGTGCAGATTACAATATCTTAAGCGCCTTTTTATAAGGAGGTTGCCATCTAGAAAATAACTAAATAACTGAAATCTAATAATACAACAAATGAAAAGATATTGATAAAAGGGAAAGTTATCAAAACACAACTAAAAAATCTGAAATCTAATAACAAATTAAAGGAAACGCGTGAATCAAATATTGTAACCAATTTGTAATCTCGAAAATCACGCAATACTCTTTGATTTGTGGGACCACCCGCTCTTATGACGCTCCAATGTTTCCATAAAGGCATTTGCATGTTGTTCTACATCACAAATTTTATCAATTAATAATCTTTGAAATTTCTCTTTATAATAATAATAATAATTTTTTTTGGGCGAAACGGGTCGAGAGACAAGCCCTACTAAACCGACCCGAACCTTATCGGTCTGGATTGGGCTAAAACCAGGCTTGCTTCAAAGCCCACTACGATTCTACCCTTTTCTAAGCCAATTGAAAAATAAAATAAAATAACATAAAATCCCAAGCAAGCCCACTCTTCCACTAAAGCTACACCAAGCCCAAGCTCAGCTAAATACCCAAACCAGCCCATATTTGCCAAGCTTCAATTTGAGTCCAAAACCCACTAATCCCGTCGCTAGAGTTCAACCCGAAATTTCTATTCCCCTTCCTCATTCATTCTGTCCAACACGCTCTTCTCCACTGTTTCCCTTTCTCACGTTAAGGCCAACCAACCAATGGACGAGGAGTTTGAGAAACCTTAGACTAAGATTACGACTAGGAAGCTAGGTCACGAACAAAACACTTCACAGTGGGTATAAAAATATTCTTCGCCCAACTTTCATCATCAGCTACCATATCCAAGCATCATCGCCGTCCAGCACCCATCCGAGATTTTACAAAATATGGTCACAACACGATTGAGCCAAACAATGTCATTTTAAGGAACCCAACTGACAAGCTGGTATGGACTCATTCAGGACAAAGAAGAGGGTAGGTAAAAACGTTGAGGGTAGCCACGAATCGTACAAAACTTCAACATATCAGTTCGTCAAACGAACACTATATAAAACAGAACATGCTATGCTTGGACTTACTGTTACGTCAGCCAGAATAAGAGAGAGATGCTCACGACATCGGTTTACACATTTCTGCAACCAACCGGCGAGCGTAGATTGAGAGGAAAATATTGACCGCTTTTAGAACCCGAACTCAAGTTTGGACTCAAAAGAAATCATCACGAGACAACCGAAATCAACAACAACACCCAGCTCAAACCCAGCATGCGTATGGGCTTAAGGAAACCAAGTCTCGGCTTTGCTTCGATCAAAACAGCGAGGAATAACAGGGATTCACGAAAACGACCGTCGAATCGCGGAGTTCCCTACCCGACTCGGAGATGGCGGCAAGCGGGCCAGCTTGTGACAAATCGGGCTATGGTCTGCTGCCTTGGTATCTTTGAGCCGGGATCCTCGGGCAATATAGTTTCAAACCAAGTAAAGAAACTCACCAGCAACGCGGAAAATATTTTTCGAGAAAATATTTTCTTCATTTTCAGACGTTCAGTTCACTTAGATAAATGAAGCAAGAGGAGTTGTCCACAAACGACTTGTCTTAGTGAGCTTCTATTGTGGAATATTTTGCTTCGGAAGACTTTGTTGATTGGCTCGACAAAATCGAGCCAATTTTCAATCATAAGAATATTGCGGAGAATCGAAAGGTGAAGCTTGTGTCCAAGATGTATAAAATACATGCTTCGATTTGGTGGGAAAATCTAACGTCTCATAGAACTCCCGAAGGAAAGCGGTGAATCGTAACATTGGATAAAATGAAGGTGCTAAAAAAGAAGCATTTTCCAGAAACTTATCAGCAAGATGCCTTCGATAAATTCCACAATACAAAGCAAGAGGAGTTGTCGGGAGAAGAATACACCCCCAAATTTGAGCATCTCATGCTGCGATGCGATGTGGTGGAGGCAGAAGAGCAAACTATAGCTCCGTATTTTGGTGGTCTTCATTTGAAAATTGCCGATGTTGTCCGATCACAACCTCACGATTACAACCTCATCGGACTTTTAATTAGGTCTTCAAATTATCGATGAAGGTGCAAAAGCAACTCAAGGAGAAAAGAGAGTCTGAGTCAGAAGCCATCAACCAAAGAGGGATCCTCTGATCTTGGGAGTTCGACTTTAAAACCTTTGTCGCGATCGAAGGAAGCCGTTGAACAAAGGAGGAGCATCTAAAACCAATTAGCCAAACGAAGCTAACAATAAACCAAGACTGTTGGAAATGTCATGGATTCGGTCACATCGCCTCAAGTGTCCTAATAGAAAGATCATTTCTCTTTTACACGATGAGCAACGGGGGGAGTCGCAACACAACCCTTTGCTCCAAGAAGATTGAACGAGCTGCGAAGAAATCGTTTACAGAGATCAAGGAGAAGCTCTCGTCATTCAAAGGAGCTTGCATGCTGCTCATCTTGAGGATGATGATTGGCTTTGCAACGACATACTCCATACAAGACTGTACTTCTCATTTTAAAGTACGTGATGCCATTATCGATAGTGGATGTTGTGAGAACGTTGCGTGGATCACCATGGGAGACAACGTGCATCTCAAGGCAGAGGATCAGCCAGACCTTTACAAGCGTTCTTGGCTCAAGAAAGGGAGTGAGATAAAAGTAAATAACCGGTTCTTGATTTCAGTCTCTATTGGCAAAAGTTATAAAGATGAGATTGTGTGTGATGTATAACACCTGTCCCTTTGTCAAAGACCGCGTCAAGATTTCAGTGGGCCCTCGCAAGACGGAGAGAGTTTCCGAGCCTACTCATGGGAAAGGAACAAATCTTCTTTCCAAGTCTAACTTTTCCTAAGCATCGGAGGATGCTTGTGAGGCTTACGCTCTTGTTATAGTGGAAGAAAATGAAGCAAAAGAGGAGATCCCAACCATGTTGCAGCGGTTGCTTGAGGATTTCTGTTAAGTCATGCCAATGAAATTCCATCCAACCTTCCTCCTATGAGAGAGATTCAACATTATATCGATTTTGTGCTCCGCGCTTCTGTTCTATTGATTGAGCTCTGAGAAGCATGAAGAACTTCAAAGGCAAGTTGGTAAACTCTTAGCCAAGGGAGCGATACAAGAAAGCTCGAGTCCTTTTGCTGTCCCGGCACTTCTAGTTCCAAAGAAAAATGGTTCTTGGCATATGTGCATTGATCGGTGAACAACATAACCATCATGTTTTTCCTTTTCCTTGCCTTGGTATTGCTTGATCAACTTCACGGAGCTTGTGTGTTTTTCCAAGATCAATTTCGGAAGCAGCTATCGTCAAATCCGGATGAAAGTAGGAGATGAAAGGATGACAGCTTTCAAAACTAAGAATGGTCTTCTTAAATGCATGGTGATGCCCCTGGACGTTTCTAATGCTTCTAGTACTTTTATGTGTCTTATGATCTTTTTAAACCTTTCATTGGCTAGTTTGTCCTGTATACTTTTGATGACATCGTGATCTATAGCATAGCAAGGCACAAGTGGAGCTTTCGGAACATCAAATTCTTCAAGTGCTACGGGAACAACCATGTATGCCAACCTGAAGAAGTGTCACTTCTGCACAAGTAGCCTGGTTTTCTTAGGCTATATTGTCTCCAAGTATAGTGTTAGAGTATATCTTAGCAAGACGGAGGCAATAGAAAGCTGGCCAATTCCTAACACGCTGAACGAGATAAAGCTCAAGAATGTTTTTGGCCTTTTTTATTTTTCAAATATCATCCGAATGTTACGTTATACAAATATAAAGGCCAGTTACTCTACTTGGACGTAGCATCTCAATTTTGAGCACATAGAACAAGCAACTAAACAGACAAAAAAAAAAAACGAATAATAGTGCAAGGGCCAACATAGACATGAAGTCTCATCTTCCACTTTCAATTTCGAAGGGCACTTGGTTACTTATGCTATCATCATTTCCTGATGCATTGCTTTTGAGGATGCCATCACATTTGCTTGATCTCTCACCAATCAAATGCTCAGCTTCTTCAAGATCACAGCTCTGATTCACCCATGGATGCCTGTCCATCACCCTCATCAGTCCCTCCAATTCCATTGCCACTTCCTTCATGGTTGGCCGATCTTCGCCTCTCACCCTCAGGCATCGGTTCGCCAGCATTGCAACTTCCTTAATCTCTTCTGGGTTCCCCTCGTTCAGCACCCTCGGGTCAATGATTTCGAACAGCCTCTCGCCCTTTATTGCAGAAGCAAAATACAAGGACAAGTTCCTCTCGTTCTCGGCCCGCTTGAAGGACAAGGCCCTCAGTCCAGTTAGCAACTCAGCCAACACGACCCCGAAACTATAGACATCACTCTTCTCAGTCAACTGGCTCGAGTGGAAGTACTCGGGGTCCAAGTACCCGAGCGTGCCTTGAACTAGCGTGGTTAGCTGTGTCCGATCGAGGGGGACTAGCCTGGAGGCTCCAAAATCGGCGACCTTTGCAGTGTAGTTTTCGTCCAACAATATATTTGTGCTCTTTATGTCTCTGTGCAAAATCCGAGCAGATGCATCGGAGTGCAAGTACGAGAGCGCGCCTGCAGTCTCCCTCGCAATGCGCAGACGAGCCCTCCAGGATAATGTGGACTCGTGGCTGCACTTGTGTATGTGGTCGGCAAGGGTGCCATTGTTCACGAACTCATAGACTAATAACGGGACCTCCATCTCGAAGCAACAACCGATTAGCTTAACCACATTGCGGTGATTAATTTGAGAGAGGATGATCAGCTCGTTGATGAATTCTTCGATCTGACTTCGGTCCAAAATCTTGGCCTTCTTGATGGCGACAACCGTATTGTCTGGTAAGATCCCTCGATATACTGTTCCTTGGCCTCCTTGGCCTAGGATTCGGCTTTCATGGTAGTGGTCCGTGGCCTTCTTGAGCTCTTCGTCGGTGAATATTCTCGCCGATTCAACGGAGCCTTTGTGCTCAGAAAGAAGTCTCTGCAACATAAGGCGGCCCCCATTTTCTAGGAAGAACTTCTCTCTCTGTCCGTGGATTTTTCTTTCTCTCAGCCCCCAATATAACCAGGAAACGACCAAAAGAACCAGCAGGAAGCTTATGCTCACACCTAGGAAAAGACGTCACATTCGGCGTACAAACAAATCAGTCGTCCATCACCCTATATAAGGTTCATACACCCAAGAAAAGGGGGGGAAAAAGAATCGAAATATGCCTAACTCTTTCTTTTTCATTGCTCAAACAATCTTGTGTGAATTTACTTCTCTGTCCTATTTTCTTTTCTCCTCCATCAACTTGAAGCTTTTGTATTAAGACGAACCTTGATAATAGCAACGTAAACCTAAATATATAATTATGCTGAGAGTATCTTTTGATAACAGGAATGATATAATGCATCAAGTGGATAAAACGTGCTTGATTCATTTTCAACAACAAAAGAACGAGTGGTTGATTTTGTTAATATCGAATTGAATAAATTGAGATGACAATACATGTATATAATATCAATTTAATTCAAGGACACAACTAATTCAAAGAGAAAGATTTACATTCAAAAAATCTCGATAACTAATAGCAGAAGATGGAACAATGACATAATAACAATATTTAAATAATGTGAATGAATTACAAGATAAAAGAAGCTTTTATATGATGAAAAGGTTTGAGCAATGTGTACAACTTACTGACCTAGCACGACATCGATTGAGCGAAACCTCTTTTCATGGATGATAGGAGCACAACCCTTGCCATCTTTTCTTCCATCTCCTTGGGATCCCTCTGGACATGAACAATTATACGTTCCTGGCAAGTTCGTACATATTCCAACGCAGGGTTGTGAAATCACGCATTCATTGATATCTGTAGGAATATATTCCAATTAGAAGAAGCAATCCGACTCCATTTAAATTGGAAGAAACTTGAAAAAGTAAATAGAATTCTATGATTTGGCAACACTTTCAATTTTGAGAGGACATGTCAAGTCAATTTGCATTTCTTGAGATTAGGATACCTCACCACACTTTTTAAGTGATGGGTCGTTATCTCAAGAGCTTAACCTTAACCAAGCACTTAATTTTTGTTTAGAATAGAAGATTTAAGAATTATCAAACAAAATTGTGCCATTACCAACTAGAATAACACATCATATAGAAAATAATTCAAAAATAACTGTCTATAAATACAGAAAAATGCTGGATGTATTAACATCGGTACATGAAATTGATTTACAAGCTAATTTGACCGACTCATATTGAGGGTTCAGTATGGATCATTTGCTTATAGACTCAATTGCCATCGACCACTTTAGTTTGTAAAACAATCGTATGGACTAAATTTATGAGAGAAGAATCTCTAGAATATGAGGAAGGATTACTGTGAATATCTACAGATTATTGCTAAGGGCTTCATAAGTCATATTAAATTCCAAGCAACGAAAATTTGTGCTACTGAAAGAAAAAGAATGATCATGTTTTACGGCCTAGATTGTTATGATTTTTTAGATTATAAATTTTACGTGATTATTACAAGAATCATTTAAATGATGTACCATTCATGAAGTCGAAATTTGGGCCTCTGACTTAAAAGTTTCGAACAATTTCTTTCTCTCGTTTTTTTATGCGATTGGATCCATTAAACATGCTCGCCCGTATTTTAATAATGATCCACGATTCTATACATGAACACTTGTTCGGATGGTCTAATGAAAAGACCAGACAAGGTACCTTGACAACCATTTTGTAGATAGGGGTTCCCTTGAAAACCCTCCAAGCAGCGGCACTGGTACCCGTTTCCATTCTCAGCATCTGTACAATTGGAGTTCTCCTGGCACATGTAGGTCGTTGTATTCTTCTTTGCATCATCGCATGTTTGATCTGGAATTAACCAATCGACAACTATAGGGACCATATCAAATGGCGGCTCGTGCAGACTGTCCTTAGAGAAGCTAAAGAAGCCGTCTTCCGCAACGAAAGCGTATCCGCATGGATTGAATTGCCAGATGCCGACATGATTGTTATAGCTAGTGACAGAGACGTTGTATCGGTAGGCATTTCGAGGTATGCTAGTCTCGCAGCAACCAATGCCTGAGCACGACCCATTAATCACGTCCGAGATGTTGCCGCATGAGGACAAGCACCCCGTCACATACGTGCTTCCGCTGAAGGTCGCGTACGTGTCGCATCCCACGGCGATAAATTTGTTCTTGGCAGAAGATATGGGGAAATGGGGAAGAAAGAGCGAAGGTTTATTGTTGTAGGTTCTGCCAGACGAATTATAACAATCTTTGGCTACAAACACCATTGCACTAATTTCGTGATTCTCAAAAGATATATTGAGTATTTGGAGATTAGAATCTTTACCGTACATATAAGGAGTGGGAGTATCAGTCGAGTTGTCGCAAAAGATGAGGAAAGACCTTGATTCTTTGAAGTAGCAGTCGTTGCCAGCGTTGTTCATCCCAAATGGGTACGAGAAGGTGAGGTTGCCACATCTATTCACGCATCCAGGCTTTGTTGTTTGGACTACATCCGCTGTAACTATTGACGATAGAGCCACCAATGAGCACAACAACAGCACAACTCTCAAGGGAAGTCTATGGAGCAACTTCGGTTCACACATATTCTTCTTGAAATGAGATGATGTTTTGCAACAAGATGATGATGAGCTTCACCGCTTGATGACAACTTTTATAAGTGTTGACACCTAAATTTTGACGGCCCATTTTAGAAAATTAGGGATTAATTTTATTAATTGCATAGCGCATAGATTTAGGTTGGATTTATTTGTTTTTTTACTTTTTTATGGAATCGGTGGCGGATAAATTCAAATTAGTTGGCCAAGCCTATTTTTAAATGATCAGGAATTATCTTGTGAGAAAATAAAAATTTGAAATTTTCCGGGATAGGGCAAGTGGAAAAAAACGAATGTTACGAAATATTGCGATTTGGCTTTTTAGGATTTGGAATTAAAGAGTAATCTTATCGAAATCTTGGATCGTTATCAATAGGTGAAAATTTTGTAAAAAGATTTGCGAAGATTGACTCGAGGAATTTTGAAAATCCAATTCCTCTCCCTATAAAAGGCCATGTGTGCGAGAGGTTTTGGGGGGCTGGCTTTTCTTTGAAATCAAAGAGAGAAAAAACACAAGGGAGAAAAGTTGAAGCCGTCCGTGGGGGCTTCTTGGTTTTTTGAGGGTTTTGCTTTGTTTTTTTTCTTTGTTGGGTGAAAACAAACACAAAAAGTAAAAAGCAAAAAAGCAGAAGAGAGAGGAAAGAGGCGTGCGACTGTAGGGGGAAAGGACATCTACTGTGCTTCTTCTTCCTCTCAAGCTGGTTTTTTCCGATCTGCTTCAGCTCAGCCCTCGGCACTCACCGGAGTTTGCTGCTTGCTTCATCACCACACCGACAGCTCTCCCTCACCTCGTCTGCCTCACTCACAGCAGTCGCGTGACCTGCAGTCGAGACTTCTCTGCCCGACAACACCCCAGAGCACGCGGAAGCGCAGACGACCGGTGAATCGGACGCTTCGCCGCGACCCACCGCTTCGCCCCACCAAGCATCGCCCATCGCCCAAGAGCCAAGAATCCGCTGACCCCTTTGACGCGCTCACGCGATTTGATGCTATCGCCTGATCCTCGTGCCCTGCTGCCCGGAGCGGAGCTTCTGCTATAGCCTATTCTGCCCTGCTCCGCCCTCCTTCGCTTGCAGCAGCCGCGACTCCGACGCCGATCTGCCCATCCGCCTGCACCGCGCGAGCTCCGAGCTCCTTCCGTTTGCTGATTTCGTCCTTGTTGCCCTCGGTGATTCCACCATAAGACCCACGAGCACAAAGCTTAAAAAAAAACACCCAAAAAGAAGGAAAAGGGAATTAGGTAGCTTTTTCTCCCTTTTATTTATTAGCCTTATTTTTCTTTTTATTTGTTCCTTTTTAGTGTAATTATTCATTGATACACGGTTGAGCTCCTGGTATGAAAGTGCCCTCTTAAATTAGGGTTTGTCAGTCCGATTTTCGCGCCCGAAATCCGACCGCAATCCCTCACAAAAATCGACAATCCGATCTCACGCTCGAGATTCGATTCGCGATTTAATTTTAATTGGACAACCCGATCTCATGCGCGAGATATGGTTCGCCAATTTTCGAATATCAATTTTATCTTGTTTGATTTGATGTCATGGTGTTTGAGTTAATTTTATTTTAGTAAAAGAAAAAATCCAAAAAAAGATTAGGTTTTTTTTATCTTGCATGATTAGATAGGGATTTTATTTTGAATCATGAAAAAGAAAAAGAAAAGTGCATTCATTTAGGATTGTTAGTTTTTCTTTTATTATCTGAATTGCATGTTTTTCCTTAATTTCGAATTTCATAAAAAATTATGGATTAGGGCATTATTTGCACGTCATGGCATATTAGAATAAATTGCATGTTTAATTTTAGGTCTAGATAGATCTTTAGATGAATTGCATGATAGGTTAGTTATTTTTTTTAAATGCATGTTTAGAAGGCATTTATAATAGATAGCATTTTACTTTAGTTTTCACTTTAGTTAGATTTTTATTTTCTTTAGTGATTTTAATTATGAATTTTCGTTAAATAAAAAATAAAGAAAAAAAATCATCATGTGCACGTCATACAGAATTAGGTCATGAAACGCACGTCATTTAGTGATTATTGCTAGGTTCATTTAATTAGAAATTGCCCATCATTAGAATTAGGTCATCTTGGTTAATTTAGATTGCATATTTAATTATTGCATGTTCATTAAAAAATTTCACAAAAACTTTTACTCATTCATATAGTTTAAGACATTTTGCCATGCCATATTATTTCATATTAGATTAGAAGCATTGCATCGCATGATTCTCATTGAATAAATGAAAACAAAAAAGATTGAGTGATTGCTTGTTAATTAGAAATCATATCTAGGATTGCTGATGTGAATTTTGATCTAACAACGTAGATGCTTTCGTTGCTTTGAGGTAAGTTTATAATTTATTCATTGCTTTCTTGGGTGTTAAATTGATGGATTGTGCACCCGCATGATCACCTCACATGTTAGAGAAATAAATTTAAAATCAATTCAAGCTGCTTGCCAAACATATTTTCTAAAGAATGGTACCGAAAGGGCATTAGAGAAATCTAGTGTAACCAAGTCCCCGTACCCATAATCTCTGGTTCGTAGGAGTAAAGTAAATCTCCCGTTGCTTTACTTGGGTTTCTAATCGACCCACAAAAAATAGATTAGTGGCGACTCCTAATTGAAAATCACTTGCATGTTAAGAACTCAAACCTAAGTCGCGAATTGGTATGGGCTTGGGAGAGCCCGAGTTAAGTTTAGGCTTAACAATCCATTAGCCTAATTTTAGGTGGTAAACCTCGAAAAATTGGTCGCGACAGCTTGGCGACTCCACTGGGGACAGAAGTTAAAACTCTTAGTGGACTTAGGCCAATTTTCTTTTGAAAAATGTTTTTTGTTTGGCAGCAAGGATTCCAGGTACGTCCCTAACATTTAAGGTGTTAAATGTTTTTGCAGATTGGGAGGTATAAGGTGAAGTGTTTGCTAACCTTTGTTTTGTAGGGAGGTGTAGGAATGAATGGTTTACTTGCACATATGAAGTGTTGCTTTATATAAACTATTGTGCATGCCTTGCATCTTACACTACACTTTTGCACACACAACCTGCCGCCGGACCTGGGCCGCATAGGATCATTTAGGATGGTGTTGAGATGGATACCACTCCGACCGCATGCTCGCGGTACGAGTCGCCCATCTCAATTCCGAAATTTCTTTCATGGTGTCAAGAGTACCCACCTCGGTCTGCATGCCCGCGACCCGGGTCGGCTCTTTGACCAAGCCGAAGTCATGAGGACCCGACATAGTCCACAAGCCCGTGGCTAGTCCGATCATCCTTGTGGCTTCACCTTGCTAAGCCTTGTAGATTAGAAATCGAACCACTTACCATGCGCATGTCTATGTGATTGCCCTTTATTGGTAAAGTAAGTTCTCTAAATTTTTGCCTTTGCAATTTACTTACGTTATTGCATTATTTTATCGGTCCATGGCATTAGGATTGTCTTGAGTCTTGATCAATATATAATGGGGACGACATCGGACATTCGAATTATTCTCCCTCCAAAGGAAGAGCTTAGCACACGGTGGGACAAGTTAGACCAAGGTGGCCGCCAATTTGTAGAGTCGCATATAGCTCGGCTACTTCCACTGTTGCGTATCAACATCCATGGTGGTGTCATCCAAGCACTTGCTCACTGTTGGTGCCTCGAGACTTCCACATTTATCTTTGGCGGTAAGCATGAGCTCACTCCCACCTTGGAAGAATATAGCATTGCCCTGGGAAAATCTTTGAAAGCTGAATTGATTAGTCCACCTATTGGAATTGATCCCGTTGTGGCCTTATCTGATTTTTTAAGAATTAAAGAGGACAATATAAGAAAAGTTTTGAAGGCTCACCACCATACTTGCCCTTTATCTTTTCTAAAAGAATGTTTTGAAAATGGCACTTCATTTCAAATGCGTAGGATTTTCCTTTTAGCTTTCTTTGGGTTCATAATCTTTCCTTATTGCAAGAATGCTATTAACCCTTTGATGGCTCATTTACTTAAGCAAGTGTTGGAAGGGAAAAATTTTGTAAACACCATTCTAGCCGAAACCTTTCTTTCCCTCACTCGATTTAAAGGAGGCGGTGATAAGACTTTCCATTGCTCTCCCGAGCTTTTGCAAATTTGGTTTCTTTCTCATATAAAGGGATTTGGTGGTTTAATGAATATACATGACATTAGTGATTCTAATCACCCTATTATAAAATTTGAAAACAATCAAAAACATGCACCGGATTACCATTATTCTAGGTGGCTAGCTTTCATGAAAAAACCGACTTCCAAGGGTTTCCTATGGCATGCTAAATGGTTTCAAGTTCGTATGGCGAGGCTCACATGTGGAGGTATTGGCCCAATCCCTCTATTGGGATTCACGGGAGCATTAGAGTACTATCCAACTAGAGTGACTCGCCAGTATCAGGTGGTGCAAGAGCTTCCCCCAGCATTACAAGCGGATCCGCTCCGAGTTAGCTTTGTTGATGGAAGCCAAGGCCATGAAGATTCTATTCTCACTATCAAATCGATGTGGGATATGTGCCATCCACGAAAGCTCAAATGGCCCGAAGAGGAGTTGGAGGGTAAAGAAAGAAGGTACTATGCTTCGACTAAGTACATTCAACAACACAAGATTCAAGAGGAGCTGCTTCCAAAGATACCAGAGGTGCCACTGAAGATCACCAATCGTGCTGAGAATAAACGCCTCAAAAGAGTTGCTGAAAAAGCTCAGGAGGAGAACAAGCGATTGCGCCGAATGGCGTCTCGAGTGTATATTGATCAAGCTAGATGAAGTGCTTGAGTCAATCTTACTATTTCTAGATTAATGTTTAGGAAGCTGAGTCATTTATTTTCCTAGTTCATTTGTTTAGGACACTCCAAAGTTTTTATATGGTCAATTTCAGAAAAATCTCATTAATGAATAAAAGTGTTAGACCTTTGTCATGGACCGGCGTACTTCATATGGTTAACTTACTTTTGTTCATTTCTTCAATTAGGTTATAACGGATCCCTCACGTTCGCCCATAATCACGCGATTGAGAGCTAGAATGGCCGACCAAACTGAAATGCGTGATCGTATGTCCGCTGTGGAGTCTCAACTCCAACAAGTGCTTACTTCTATACAGCTTATGACGGATCAATTCAAATCCCTCCGAGCGAACCCGGCTCCTCCACCTGCTCTCCCCGAGATAATAATTTCGAAGCCGACAAACAAGGGCCAAATGATTGATGATGACATGCCTGAGCTGGAGGATGACCCACCTTTGATCACCACCGAAAAGGCTAAGATTGACAACGTGCCTAAGATGGAGCAAGATGAACGCGTTGCGAAACTCGAGGAGAAAGTGAAGCAATTGCAAGAGTTGCAAAGTTCACTGCCATTCGACTTGTCCGTGTATGAAAAGGTCAAGATGCCGAAGAAGTTCAAGATGCCGGAGTTCGAGAAGTACGATGGTACTTCCTGCCCAAAAGCTCATTTGCAGATGTACCACGTACGCATGGCCCAATATGTCAAGAATGAGCCCCTTATGATTCAATCATTCCATGCGAGTTTGACTGGGCCTGCACTGAGCTGGTACATAATGAAGAATGTAAACCTCCTTGACACCTGGAATGAGGTGACTGACGCATTCCTCAAGCAATATAAGTTCAACATGGACATTGCACCTTCCCGAGAGGATCTTGAGCGGATGGAGAAGAAGAAGAATGAGTCATTCAAGGAGTATGCTGTGAGGTGGCGAAATCTAGCCGCTCAAGTCACTCCGGAGCCTGCCAGCAAGGAGCTGATGAAATTGTTTGTTAGGACTCTCCCTTATGAGTTCCGTAACCGAATAGCTAGTACGTACGTCGAAAATTTCAATCAGCTTATTCCTGTAGGAGAACAAATCGAGGTAAGGATAAGGGAAGGATGGTTTACTGAATCATCTAGCAAGAGATTCACTGCCAAGAAGGAGAAGGAAGCAGCTGTAGATGTGAATTTGGCTTATGGCCAAGAAAATGTCAAGCATGCTCCGGTTATCCAAATGAATTCGAGACAGCCACAAACCGCTGGCCGTCAACCATTTGTCCGAGCAAATAATAGAAGGGAATTCTCTCCTCTCCCTGGGTCTCCATCCCAAGTGCTGATTATCCTCCGAAAGAACGGTTTGCTTACTAGCGAACCAAAGCGTCCTAATGTTGAAAGAAATCGCAGTTACGACCCGGCGAAGAAGTGCGACTACCATAGCGGTGAACTGGGGCATTCAACTGATGAATGTTTCACCCTCAAGCACAAGATCCAAAACCTCTTAGACACGAAAGTCTTTTCATTTCAAATAGCTCGGCCGAATGTCCAAAAGAATCCGCTACCCGAGCATGAAAGCACGGTGAATGCTATCTTGGAATATGAAGTTGGCCGAATCAAGGACTCGAAGGTGCACGTGGCAGATGCCTATAGTGGATTGGTGAGAGCTGGATATTATTCGGGTCAAGAAAATGTTCCTCTGTCGCTGATGAAAGAAAGAATTGCCCAAATGGTGGATGACGGCATTATTGTATATGCTGACCGTAGCTGCATAGTTTCCACTATTTCCCATATCATCATCGATTGGGAGCAGGAGCAAGCTGCACTTAATGCTAGTAAGTAAGAAGTTGATCCTTCGCTCGCGGACATGCCTCCACTAGAAGATGCATCTGATGAAGAGATAGTGATTGAAATACCTCAGCCGTACGAGTATGTTAATGATAAGGCAGTGCCTTGGTCTTATGATTTAAATGTTGACCTTGTTACAAGATCTTGTCGCACCTATGATCAAGCCAATACTCAACCTGCAAAGCCAGTCACCGATGAGGAGGCTAAGGAATTTCTGGCTGTGATTAAAGCAAGTGAGTATAATGTGGTTGATCAATTGCGAAAGATGCCTGCTCAGATTTCTTTACTCGAGCTTCTCCAAACATCCTCTGTGCATCAAAAGTCACTAATAAAGGTGTTGAGTGAAATTCATGTGCCAGAAACAGTTGAGGCGGACAAGTTGGAAGAATTTGTGGGATTAGTCCTTCTTAAGGATTTGATTGCCTTTTCTGATGAAGAATTCCCTCTTGAAGGCCGGGGACATAACAAAGCACTCTACATCTCCGTTAAACACAAATCTTCTCATGTGTCTCGAGTGCTCCTTGATAATGGGTCCGCTCTGAACATATGTCCATTAGCCACTCTGCGCCGCCTCAAGGTAGATCTGTCTAAGATACATGCTGCGATGACCTCGGTACGAGCTTTTGATGGCACAAAGAAGGAAGTACTCGGAGAAATCTATCTCGACATACAGATAGGGCCAGTTTTCTTCAACATTCCCTTTCAAGTGATGGACATCCATACCGCATTCAATTTCCTGTTGGGTCGTCCCTGGATACACTCTGCTGGAGCAGTGCCTTCAAGTCTACATCAAGCTGTGAAATTTGTAATCAAAATGAAGCTAGTCACCGTGTATGGTGAGGAAGACCACCGGATCTATCATGAGACATCTATCCCCTATATAGAGCCGGATTCTGAGATCGAATCAAGTTACCACTCATTTGAGTTGGTATCCACCATACATGCTTCTCGAGGTTCATCACCGTCCACTCCTGAAGTTTCAGATGCTGCTCTTATGGTGGGAAGAGTAATGGTCGGAAACGGTTTTGTTCCTGGTAATGGTCTCGGTAGAAATGGTCGGGGCATTCGAAACCCCATTGAAGCCCCTCAGAGGTCCCGTGCTGCTGGTTTAGGGTACCATGGAAGAGGTGGGGGAAGTTCAAGGGGACAGACGCGGGGGCGAGGTAGGCAAAACCCGCTACCTCCGAGTATTCATGAGACATTCCCCGGTCCTCCCATAATGATGCAGAATGAAGCAGATACCCTGGGGCAGCCTAGTGGCAAATTTGATTACCCAGTGAATTATTCGGCCCCTCCCAGCTATTGCGTTGATCCTTGCGAGATAATCCCAGATGGATGGAATAGCATGGATGATCCAACACCCCTGAAGACCGAAAACCTTGATGATGAGCTGGAAGGAGTTGTTGACTTATTCGACAATCTTATCATAGGAGCTATTGATGAAGAATGCCCTGAAGAGATGGGCCTTGGCCCACAAGAGTAACTTTTTACTGCTTTCACACATTCCCTTGCGTGGGAATTTTTATTGCTTTCTAGGGTTTGTTTTCAATTTCTTCTTTTTCATTTTTTCTTAGGACTTGAATTGCATTTTCCCTTCAATAAATTGTAATGCTTGATGAATTTCAATGAAATTACAACCTTTATTTTGAGAGCATGATGAGGCATACCAAACCAGCTCGGTGATGATATCCAGCCGATAAAAGAAAAGAAAAATCCAAGGAGAATTCTGAGACCTGGGTTTCATCATGTTTCCTCGTGTCAAATTTTTTTTAAAAAAAAAAAATGATTTTTTGTCAAAGGATTTTTTTTATTGCTTTTTGTTATTTATTTTTGTTATTATTTTTTTTTTTTTTATTTTTTTTTTTATTTTTTTTTTTATTTTTTAAAAAAAAACAACAAAACAAAAACAACAAACAAAGGAAATCTAGGTTACCCTGTTTGTCTTTCTAATTCATTTACTTTTTGTTTCAGGGACGATATTCTGACTTGCAAGGACGTGAGAATGATCCAATATAATATAGCAAGTGCAAATAATGATGATTCCGAAGATCCAATCAAAGACTCCAGTGAGGTTCAACGTAGCTGGGAACAACATGAAAGGGTTAGAGCTCCCACATCCGAGCAAACCGTCACTATTAACTTAAGTGACGCTAAAGAAGCCAAAGAGGTGAAAATTGGGGCAAGTCTCCCCAAAGATGAGGCCAAACGCTTGATTCAGCTATTGAAGGAGTATCGGGATATCTTTGCATGGACCTACGCTGACATGCCCGGTTTAGACCCGTCAATTGTGGAGCATTGCCTACCTACTAATCCAGATGTGCCACCTAAGAAGCAGAGGCTTCGGAGAACTAAGCCTGAACTCTCAAAGAAAATAGAGGAGGAAGTGATGAAACTTCTGAAGGTGGGATTCATTGAAGTCTCACAATACCCAGAATGGGTAGCTAACATTGTACCGGTGATGAAGAAAGACGGTCGAGTCCGAGTTTGTGTCGATTATCGGGATCTGAACAAGGCTAGCCCGAAGGATGATTTCCCGTTACCACACATAGATGTTCTTGTCGATAGTACTGCCGGATTTGAACTATTCTCATTTATGGATGGTTTTTCTGGGTACAATCAGATAAGGATGAAGGAGGAAGATAAAGAGAAGACTGCATTTATCACACCATGGGGGACCTTTCATTATAAGGTTATGCCTTTCGGACTCAAAAATGCAGGGGCAACTTACCAGCGAGCCATGATAGCCCTATTTCATGACATGATGCACAAAGAGATTGAGGTCTACGTTGATGACATGATTGCAAAGACTCGACCTGGAAAAAGCCACGTTGATACCTTGAAGAAGTTATTTGATCGACTCCGCAAGTTCAACCTTCGGCTGAATCCCGCTAAGTGCGTGTTCGGAGCAACATCTGGTAAATTACTTGGATTCATTGTGAGCAGTAAAGGGATTGAAATCGACCCAGCTAAAGCTAAGGCCATTTGTGAGCTACGACCTCCGTCAACAGTGAAGGAAGTCCGGAGCCTTTTGGGGAGGTTGAATTACATTGCTCGATTCATTTCCCAACTTTCTGAAACCGCCAAGCCATTCTTCAAACTTCTAAAGAAGAATGCACGGGTCAACTGGGATAATGAGTGTCGAGACGCGTTCGACAAATTGAAGTATTACCTGATGAATCCACCAATGCTTGTCCCGCCTTCGCCGGGGCATCCTTTGATTCTCTACCTCACTATTCATAGTGAGTCACTAGGTGCAATGTTGGCTCAGGAGAGTCCTCTTGATAAAAAGGAACGGGCCATTTATTATCTAAGTAAAAAATTCACAGTATCAGAGCTGAAATATCCTGATGTGGAAAAGACTTGCGCTGCATTAGTGTGGGTATTGCATAGATTGCGACAGTATACGCTGCATTACCGAACGTTCCTCGTGACTGAGAATAATCCTATCAAGTACTTACTTGAACGGCCAGCTTTGGTGGGTAAGTTGGCTAAATGGCAGATTTTAATCTCAGAATTTGATGTGCAATTCATGCCACAAAAGTCGGTTAAAGGTCGAGTGATTGCTGACCTATTAGCTGAGAATCCAAGAGTCTCAAATAATGATGATGGTTTCCTAGATGACCGTGTCTTGAATATAAGTGAAGATTCATGGACTATGTTCTTTGATGGAGCCGTGAACTTGTCTGGTTCCGGTACTGGGGCAGTTCTGATATCCCCAGATGGACAACACCATCCGGTAGCTGCAAAATTGATATTCCCATGCACTAACAATGTGGCTGAATATGAAGCTTGCATTCTCGGGCTTCAGGCCGCAATTGAGATGAGTGTGGCCAAATTAAGAGTGTTTGGAGATTCGGCGCTGATCATACTACAGACTGTAGGTGAATGGAAGACTAAGGATGCCAAATTGCTCCCGTATCATAAGTATTTAGAAGATCTGATAAAGGAGTTCGAGGAAGTTTCATTTGAATACTTGCCGAGGTCTCATAATCAATTTGCAGATGCACTTGCCACATTGTCTTCTATGCTGAGAGTCACTGATGGTTTAGAGGTCGAGCCACTAAAAATAGAGATTTTGCCGAAACCAGCTTATTGTATGATTGTGGTTGAAGAACCCGATGGAAAATCATGGTATTACGATATCATGAATTACATTAAAAAACGGGAATTCCCCAAGGGAAGCACTCAGGCTGATAGGAAGTACATCACGAAGATGGCTTCGAATTTTTTCGTCAGTGGTGAGAATTTATAGAAGAGATCTTACGATTCGGTCTTGTTGCAGTGTATAGATGCAGTCGAGGCCACTCAAATCATGCAAGAAGTGCACGAAGGAGTATGTGGCCCTCATATGAATGGACACATGCTAGCTAAAAGATCATGAGGTTAGGCTACTACTGGCTCACACTGGAAAGTGATTGCATCCAGCATGTTCGGAGTTGTCACCGCTGCCAGATTCATGGAAATAAGATAAATGTTCCTCCAATCGAGCTACATCAGTTTTCCGAGCCATGGCCTTTCTCGATGTTGGGTATCGATGTGATTGGCCCGATCAACCCTAAAGCTTCAAATGGGCATCGATTCATCTTGGTAGCAATAGACTATTTCTCCAAATGGATCGAAGCTACATCTTTTGCAAATGTCACTGCTCGCAATGTTGTGAAATTCGTTAAACGTGACATAATTGCTCGTTATGGCGTCCCTGAAGCGATTATCACTGATAACGGGACAAATTTGAACAACAAACTTGTTGACACCTAAATTTTGGCGGCCCATTTAGTCATTAGGGGTTAATTTTATTTTATAATTCAATTGCATAGCATATAGTGTTAGGTGCATTTATTTTTAATTTACATGTTTTGCATTTTTATTTTCTTTAGGACCGGTGGTCAATGGTTTCGAATTAAAATTTTGGATTTAAATTAACAGGTCGGACTAAGCCCATAAAACGAGAAAATCGGCCCGAGCCCGTTTATTTTAAATGACAAAAATTATTTAAATAAAGATTTGGTGCGATATTATGATATTTTGAAAATTATTTAAATCGCATTTGAATCTTATCTTTATCAATGGATGATAATGAAATCGGCATAGAATATTAATGAGATAAAGATTTTTGTGATTCGGATAATATAAGGAATTTTCGAAATATTTTGTTAAAGATCACATTTTTTTTGCTATAAAAGGTGGACGTGGGGTTTTTCGAAGGAAGAGGCCACACGTTGAATATACGGCCGCATAATGAAGTTTTTTCTCTTGGTTCTCTAGGTCGAAAAATTGAAGTCAAAAGAGAAGAAGTTCTTCATTCGCTTTAGGGTTTTAGGGGGTTCGGTTTTAGGGGGGTTCGTTTTGAGGAGGGATTCGGAAAAGAAATTTGGTGAAAAGAGAACCGTACAAGGAAAAAAAAGGAGAAGAGAACTTCCGCTCCTTTTCTCATCAAAACCCAGGTAAAAGGAGGTGACTTTTCTGGTTCTCTGACAAGTTACAAAGGAAGAGAAAAAGCAAAGTAAAAAAGAGGGAGAAATCAGAAGGAGCAGGGGTGAAGGGACGTGCAGCAAAGGAAAAGAAGAAAAAAGGTAAAAGAAAAAGAAGAAAAGAGAGGAACTATTCATCTTCTTCCTTGACTTCCCCATCCGAACGACGATCGTCGCCGCGCCTGAGCCCCGCGCCATGCCGCCCCGAAATCAGTCGCGTTGCACTTTCGGAGTCGCCCCCTGCCTCGCCACTCCGCCTCCTGCTCGCTCGGTGGCCGAAACCCGCCGCGCCTGTAGCCCAGCCACGACGCTCCTGCAGCGCGCACCTCCGCCCGAGCGACCCCGCTGCTCACCCACGCCGGAGATCACCGTCGATCGCTCGCCTCCATCAGCAGCCGCGTTGTTCAACCGCCGCACTAGAAACTCGACGACCCGAGCAGCCACCTAGCGCCGCCGATCAGCCGCAGCTTCGCGACCCGCCGGACGTCGCCGTCTCGCCACACCGATGCCGCCTAAAGCCGAAGCTCGCCTCCACTCGAAGCCGACTGCCGCGTCGGTCTTGCGCCGCCAGCACCGCCGATCCGCCCCCGACGCGACGCTCGCGCTCCACCTGGTTCGCCGTCCCAGGAGACCGAACCCAACCGCGCCTCCGCCCGCTGCCTCCGAGAGACCGGCCCGACGCCTCAGCCGCTCGCCTCCGTTCAGATCTGCTCGGCTCCTCCCGACGCCAGGAGACCCGAGGCCCCTGCTCCGCGCCGATCGTCGCCGCACCACCCTCGCCGGAATCCCAAACGCCGGCGACACCCTTGCCGGATCAACGAACGGGCTGCCCTTTCTTTTTCGTTAGGTTATTTTTCTTTTTTATTTTATGTTATTTTACTTTACTTTTAGTTAGTTTCATTATTTTTGTTTAAGTTAAATATTGTGAATTTTTTTTTTTAGGTTATTACTTATAAGATTTGTCCCTAAGGTTTAATTTAATTATTAATTTGACCCGTAAGATTTCGGGTCATTTTTTTAATTGTATTAACTCTTGGGATTTGTTTATGATATATTAACTGTTGAATCAATATATTTATTAATTTGATCCGTAAGATTTCGGATTAGATTTTTAATTATTTTGATTTCTTATATGATGTTTAGGGTTAAAAATATTCGTTAATTTGACCCGTGAGACAACGGGTTATTTTTTCGTTTATTTTAATCCTTTATCTGTTTGAATATCTTGCTTGTTAGATTTAATATTTGTTTTGGAAAAATCACTAAGAAAAATCAAAAAGACATTTGGATTAGGATTTCATTTGGTTTTAGAATATTTCTGGTTATTTTGCATATCTAGAATAGGGATTTTATTTCGAATTTAGAACACAAAAAAAAAATGCATTCATTTAAGTTGTTAGTTTTTATTCAAATTGCACGTTTAATTATGTGTTAGTTTTAATTTCGAATTTCATAAAGAAAAACAAAAAAAAATCATTGTGCATATTAGGTTAGAATTGCATGTTTCATCTTTTAATTTAAATCATCTTTTTAGATAAGTTGCATTTTAGATTAGGATAATGTCTCAATTTAAATTAGGATGATCTAATCCTTAGTTAAATTAGATAGAATTTTAATCTAGCTAGATCATTTTTGGCATTCGAATTTCATGAAAAATACAAAAAAAATTGTCTTAGAGTAGATTCATTCAATTTTTGAGATAGATTGCATTTTTAAAAAAATAGGAACATCAAATGCACGTCATTTAGTTTATTTAAGTTCATTTACTTAGAACTTTCATGTCATTAGATTAAGTCATTTAATAAATGTCACGTGACATATAGCTTGCATATTAAATTACATAAAGCATGTCATTTTAGTTTAAATAATTTGGTATGTCATTGCATCGCGTTGCATGTCATTATAATTAGATCATTTAGATTGCATTTAATTATTGCATTTCTTCATGTCATATAGTTTAGGTCATGTCGTCATTTCATATTAGAATAGCAACATGCATTGCACAGGTCATGATTTTTAAAGTGAAAACAAAAAAAATTGATTGCTTGTTAATTAGGAATCATATCTAGGATTGTTGATGTGAATTCTAAGTTAACATTGCAGATGCTTTCGTTGCTTTAAGGTATGCTTTTTGCATTATTTAAATTGCTTTCTTGATGTGTTAAATTGGTGGTATGCGCACATGTATGATCACCTAACATATTAGGAAGCTCAATTAAAATCAAATCAAGCTGCCTGAAAAACATTTTTTAAAAATTAAAAAGAAATGGTACCGAAAGGGCACTAGGATAGTCTAGTGTAACCAAGTCCCCGTACCCTTAGTCTTTGGTTCGTAGGAGTAAAATAATTCTCCCATTATTTTGCTTAGGTGTCTAATCGACCTACCAAAAACAGATTAGTGGCAACTCCTAGATAGTATTTTGCATGTTTAAAAAGTTTAGACTCAAGTCGCGATTTGGTATGGGCTTGGGAGAGCCCGAGCTAAGTTTAAAAAAAACTTAGCAGTCCATTAACCTAGTTTTAGGCGGTGAACCCGAAAAAATTAGGTCGTGACAGCTTGGCGACTCCGCTGGGGAATTGTGTTAAAACACTTAGTGGACTTAAGCCAATTTTTCTTTTTATTTTAGAATGTTTTTGTTTGGCAGCGAGGATCCCAGGGACGTCCCTAACATTTTCAAGGTGTTAAATGTTCTTGCAGATGGGAGGTATAAGGGGAGTAGTATTTGCTAACATTTGTCTTGTAGGTTGGAGTGTGGGATGAATGATTTATTTTTCCTAATTAGAAGTGTTGTTTGCATTTA
Organism: Eucalyptus pauciflora; assembly: GCA_007663325.1. NCBI lineage: Eukaryota > Viridiplantae > Streptophyta > Magnoliopsida > Myrtales > Myrtaceae > Eucalyptus > Eucalyptus pauciflora. Next base: position 317,825 of record VMYD01000132.1, on the reverse strand, counting down.
AACTGTTGTGCATGCTTTATTGCTTTAGCACTACACTATTTGCACACACAACCTGCGGTCCGACCTGGGCTGCGATAGGATTTCTAGGATGGTGTTGAGAAGTATTCTTCCTCCAAAGCGAGACTGCTATGTAGAGGTTGACCTTCTCTTCCCCGAAAGTTTTTCATGGTGTCGAAATGTGTTTTGTCCATATCCGCGAGACTGCGTGACTATTGGATATTCCATTCGACTGAGCCCGGAGTTAAGGGGACCTGAAGTTAATGCGAGACTGCAACGCTCAGATCACCCTCTTAGCTCCACTTTGTTAAGCCTTTTAGATAGAAATCGAGCCTCACGTTTCATGCGCGTGTCTATGTGATTGCCATTGATTTTCTTTGATAAAGTAAGTCTCCTATCCTTGTACCATGCAATTCATTTTGTTATACTTTTGGGTCGGTTCATGACAATTTAGGTCAATCATTGATTTAATTCCTTTGTCAATTAAAAAAGAAATGAGGAAATTGTCATGCAATGAATCATTAAAAAAAAACTTTGGAGAATTTGTTTTCAATTCATGTTTAGGAAACTTGATTTTGCTAGGGTGTCTATTTTTCTAGCTCTCTTTAGGAAACACCCCTCTTCTACAAACTTTTCATGAATAAATAAAAAAATCGATTAGGTCATTGTCATGGATTGACTTTTTATTTACATCTCATGCTTACATGTTCCCGTTCATTTGAATTAGGTGATTATGGAGTGATCTCGCTCACCCATCCATTCATGATCAAGAGCTAAAATGACGGATCAAAAAGAGTTAATTGCGACTCCAAGAAGAGAGCCAAGAAGACCTTTCGAACTGTCTCATTTAATTAAGGGCATGTAGCTTCCCTTGCGTGAGAATTTTTATCGCTCTTTAAGGGTTGGTTACAATTTCTTCTGTGCTTGAACATCACATTTTTCAATAAATGATTGATAAATATCAATAAAATTACAAATTTTGTTTTAAGGACATGATGGGGTACACCAAACCAGCCCGGTGACGATATCCAACAATGAAAAGAAAATATCATCCACGGAGAAATCCTAAGGGCTGGACTTTCTCATGCTTCCTCCTAAAAAAATTTTCAAAAACAAAAAGCATTTCATTGTTAAGAAAAAAATCATTTTTCAAGCCGTTTCCAAAAGCATGCATTAGGTTACTCTTGTTTGTTTTTCTAACTCATTTACTTCATGTCTCAGAGCATAACAGAGAGGCATTTGAAAATAATGCGTCAATTTCCAATGATAGTTCGCCCGTTGATTTTGGAACATACATCCAAAGAAAAATAGACATGAGGGCAAAGGATCATTTCCTAGCCGATTGTAATGACATCTCCCAAGAGTGAAGAAAATCATCTTGATTCCAAAGTGTGATATGTGACACCTCTCATAATAATTGGTGTTAGATGTCATTTTCAAAGGCCAAATGAAGTTTCTCATTTCCATGAGAAAATGATGAAACAAGTCAAAAGAAGATCATCCGTCTTGGATAAAATAGATACATTATGTTCATGAATATAATTAATTTCGGAATTGACACTTTTGTTCTTTTTCTTGCAGATGAAGAATTGGGCACTACAGATTCTAGTAATGACATGACTGAGACAAAATCTCGATCCGAGCCAAAACGGTTGTGCAATTTGAATTTACTCTGATGTTGCATAATATCCTATTCATGCACGTTCTCTTGTGCAGGGGCAAAAGCGGGTCTCCATTTTTTATGGATAGAGACGATTCAATGACATCCATTGCTGAGGCAATTCTTTTGTGGAGCAATTCCCCTAAATGAGTGCTTAAAATCATGTTTTGAGTGCAATAAATTGTTTGTTTTGAAGTAACAAACTCTTTTTATGCTTAAAGTTGCTAGACTCTTTTGAAAAGGGAATTTTCATATTGATTTAGCTCACCAATTTCATGTGGAGATTTGTCAAGATAGACAATTCAATAAAGTGACATCAATGCTTAAGAATGCGAAATGAGACGTGTCAGGATGATGAAAGGCAAGCCATATTCTATACACAGTCCCATACTTATACACTTGTGAGATGAGTGTAGGAAGTTCCATATTTACAAGGTAAAGAGTTCTCTCGCAAAAGGTACGATGACCGGAATGATGAGAGGCAATTCATTTCTCTATCCCAAACACTATAAGTAATCCATTGCTTAACCTTTTTGAGCCTATACACTTATGGATATTCTTTCAAATTGTCACTGTCAAGAATCACCCCACATCGGGGCAACTAAGAGATCAAATGGCATCATGAGGTGAGGAAAATGAATTGAAATTTTCTTGCTCTCACTTGCATCAATCTTCAAGTTATGCTATTACATTGAATTCATGTGTTAATTTAAGTGCCTTAGGATGACGAAGAGCATCTTTTTCTCTATCCTATACACTTATATCCTTTGCATAGCCCACTTGAGCCTGCAATTTCATTTCTTTAAACCCAGTTGATGATCATCCCCCACACTGGGGCAAAGCAAAACCAGTTGATGATCAACCCCCACACTGGGGCAAGGCAAAAGACAGATGAAGACTCTTGAAAGGTTATAGTGTCATTTAAAGTGTAATTGCTTGACGCATACATTATGCGCAAGAATTGAATTCAAAATAGAACTAACGGGCATGAAAAAGCAATGTGCCTGATAAAAGCAAGGCCGATGCCCATGAAAAGAAGTGAAGAAAAAATGCATGAGAACTAGGGGCATAATAAGCAGTGTGCCTGGTAAAAGTAAGGCCAATGCCCATAGCTGAAAAAGAAAGTCAAAATAAGTGACTGTCAATTGCAAGAATTGAATCCCAAGGGAGCAATACTCAAAGAACTCAAATGTCGAGTTTCTATAATCAATGGGGCACTTCATGAAGACAATCCCCGATGGTGAAAAAGAAAACTGGTGGTAATGTCAAGATGATCATCAACTCTCACCCTTTACACACTTTTTGAGCCTAATGATCCTTTCATTTCTCAACCCATGAACCCACCTACGTTACGTCCCTTACAAAGTCTCTTCAGATTAGGGCACTTGAATTAACGTAGGAGTTCATATGTTTATAAGCATCGCTCGAAGAAGTGCGAGCAAGATTATTTCTTTCTCATTTTTGCAGGGTTCTTGACTTATCAACCCGGAAATGATTACAAGACTGTTCATTCAATAGCCTTGACTCAAAGAGTCCATTTGTTAAGCCGTTGGCTAAACCCACATTATGGTCCCTTTTAAAGACCTCTCAGATTGGTAAGGTCGTACCGCTTGCGAGAATACTCGGACCCATGTCGATATGATGAAATTGAGTGATTCTCATAAAATAGTCATTCTAAATGAGAGTGAGTGAAAGTCCTTTCTAACCGAAAGTCTCTCATTTAGTATTCTTAAGAAATCCATGTCATGAGTGAAAATTGTCTTGAATGATAATTCTCTTTAGTAGAAATTCGGATGATGCAAAAGTCATTATGCATGAATCTTGATTGAATTAATAAAAGCTTCAATAGATTTTAAAGTTTGCATTCCAGAATAGCCTTAATTGCTTATTTATTTGGTGAATGCATTTTTGCTCTAATCATGTCTGACAGATAATGTTTTCTCAAAGACCCAAGAGCTCCCAACATTCAAGTTCTTTTCAAGATGCCTCATGATATGAGGAGATGAGAAACCGTCATGAGTATTCAAGGTGCATCCTTAATGTTCCAAAATTTATTTCTACCAGGAGGTGAGAGGCCTCCACAGGATATCTAAGTTCCAAAAGACATATCCCAAAGAATCAGAGATATCATCAGGTAAGTATATCTCTGCCCATTCTCGACACTTGACTCGGTCAAGCTGTTCCTTTAAAATTGACCTGGCGTGCTTTCGTAACCCAGAGTCCTTTTATATTATCCTGGCGTGCTTTCGTAGCCCAAGGCCCAGGAGACATATCCCTAATGAGCAGAGATGTCACCAGGTAAGTATATCTCTATCTATACCTTAAATACTTGTCATTGTACAGGTATTTTCACTTTAAGTAATTTGACACTCGATGAAGTTGTCCCTAAAGATTTTTCTCCAGATTGCGACGCCGGGCGACCGAAGAATGGTTCGGGTCCTAGCCAAGCAAAACCCCGTTTAGGCGACCGTAGAGTAATGTACGGGTCCTAGACAAAACTTTATTTCCCTATTCAGGCGACCGTAGAATAATGGTACGGGTCCTGGAAGGTAAATCCCCGTTTAGGCGACCGTAGAATGGTACGGGTCCTAGACAAAACTTTATTTCCCTATTCAGGCGACCGTAGAGTAATGGTACGGGTCCTGGAAGGTAAATCCCCGTTTAGGCGACCGTAGAATGGTACGGGTCCTAGACAAAACTTTATTTCCCTATTCAGGCGACCGTAGAGTAATGGTATGGGTCCTGGAAGGTAAATCCCCGTTTAGGCGACCGTAGAATGGTACGGGTCCTAGACAAAACTTTATTTCCCTATTCAGGCAACCGTAGAATAATGGTACGGGTCCTGGAAGGTAAACCCCTGTTTAGGCGACCGTAAAATGGTACGGGTCCTAGACAAAACTTATTTCCCTATTCGAGCGACCGTAGAATGGTATGGGTCCTAGACACAACCAAACACTGTCATACTGGGCGACCGTAGAATGGTACGAGTCCTAGGAAATCAGTTTTCTTTATAAAGTCATGTTATTATTCTGGGCGACCGTAGAATGGTACGGGTCCTGGACGTATAACACCAATCTATCTTGAATCATTTTACCCTCCTTGAAGGTAAGATATTTCGGGTAGGTTCTTTTGACATCTCAGTCTCGATCTGGATGTCTTAATTCTTGTCGTTGAACATTTCACTTTGGATGTGAATGTTCTTCTCGATCTTAATGTTTCAATTTATTACCTGTTTGACTCTTCAAGGAACCTGAGTGAGAGTTGGGTACTTGTGAAGTAAATAGGGATTTATCATGTACCTCAAGATGCTTTACCGCACCCACTGGTAAGTAATTGCAGGTATGTTTTTTCCTTTCGCATCACGCATTTGCATTAGCATTTCCATGCATCATATAAGTTGCATTTTAAAATAGGATTCATTCGCAAATAAAAAAAAAGAAAAAGAAATCATCATTCAATTGCATAGCATATAGTGTTAGGTGCATTTATTTTTAATTTACATGTTTTGCATTTTTATTTTCTTTAGGACCGGTGGTCAATGGTTTCGAATTAAAATTTTGGATTTAAATTAACAGGTCGGACTAAGCCCATAAAACGAGAAAATCGGCCCGAGCCCGTTTATTTTAAATGACAAAAATTATTTAAATAAAGATTTGGTGCGATATTATGATATTTTGAAAATTATTTAAATCGCATTTGAATCTTATCTTTATCAATGGATGATAATGAAATCGGCATAGAATATTAATGAGATAAAGATTTTTGTGATTCGGATAATATAAGGAATTTTCGAAATATTTTGTTAAAGATCACATTTTTTTTGCTATAAAAGGTGGACGTGGGGTTTTTCGAAGGAAGAGGCCACACGTTGAATATACGGCCGCATAATGAAGTTTTTTCTCTTGGTTCTCTAGGTCGAAAAATTGAAGTCAAAAGAGAAGAAGTTCTTCATTCGCTTTAGGGTTTTAGGGGGTTCGGTTTTAGGGGGGTTCGTTTTGAGGAGGGATTCGGAAAAGAAATTTGGTGAAAAGAGAACCGTACAAGGAAAAAAAAGGAGAAGAGAACTTCCGCTCCTTTTCTCATCAAAACCCAGGTAAAAGGAGGTGACTTTTCTGGTTCTCTGACAAGTTACAAAGGAAGAGAAAAAGCAAAGTAAAAAAGAGGGAGAAATCAGAAGGAGCAGGGGTGAAGGGACGTGCAGCAAAGGAAAAGAAGAAAAAAGGTAAAAGAAAAAGAAGAAAAGAGAGGAACTATTCATCTTCTTCCTTGACTTCCCCATCCGAACGACGATCGTCGCCGCGCCTGAGCCCCGCGCCATGCCGCCCCGAAATCAGTCGCGTTGCACTTTCGGAGTCGCCCCCTGCCTCGCCACTCCGCCTCCTGCTCGCTCGGTGGCCGAAACCCGCCGCGCCTGTAGCCCAGCCACGACGCTCCTGCAGCGCGCACCTCCGCCCGAGCGACCCCGCTGCTCACCCACGCCGGAGATCACCGTCGATCGCTCGCCTCCATCAGCAGCCGCGTTGTTCAACCGCCGCACTAGAAACTCGACGACCCGAGCAGCCACCTAGCGCCGCCGATCAGCCGCAGCTTCGCGACCCGCCGGACGTCGCCGTCTCGCCACACCGATGCCGCCTAAAGCCGAAGCTCGCCTCCACTCGAAGCCGACTGCCGCGTCGGTCTTGCGCCGCCAGCACCGCCGATCCGCCCCCGACGCGACGCTCGCGCTCCACCTGGTTCGCCGTCCCAGGAGACCGAACCCAACCGCGCCTCCGCCCGCTGCCTCCGAGAGACCGGCCCGACGCCTCAGCCGCTCGCCTCCGTTCAGATCTGCTCGGCTCCTCCCGACGCCAGGAGACCCGAGGCCCCTGCTCCGCGCCGATCGTCGCCGCACCACCCTCGCCGGAATCCCAAACGCCGGCGACACCCTTGCCGGATCAACGAACGGGCTGCCCTTTCTTTTTCGTTAGGTTATTTTTCTTTTTTATTTTATGTTATTTTACTTTACTTTTAGTTAGTTTCATTATTTTTGTTTAAGTTAAATATTGTGAATTTTTTTTTTTAGGTTATTACTTATAAGATTTGTCCCTAAGGTTTAATTTAATTATTAATTTGACCCGTAAGATTTCGGGTCATTTTTTTAATTGTATTAACTCTTGGGATTTGTTTATGATATATTAACTGTTGAATCAATATATTTATTAATTTGATCCGTAAGATTTCGGATTAGATTTTTAATTATTTTGATTTCTTATATGATGTTTAGGGTTAAAAATATTCGTTAATTTGACCCGTGAGACAACGGGTTATTTTTTCGTTTATTTTAATCCTTTATCTGTTTGAATATCTTGCTTGTTAGATTTAATATTTGTTTTGGAAAAATCACTAAGAAAAATCAAAAAGACATTTGGATTAGGATTTCATTTGGTTTTAGAATATTTCTGGTTATTTTGCATATCTAGAATAGGGATTTTATTTCGAATTTAGAACACAAAAAAAAAATGCATTCATTTAAGTTGTTAGTTTTTATTCAAATTGCACGTTTAATTATGTGTTAGTTTTAATTTCGAATTTCATAAAGAAAAGCAAAAAAAATCATTGTGCATATTAGGTTAAAATTGCATGTTTCATCTTTAATTTAAATCATCTTTTTTAGATAATTTGCATTTTAGATTAGGATAATGTCTCAATTTAAATTAGGATTTAATATGATCTAATCCTTAGTTTAAATTAGATAGAATTTTAATCTAGCTAGATCATTTTTTGCATTCGAATTTCATGAAAAATACAAAAAAAATTGTCTTAGAGTAGATTCATTCAATTTTTAAGATAGATTGCATTTTTTAAAAAATAGGAACATCAAATGCACGTCATTTAGTTTATTTAAGTTCATTTATTTAGAACTTTCATGTCATTAGATTAAGCCATTTAATAAATGTCACGTGACGTATAGCTTGCATATTAAATTGCATGAGGCATGTTATTTTAGTTTAAATAATTTGGTGTGTCATTGCATCACATTGCATGTCATTATAATTAGATCATTTAGATTGCATTTAATTATTGCATTTCTTCATGTCATATAGTTTTTGCCATGTCGTCATTTCATGTTTGAATAGTAATAATGCATTGCATTGCATAATTCATGATTTTTAAAGCGAAAGCAAAAAATTGATTGCTTGTTAATTAGAAATCATATCTAGGATTGCTGATGTGAATTTTGATCTAACAACGCAGATGCTTTCGTTGCTTTGAGGTAAGTTTGTAATTTATTCATTGCTTTCTTGGGTGTTAAATTGATGGATTGCGCACCCGCATGATCACCTCACATGTTAGAGAAATAAATTTAAAATCAATTCAAGCTGTTTGCCAAACATTTTTTCTAAAGAATGGTACCGAAAGGGCATTAGAGAAATCTAGTGTAACCAAGTCCCCGTACCCATAGTCTCTGGTTCATAGGAGTAAAGTAAATCTCCCGTTGCTTTACTTAGGTGTCTAATCGACCTACCCTAAACTGATTAGTGGCGACTCCTAGAAAATGATCTTTTACATGTTAAATCCTAAGTCGCGATTTGGTATGGGCTTGGGAGAGCCCGAGCTAAGCTTAAAGGCTTAGTAGTCCATCAACCTAGTTTTAGGTGGCTAGGTGGCACACCCCGAAAAATGGGTCGCGACAAAACTTGTTGATGGATTGTTCGGCAGGTTCAAGATTAAACATCTAAATTCGTCTCCTTATCGCCCTCAAATGAACGGGGCTGTTGAGGCTGCCAATAAGAACATTAAGAAGATCTTGGCTAAGACAGCCGAGAATTATCGAGATTGGCACGATAGGTTGCCCTTTGTATTAATGGCATACCGTACATCGATCCGTACTTCTACCGGGGCAACACCTTTTGCTTTGGTGTATGGTATGGAGGTAGTTCTGCCTGTCGAAGTAGAAATTCCTTCTCTGAGAGTTTTATCCCAAGTGGAGTTGTCTGAGGCTGAATGGTCCCAACAAAGATTTGAACAGTTAAATTTGATTGATGAAAGAAGACTGAAGGCTCTCTGCCATGGCCAAACATATCAGCAGAGAGTAGCTAGATCTTTCAATCGGAAGGTGCGGCTGAGACATTTCGAAGTAGATGATCTTGTTCTAAGAAAGCTGTTACCAATATTTCCAGATCCTGGAGGCAAGTTTGCTCCAAATTACAGTGGCCCTTATGTGGTGAAGAAGGTGCTTCCTGGAGGTGCCTTGATCCTGGCAGAAATGGATGGTCGTGAGTTTTCCAATCCAGTTAATTCCGATGCTGTCAAGAAGTATTACCCGTGATAGAATTTGACCTGTCATGTTTTGAATTGCAAGCATTTCTAAATTGCTTCAATTGTTTGAATTTGCTGCAAAACTTGCATTTTTATTCCGTGATGAATTGCGTAAGATAGATTGAATGTGTCAAATGGGATATTTTGGAATGATGAAAGGCAACCTTACTACATACACTGTCCCATACACTAATCTTCAGTGAGTTGAATGAAAATTTCCATGCCTGCAAGGGAAAAGGTGATCTCGCAAAGGGTACGGTAACCAAAGTGATGAGAGGAAGTTCTTTCCTCTACCCAAAACATTACAGGTACACCAATTGTTCAGCCCTTTGAACCCATACACGTGAAGAGTTTTTAAATCACCCCTGTCAAGAATCATCCCACATTGGGACAAAATTTGAGATAAGTGATAGGAATTTTCTTACTCACACTTGCATCAATCTTCGAGTATTGCTTTCGCATCGTAACTCGTATGATAATTTAAAGTGCCCTAGGATGATGAAGAGCAGTCATTTCTCTATCCTATACACTTTTATCCATTGCATAGCCCACTTGAGCTTATAAATTCATTTCATATTAAACCCAGTTGGTGATCATCCCCCATGCTGGGGCAAGACACAAAACATTCAAGTAGCATGAACTAGAATGCTGACCAAATGGAGCTTCTGTTTAAAGAAAATAAGTGCTAAAGATGGGGCATGAAAAAAAAAAGCAGTATGCCTGGTAAAAGCAAGGCCAATGCCCAGAAAAATTAGAAGAAAAATCAAACTCTTGATGAAATGAGTCGTATCCCCAAAAGGCGGTACTAAACTCAAATGCTGTTGCAATCAATGGAGATTTGATGAAGAAAAATCTTCGACAGTGGAAAGAAAAATGTTGGAAATGTCAAGATGATCACCAACTTTAATCCTTTAAACACTTTTTTGAGCCTAATGATCCATTCGTTTCTCAACCCATGAACCAAGCCTACGTTACGTCCCTTACAAAGTCTCTTCAGATTAGGGCACTTGAATTAACGTAAGAGTTCATATGTTTGAAAGCATCGCTTAAAGAAGTGCGAGTAAGATAACTTCTGCCTCATTTCGCGTGTTTCTTGACTTGTAAATCCAAAGACAATTGCGAAATGTCATTTTTAAATGGCCTCGACTCAAAGAGTCGTCTTTGTTAAGTCATTGACCAAGCTCACATTACAATCCCTATTAAAGACCTCTCAGATTGGTAAAGTCGTACCACTTGCGAGATTGCCCAGACTTTTGTTTGGCATGATGACAGTGAGATAAAGTGATTGTCAAGATCCTGCATCAAAGGTCAGGATAAAACAGCCCATTTTAATGAGGATGAGTGGAAAGTCCTTTCAGACTAAATGATCCCTCATTTGACACATGCATGACACTTATGTGTTCGGATTGGAATTTTCTCTTGAAATCCTTTCCATTGGAATTAGGTGATGCATGGTTGATAGAAATCATTATGCATAAACCTTGCTTAAATTAATGCGTGTTTATTTGTAAACACAAATACATGTTGCATCTCCTACAATCATGTTTTATAGGAGACATATCCCTAATGACCAGAGATGTCACCAAGTAAGTGTATCTCTATCTATACCTTAAATACTTGTCATTATACAGGTATTTTTGCTTTTAAAGTAATTTGACACTCGATAGAGTTGTCCCTAAAGATTTTTCTCCAGATCGCGAGGCCGGGCGACCGAAGAATGGTTCGGGTCCTAGCCAAGCAAAACCCCCGTTTAGGCGACCGTAGAATGGTACGGGTCCTAGACAAAACTTTATTTTCCTATTCAAGCGACCGTAGAGTAATGGTACGGGTCTTGGAAGGTAAATCCCCGTTTAGGCGACCGTAGAATGGTACGGGTCCTAGACACAACAAAATTCTGTTATACTAGGCGACCGTAGAATGGTACGGGTCCTAGGAAAGTAGATTTCTTTATAAAGTCATGTTACTATTCTAGGCGACCGTAGAATGGTACGAGTCCTAGGAAAGCAGATTTCTTTATAAAGTCATGTTACTATTCTGGGTGACCGTAGAATGGTACGGGTCCTAGACATGTAACACCAATCTATCTTGAATCATTTTACCCTCCTTGAAGGTAAGATATTTCGGGTAGGTTCTTTTGACATCTCAGTCTGGATCTGGATGTCTTAATTCTTGTCGTTGAACATTTCACTTGGATGTGAATGTTCTTCTCGAGCTCAATGTTTCGATTCATTACCTGTTTGACTCCTCAAGGAGCCTGAGTGAGAGTTGGGTATCTGTGAAGTAAATAGGAATTTATCATGTACCTCAAGATGCTTTACCGCACTGACTGGTCAGTAATTGCAGGTATGTTCTTTCCTTTTGCATCATGCATTTGCATTAGCATTTCCATGCATCATATAACTTGCATTTTAAAATGGGATTCAATTTCCAACAAAAAAAATCAAAAATCAGAAAAAATCAACAAAAAAAATCATTCAATGCATATGCCTAGTCAAATTTAGGTCTCAATTTATCTTTGAAGGCAACCTCTTCAAGCTCACCTCCAAAGAGGGGCAGCTGTTGACACCTAAATTTTGACGGCCCATTTTAGAAAATTAGGGATTAATTTTATTAATTGCATAGCGCATAGATTTAGGTTGGATTTATTTGTTTTTTTACTTTTTATGGAATCGGTGGCGGATAAATTCAAATTAGTTGGCCAAGCCTATTTTTAAATGATCAGGAATTATCTTGTGAGAAAATAAAAATTTGAAATTTTCCGGGATAGGGCAAGTGGAAAAAAACGAATGTTACGAAATATTGCGATTTGGCTTTTTAGGATTTGGAATTAAAGAGTAATCTTATCGAAATCTTGGATCGTTATCAATAGGTGAAAATTTTGTAAAAAGATTTGCGAAGATTGACTCGAGGAATTTTGAAAATCCAATTCCTCTCCCTATAAAAGGCCATGTGTGCGAGAGGTTTTGGGGGGCTGGCTTTTCTTTGAAATCAAAGAGAGAAAAAACACAAGGGAGAAAAGTTGAAGCCGTCCGTGGGGGCTTCTTGGTTTTTTGAGGGTTTTGCTTTGTTTTTTTTCTTTGTTGGGTGAAAAACAAACACAAAAAGTAAAAAGCAAAAAAGCAGAAGAGAGAGGAAAGAGGCGTGCGGCTGTAGGGGGAAAGGACATCTACTGTGCTTCTTCTTCCTCTCAAGCTGGTTTTTTCCGATCTGCTTCAGCTCAGCCCTCGGCACTCACCGGAGTTTGCTGCTCGCTTCATCACCACACCGACAGCTCTCCCTCACCTCGTCTGCCTCACTCACAGCAGTCGCGTGACCTGCAGTCGAGACTTCTCTGCCCGACAACACCCCAGAGCACGCGGAAGCGCAGACGACCGGTGAATCGGACGCTTCGCCGCGACCCACCGCTTCGCCCCACCAAGCATCGCCCATCACCCAAGAGCCAAGAATCCGCTGACCCCTTTGACGCGCTCACGCGATTTGATGCTATCGCCTGATCCTCGTGCCCTGCTGCCCGGAGCGGAGCTTCTGCCGTAGCCTATTCTGCCCTGCTCCGCCCTCCTTCGCTTGCAGCAGCCACGACTCCGACGCCGATCTGCCCATCCGCCTGCACCGCGCGAGCTCCGAGCTCCTTCCGTTTGCTGATTTCGTCCTTGTTGCCCTCGGTGATTCCACCATAAGACCCACAAGCACAAAGCTTAAAAAAAAACACCCAAAAAGAAGGAAAAGGGAATTAGGTAGCTTTTTCTCCCTTTTATTTATTTGCCTTATTTTTCTTTTTATTTGTTCATTTTTAGTGTAATTATTCATTGATACACGGTTGAGCTCCTGGTACGAAAGTGCCCTCTCAAATTAGGGTTTGTCAATCCGATTTTCGCGCCCGAAATCCGACCGCAATCCCTCACAAAAATCGACAATCCAATCTCACGCTCGAGATTCGATTCGCGATTTAATTTTAATTGGACAACCCGATCTCATGCGCGAGATATGGTTCGCCAATTTTCGAATATCAATTTTATCTTGTTTGATTTGATGTCATGGTGTTTGAGTTAATTTTATTTTAGTAAAAGAAAAAATCCAAAAAAAGATTAGGTTTTTTTTATCTTGCATGATTAGATAGGGATTTTATTTTGAATCATGAAAAAGAAAAAGAAAAGTGCATTCATTTAGGATTGTTAGTTTTTCTTTTATTATCTGAATTGCATGTTTTTCCTTAATTTCGAATTTCATAAAAAATTATGGATTAGGGCATTATTTGCACGTCATGGCATATTAGAATAAATTGCATGTTTAATTTTAGGTCTAGATAGATCTTTAGATGAATTGCATGATAGGTTAGTTATTTTTTTTAAATGCATGTTTAGAAGGCATTTATAATAGATAGCATTTTACTTTAGTTTTCACTTTAGTTAGATTTTTATTTTCTTTAGTGATTTTAATTATGAATTTTCGTTAAATAAAAAATAAAGAAAAAAAATCATCATGTGCACGTCATACAGAATTAGGTCATGAAACGCACGTCATTTAGTGATTATTGCTAGGTTCATTTAATTAGAAATTGCCCATCATTAGAATTAGGTCATCTTGGTTAATTTAGATTGCATATTTAATTATTGCATGTTCATTAAAAAATTTCACAAAAACTTTTACTCATTCATATAGTTTAAGACATTTTGCCATGCCATATTATTTCATATTAGATTAGAAGCATTGCATCGCATGATTCTCATTGAATAAATGAAAACAAAAAAGATTGAGTGATTGCTTGTTAATTAGAAATCATATCTAGGATTGCTGATGTGAATTTTGATCTAACAACGTAGATGCTTTCGTTGCTTTGAGGTAAGTTTATAATTTATTCATTGCTTTCTTGGGTGTTAAATTGATGGATTGCGCACCCGCATGATCACCTCACATGTTAGAGAAATAAATTTAAAATCAATTCAAGCTGCTTGCCAAACATATTTTCTAAAGAATGGTACCGAAAGGGCATTAGAGAAATCTAGTGTAACCAAGTCCCCGTACCCATAATCTCTGGTTCGTAGGAGTAAAGTAAATCTCCCGTTGCTTTACTTGGGTTTCTAATCGACCCACAAAAAATAGATTAGTGGCGACTCCTAATTGAAAATCACTTGCATGTTAAGAACTCAAACCTAAGTCGCGAATTGGTATGGGCTTGGGAGAGCCCGAGTTAAGTTTAGGCTTAACAATCCATTAGCCTAATTTTAGGTGGTAAACCTCGAAAAATTGGTCGCGACAATAAGTGATGATGGAGCTTTGAAAAAGCCACATAGTATATACATTATTCATAGTCTCAACTATATGAATCATGCCGCGATTACATCATTAGTAATTAATCATAAGGTTTTCAATGAGTATATAAACAAGTTGCATACGAACCACAGATCCCCCTACCGCGAGCTCGTGCAAAGGAAAATTGCAGACGGCCTTGTCCGCCAGCAGATCCAAGCATTTTCTTTGTCAGCTGTGGGGTCACGCGTGTCGTCAGCCATTCTCAGCCTGTTCGATCCAAAACTCGTGATCATTGACCGAAGGACTTGAGCACAACAAATTTGCAGCGCTTTAGCCCACGGCAGAGTGGACTCGGCCCGACCTTTTAAAAAATACGTTTACTAAATCAATTCCGGTACTTCAATATTCTATCATTCTTGTTCTTTAGGACCAGCTAATGGAGAAACTCGCCGGCAGTGCCGTGGTGACGGAAGGTGATGTTACATTCGGTGACGCAAGGAGGGCCTACGATTGGGCAGTATAAACAAGAACTGAATGGGTCAAAAGTGGGACTTGGAACGAGTTGGTAAGTCAACGGGGGATGGTATAAGCAGAATGATAATTGAAGTCGGGCTGACATCTCGACTGAAAGGGACACTACTAATTCCCGGTGGCTTCATCCACAAGTTCTCATCGTCAGATTTATACAAACGCTAGTTAGCATGCCCCTTACTTTGGCCGGGTTCACTCTAAAAGATCCTTTAAAAATTGGTTTAATTATAATAGGTATCAATTATCTATTATTAGATAGTCATCATAAATTAATATTTTTATAACATTTAGGGACCCATGATAGAGAAGTAATTACTAATAACCGGAGCTGACAATATGTTCGCACATGTGCTTCCCACTTGATATCTCATGAACTACCGATCTATGATGGTATGACGTTTGACATAGTTTTGCCATTTAATCCATAACTAAAATAAATAAAAGGTCTACGAAAAACTAATCTCTTGTGGAGTTAATACCTTAAAATAAAATAAAATAAAAGGATAAACTCCAGACGGTATTTCAAAAAGCACATCAGCATTTTATCATTCATTAAATTAGAACTTAAAAAAAAAAAAAAAAGACCTATCTGAGAAAGCATTTTATAGTATACTCTTCACTGACATGGATATTTATGAATGTGGTCTTTAAGTCAAAATAGCTTAGTTTCCTTGGACGCTGCGTATTTTTATCAACGTGACACAAAGCAAACTTCATCCGCAAAACAGAACATGACACAAGGTGAAGGAATGCAGGAGGAGCCCGCTACCACAAGCACAAGCACCGCTACAAGACCTCGATTGAGAACAATTCTCCAGACAAAAAGGTAAGCACCGTTTCACGTTTAAAAACCTATGACATGAGTCAGTGGGGTAAAAAGGAGAGCAGCCCAACACCAGAAAAATGTTGGATTTGCACAGACTGGAAGGATCCAAAGTAAGCAACTCTTTTAAGTTTCATTCCAATTGACCACCTCACAACAACAAAAATGGCACCACTGCAACATGACTTGCCCTCACTAATCAGAGAGAGTAACAAAGAAAGCACGCATAACATGGACACTGTTACATATTATTGAGAGACTTGGTCCATGATATTGTAAGTACCATGCGTAAAGTAGAACTTCCACACTACAAGAATTATGTATCAAGGGGGTGAGCAACAAAGCAGTGTCTCCACCAAGATCAGAAAAGTAAATTCACATTTTGATGTCTCAAGGGGATGGGGGGCCAAAAAAAAAAAAAAAAAAAAAAGAAGCTTACTCTTCTTGATGTTGAAGAAAAAAATGCAGCTGGACAGTTATTCTGTTACAACATATCTCAGAGAGAAATCAGCTTTTTGATGCTATCATAGTACAACTAAATGCACAACAGGGTATGAGCTGCAGAAACTACAACAGCTGTCGCTAGAACAAAAACAACAAAAGGGTTAGCAATTTCCTCATCACCTTCATATTCCGTTGTTGAATCGAAGCTACTGTCAAATATTGCACAGCTTTCACAATGATATGCCACCCGATGTTGTGCAACCAGAAGTCAGCAAGACCCCACAAAAACTCCTCGGAAAATCACTGATCATCCTAAAAGCACATTTTCAGAAAATTGGTTGCTAGAGTTACAAAAATGATGACTAAATGATACTGTTCCTCCCAAGAAAAAATCAGCCATATCAAGTTCTCAGCAATTCATCTCTACACCAGCCAATTTCTCCTCGTCATTGAGAGTATTGGCCGCAATTAAAAGCATGTCCATTCCACCTCTACCTTTGTCCGCATCCTCTTCACCATTCTCATTTGGCTTTTTGTCCGGCGTCCGGCATTCCCCATTCTGCACAACTTTCCTCCTCTGTTTATTTTCAAAATTCTCATACGCCTTCTTCACTCTGCGTATTGCTTGAATCCCAGCGTCACATTTTCTACAAAACCATTTTCCCCTTGGAATTGAGGTGCGTGGCGGTTTCATGCGGTAGATATGATAAGCTTGATCACAACCATCACACAAAACAATTTTGTCATCATCTCGATCCGTGAGGCAGCCTCTACACAAACAAGAAGGACAGTACCAACGAGAACTGTAGGACTTCAACTGCTTGGTTGTCAAGCACCTCCTATGATAATACTTATTGGGACAAAAAGGCGGCTCGCACATCCTGAACTTATCCCCATTTTCAATCTCATTCCCGCATATTTTGCATGTACTCGAGATTTTGGTCTCTTCAAATGGGTTAATCCCCAAATCTGAGCTGCAATTTGCATCTTCCAACGTAGTAAGAGCTTCTTCATCAGCAAACCCATTGGCGGCACTCCTGGAAGCATTCAATCTCTCGCAGACAACACAGTTCTCATGGGGAGAAGTGATTCCGCTTTCCGTGCAACTAGCACAGTACCAACTTCTAGGTGGAATCTCTTTCACTGCAGGCTCAATGCAAGAGACATGGTATATTTCCTCACATGAATCACAAACTAAACATTCCATTCCATCAGCCTACAGTTCACAATGCCGACAGGTGCTTCCGTTATATGCACCACATTCCTCTGTTTGCTCCAATTTAGCATCAACGAGAGCATCCCTCCCAGAGACCTATTCAAAATAAACGACTTGTCAAGTCATAAACAGAATTAAAAAAATCATCATTTCAATAACTCAGTTCTGAGAGGATTCGATATGATCCTGATAATAGCTTCTGCTAAAGCTCTAGATGTACTAATCTCATAGTGCAAATACCATAAAACATAGGGTGAACAAACTATTACGTTCATCAATGAGTTTCTAATTCACAAAATACATAAGTTAAACTCCTAGACAGAAGCATCAAAGATTACAAAAGGAATACAACAGCAATGAAGGTACAAAATAAAAAGCAAACAGTGGCAGAAAAAAGTCAGATAGCAGCATCACTACCACCCTTACCCACAAACACTAATGTTTTGTGAAAAATAACAAAGCAAAGCTGAAAAAAGTTAAAAAAGGATGTATTCACTGGTCCGGATCAAAGAATGAAAAAATTTCAATGGCCCCCAGTTACACAGAATTACAACATGCATGAAAGACTCCCATATAACGAATCCGTGGCCTTCAATTATGCAGAATTACAACATGCACAAAAGACTCCCATATAATGAATCCACATAAATGCCATTTCCAAGCAAACATGGAAATTGAGGGAGTGATTCATCGTGCTTTAAACATCTTCTGGCAGTCTGTTTGTGCACAGTAAATACAGAACGGAAGAATCTAATCTACAAAGACAATTATTTGCAAATCTTAATCAATTATATTTATCCACCTGCACCAGCATAAAGGACCAAAAAAATTTACTAAGTGTCGCGACCAATTTTTCGGGTGTGAACCACCTAGGGTTTTGGCTAATGGATTGTTAAGCCTAAACTTAACTCGGACTCTCCCAAGCCCATACCAATACGCGACTTAGGTTTAAGTTCTTAACATGCAAATGATTTTCAATTAGGAGTCGCCACTAATCTATTTTTGGTGGGTCCCAAGTAAAGTAACGGGAGTTTTACTTTACTCCTACGAACCAGAGATTTTGGGTACGGGGACTTGGTTACACTAGATTTCTCTAATGCCCTTTCGGTACCATTCTTTTATTTTCAAAAATGTTTGGCAAGCAACTTGAATTGATTTTAAATCTGTTTTCCTAACATGTGAAGTAATCATGCGAGTGCGCAATCCACTAATTTAACACTCAAGAAAGCAAATGAATGAGTTGTAGGACTAACCTCATAGCAACGATAGCATCTGCGTTGTTAAATCAGAATTCACATCAACAACCCTAGATATGATTTCTAATTAACATGCAATTTCTTCTTTTTTTTCACTTAATTAGTGGAAATCATGCAATATGCAATGCAATATTAGTTAAATGACCTAATTCTAACGACATGCAATTTCTAATTAAATGGACTTAGCAACAATCACTAAATGGCATGCATTTCAATGAATCTAATCCTAATGACATGCATATGACATTTTTTCTTTTTCCTTTCTTTTTCCTAAAAGAACGCAATTCACCCTAAAAAAAAAACTAATTTATCCTAAGACATTTTTGTATTTTTTCATGAAATTCGGAATTAGAAAAATGTGAAAATTACCTAGCTAGATTAAGATCATCTATCCAACTTATATTAAGGATTAGGTCAGGCTAAATCCTAATTAAACCAGGATATTATCTTAACCTAGCAATCTCTAACCTAAGATGCAATCCATCCAAATCAGTCTAAATTTAAAATGAAACATGCAATTTTATCCTAATATGCATGATGATTTTTGTGTTTTTTTTTTATATAAAAATTCGAAATTAAAATTGACACATAATTAAACATGCAATTTAAATTAATGAAAAGAAAATCTAACATCCTAAATTTATGTTTTTGGTGTTTTTGTTTAAGAAATTCGAAATTAATAAATTTCCTATTCTAGATATTTTGGTAATATCCTAACATGCATCTAATCTAACTCAAATATTTTTTATTTTTTCTTTTACGGGAGCAAACAAATAAAAGCATCAAGAACATCAGAGCAACAAATCCAACAAAATATCATCCATGTCCATTTAATTTTGGAAATAAATTGACGAATCGTATCTCGCGCGTGAGATCGGATTGGCCAATTTTAAACAAAATCACGAATCATATATCGAGCGTGAGATCGGATTGGTGATTTCTCCATGCGATTGCGAGTCATATTTCGAGCGTGAAATCGGACTATCAAGAGATCTCTTGGATATGGCAATATCGATCAAATATTCAAAGAAATATTGCGATATTACGAATTAGGCAGCGACATATATGAAAATTAGATTAATCGAGAGTCTTACCTAATTCACGAAGTCACGCGAATGACGCTTCCAAATTCGGACAGATGATGGTGGCATCGGAGATGGCTTATTGCTCCATGGTCTCGATGGAAACGGGTTAGAACGTCAATGGCGGTGGAACTCACAGGGATGCCGAGGAGCAATGGTGGTTGAGGACGAAGAACCGGGCTAGTGTGGAAAATCTGCAGAAAATAATGAAATCACAGGGACAAGGCGCACGACATGACAAGTGCCAATAAAGGGGGGGAAGCGGTGTTGTCCCTGGACGTGTGAGCAAAAACCGGCGGGGAGTGAAAATTTTCCTCACTGTACATTGCCGCCTCCCTCTCTCTCTCTAGCCTTGTCTGTTTTGACTCGTGGCTTTCAAGAATTTTTGCTTCTGTTGCATTTGACCGTGAGTGGATGATTGACTAAATTGTCTAATTTCTCTGACGAACACCACCACTGGATCACCTGCTTCAATCTTCGAGGGCACTACAATATTTATTTTTTTATGGCTCGCACCCACAATTTCTCTTTGTTTCTTCTCATGTCACTCACAAATCGCACGTCAAGAACAGGGGTATCTAGTCGCGGGAGTACGATGTCGCGGCAGTAAAAGATGGCGAGCCTCGACGTCGTGCGGAGATCTGTGGCTCAATGGATTGGCGACAAGCTCACGACCAAGAGGGCTCTTTTCCTCTTCTCTCTACTCCTCCATTGTGGCTCTCTGTACTGTAGCTGTAGATTCTCAATTGTTTCGCACTCTGCGATCCTCTCTCGTCTAGAATTGTGGCCGTATATCAATATGTGTCGCCCCCTTTCTTTAATTGCGCGCGAGGTATTATATAGGTCTAAAAACTGTATCTTTGCGGTATATATTTTTTCCTTTTTGTTCACGCATGATACTCCTAAAATATATTGTTGAAACATACCCACCTCGCGCAATATTCCCTTTTTTATTTTTCACATATTCTATCAAAAAATTTCTTTTCTACCCAAGAATATACCCATTGGTGTATATTACCTAAATATATGAAAAATCCTATCGGAATATGCTTGCCATCGGTCCAATGCTAAATGCAAAAAAATGCAAGTTAAAAATAAACACGCCTAAAACTAAATGCTATGCAATTAACTATTTTTTTTTAGGGATAAAATTAACCCCCAATTTTTTAATGCAATAAATGACTAAACGAGTCGCCAAAATTTAGGTGTCAACACTAAGCATTTTAGGAAAAGTTACCACGAATTTTCCTCCATCAGAATAGCTTTTGTCAGCATTTGCCCCCTGGGAGAAACAGACACAGCTTCAGACTTACCTTTAAAGAGAAAATGACAGCGAAGACTGTTGAAATTCATATCTCAAAATACTTAAAAAATCTCACATATTTGCAATACTCCTTAGATATGTCAGTGAGACTCTTTGCCAAAGAAGCTAACCTGGTGCCAATCTCTTCAAGCTTCCTCCTAACCTGTAGCGACGCCATGCAGCTTATACAAGAAGGTAACTTTTTGCATACAACTTTGATAATAGGAAGATTAGAAGTCCACTACTCTAAATCAAAAACTGCAACAGATATTTGAAGAACTGGCAGAGATCCCACATCCAAATCAAGATGCGCAAAAACAAACATCACAAGTCACAGACTAAAAAGAATCTAGGGAAGAAATAAACCACCAAGGACATAGAATGTCATTGCATCCAATGGAGAAGCCTTACAAGAGCATGCAGTATTAACTGCACCTAGAATCCACCTACTCTTCACAAGTATTCAATTCTGGAACCAGCTTAGATACCTTCATTACAGCAAACACATTAATTGAATTACCCTAATAATTTAATTAAATCACATATTTGGAGCTATTTCCAAGTACAACTTTTCAGTAGATAATCAAATTTTCCAAGTATAGCACATCGGTATATCTATCCAATATTGTTAGAATGTCGGTGGTTATGGCATGAAAGAAATTTCACAAGCCACTGACAGGAAAGGAACAGAAAAGTAGCCAGGATTAAAATGAAGGATAAAACTGAAAACCCTTCCCGAAGCACACATTCAACAAAACCCTTTGGAGTTCAAACACCCTCTCAGGCAAAAGATTTACAGAATGAAACTAGGAAAAAAGAGCATGAGTTCCATTAAAATCAACTGCAATTTATTCTATTTACACTGTTTCTAACATAGAGCAGATCCTCATTAATCTGACTCCACAGACTAAACAGCGAAATGAATGGGACTATAACATGACATTAAAGTTCGACTCCCAGCACTCTTCTACATAGCTCCAGCATGGAAGAACATTTTCAACTAGGAGCTTTCCCATCCTTTAGATCATCACAACTCACTACAATTCCCTTCCATTCTCCTATACATCCCAGCAACGTCATTAAAGCTAGAACACCAAGGCATTTCCTTCGAATGACTTCTCAAAGACTCGATTTAAACCTAATCCTACATAAGTAAAGAAAATACTATAACAATCTGAAGTCATAGGCCAGTCAAAATGAAACTATTTATATTTCAAAACCAGATCCCCTCTGAAAGTTATACCAAAAAAAGTTGCATTTTTAAACAAAATCATCAATTGTTTCGCACTGGACATTCATCTATACCCAACATGGAACCTTCATTTTGTAATACAGAACTGCAACTTAAGTTTACAAGAATATTAAAAGATTGAAAATACGCTTTGAATTTTTTAAAGAGACTTGGAAAATTGCAATCCATTGAGTTCATTGCAAGATACCCTACAATTCTGCAGTACAGAAGGTCTGACAAAGAATACTTTTATGTTGACCTATATAAATAAACCCTTTTAAGTTCAAGACTTGATCTGGTACTTGAGACAGAGATTTAAGAATGTAGAAACCATAAATAAAAGCTTGACAATTTACTCAAATCTAGATATAACTCACTTAGGACATCAGAGAAAAGAAGATGGTAGTAACACATTGGAAGGAAGATTGCAAAGAAGGGTTTCATCGTGAGAAAAACATCAATAATGAATGTCCCAGCTATCACATGTTGGAACCACAGTTACAAAGGCCCCAGAGAATTGGAGAAGCGATTCCTTAGAAGACAACTGATCTTCGTAAGGCATATCCGGATTTTACTGTTATTCTGCCAAGTGAAAAAACATTGGCTATTCTATCTAGCAAGAAGGGAAGGAGGAAGAGAAATATTTCTAATCAACAAAATCTTAAGCAAAAAGAGAGCTTTCCCAAGATCAAAAATCAAATGGAATTTAAGCCAAAAGAAAAAATGGTCAAATGTTTATGTAGTTTTAGAAAACAAAAGGAGTGTATGTACATGATAATGACAAGTAGCTGTCTAAGCTTCTCAGCTGTTGGCCAGCAGAAGGAATCCATCCTAGATCTGCTTTAATCACTGCTCACAGAAGAGGAAGACAACCAAAAGAACTGCAAATTCCTCTCCAAATTTGACATTTCAATCAACTGCATGCACAGTAGTTGCTAAAGTCAATGTGACAGAGCATACAAAGTGGAACTTCTTTCCGTTATGTAAAATAACCGAAAGATGTAACAGAAAGGATGCAATTATAAAAAATTGAAGGATTTCTCATTGTATAGCATGAGACCACAAATCAATTTGCCAACATATATATTGAACAGTCTCGCATGAACTCGTCAACACATCCATGTCAAGATACTTTACTACAATTAGCAATACGTCAGTTCTACCAATGATATGATACCTGTAATATGTCTGAAGAGAAAAGTAGTTGGGACTGTTCATAAGCTCCCTTCTTCATCCGTGAGTTAATAAGGCGAAAATCCAACACTCTGTCAATCTTGGTTTCTGGAAAGTTTTCACAAAGAAGCTTGCATAATTGGCTTTTTCCTGAAACTATTATGTTGTGAAATGCACGTTGACTCAATTCGGTGTTCATCTCATGGTTAGATCCATTCATAGAGGCCTTAGATGTAAGGTCAGCACCATTGGCAGCAATTCCATTATGCACCCCTGCAGCTTGGGGAGAGGTGCCCAGCCTATGCTGATCTTTCAACTGAGTATCCTGCTTAGAAACCAAAAAGCAGCCACCTGTTAAAATGAGATAAGCAATGTAGAATTAGATGTAAAGTGACAATGCATAAGTAGTAGTTTTGATGGCACCAAAACCTTGGCTTTCGTATTATCAATTTCTCTAGCATGACGTGCCAGGGCATTTTGGATGCACTGTCCTATACCACCTGGATCACTCAATGACTGGAATATGTGCTCCAACACAATGCTACTGCACTGGCTCTGTGAGTGCTCGTTGCAACCATTTTCAACAGCATGATGTACCACAGAAGGAACATGAAGCTGCTCAGACACATGAAAATCTGAAGCTCCAACTATCGGTTCCCTTGAAATCTGCAATAAACCAAATAAGCATCCAAGAGAAGACTAGAAGCACCATAAATCAGACTCTAACCAGGCAAAGTCACCGTTTTTTCAACGACATTCAAACCAAATGAGCTGCATGAATTATTTCCTTATACTTCTGGGAAGTATCTTAACGTTATGCAAAAAGCAAAACACCACCACTTGCTAAAGACAGCTGTCCCACAAGCACAATAAAAATCAATCCAGGAAACCCTGCAAGTCTACAGACTAAGCCATGGGTGCAGGAAACTTATTTTTAGCGGTGAATCTGTGACATCTACATGCTTACCTAATCTGAGAAGCTTTGGAAAAAGTTACTCAGGTGATAGTTATCTATCTTTTTCTATAGGTTGAAAGCCACAACTAATTAATAAAATTGCTTTACTCAATAGTATAGGTTGTAGAGACACAGATAAAGTTTATATGCAGAAACATTCACATAACAGCCATCTCAACCAATGATTCAAATCACCTAATGAGAAGACCATCACAAAGATCAAAATTTGAAGTACGACTGAAAAGTAATTGTCTGCACTAGAAGCCTTAGAATCATCAAAGGGCAAGTTAATTCAAATAAAAGCAGCAAGTTAATTATGACTGTTTCACCCATAAAAAGAGATTATCATTATTTTTGGATACTGGAGGTGGAAATGCTTTGAATGTTCGGAGGACTGCAAAAGAATTGATAGCAGCAGGAGCTGCCGCTGTTTTCTAGGGGTACTAGTTTCAGCCGAGAGAGGTATAATGCTGCTCCTTCTACAAAGCTCTCAGCCTTTTCTTTTAATCACTCACTACATGAGCGCTGAAGTTCTATTATGAACTACCTAGTCCCAAATTGTAAATTAGTCAAGTTTGAGCCTATGTTTCAGTTTCAGATATGTTGAATTTTAATCAGTCGGACATTCTGTGAAAGAAGTTATTACAAGTATACACCTTGTTAGCAAATTCTGGGTCAACTGTCATTCTTTGAGTTAGTTGGTCCTGAATTCTGTCTGACAACTGTGCATCTACTGATTTCAAATTACTTCCTCTTCAGGATCAAACATGGCCAAAGAAGTGCGGCTGATAAGTATCATTATCATTGTCATTTCAGGGCATATGCGTGGTAAGCAGGTATACAAGCCTGCCCTTGGTGAATTTGAGCTGTGATTTTCTCTTTCAAAACTCAGGAGCATAGAAACACATAAAACTGCGATTCTCTCCAACTGCCTCATTTATTGGTCATACCAGGTGATGAACATGCTGATAAAATAGCATCTGCAGGGGATGCTATTGGGAATTCTGACTTCTTCCTCATGGCTAGGACCAATGCACATGCAACATCAGCCAAAAACTGCTCTGTCTGATGCCATTGTAAGGGTTAATCTTTACATGGAGGTACTAGTAGACGGATCCTCTGCTTCTTGTCATGATCTACTGTGGAGTGAGGCTTCTGTTCGTTGTGAAGCAGAAATTCTGGTCTAAGAGGGCATCACAGGGTCATCCCGTGCTGAGACACAGGTTTACAGTGAAAATGCAGACCTCTTTCCTGACATTATTACAGTATTCAAGTGATGACTAGATGTTCAACCCAAAGTTAATAACAAGAAATAGATATTTTGGCATCTTAGTATTGGTAGATCTCCACTTTTTTTTAATCCTGTACCTTCATTTCTCCAGAAACTCATGCAACTTCTGCCATAATTCAAGTGTAGATTATATCATATAACTTCTTAGTTTGTGTTCCATTTGCCTCTCCTTTAACCCTTGCACTCTTGACGCTCATTATCACCCATTATCTCCCGTACTGCTCTCTGCATCATAAGGAATTCAGCAATTACGCTTACTGACGAAACCATCCCAGGTAAGTTATACATTTTTAGACTGGTCGTGAACGTTGTTTGTGAAGTCAAAATTAGAGCCTTTTCGATTGGAACTGAGGTGATTGAGCTCGACTGTTTACTTCAGGCAGGGATACAATTGCTCTTCACGAATCCGCTCGTGAAGGCATTTGCTGTCTAATGCTCTGTCTGAAGAAGGAAAAAGAAAAGTAAATATCAGCAACATATCCTGACCTTTCAAATGTTTGCATGATGATTTCTGTCAAAATTTCATTTTACTATGTGAATCCGCTCTTCGTTTCTTAGCATGCGCTGAATGGTCGAGCTGTTCGGACAATGTTTATTGGTGTTTCAAGACACTACAAAATGGAGCATAGTGTTTCCTCCAAAAGCATTGATAGAATTTCGTTTGAAATGAATAATCGAAATCATTTTTTTTGGGTTTCTTAACTCCTGGTGTTTATTGTAATAAAAGTCGCCGGCAGGAGCTGATGGATGCTTTGTGGAGGCACCAAGGGATGACGATGAGCTCAAGGAGATAGGACAGGACGGTGTACGAGAGGCTACAGGGTATGCAATATGATTGAAGGTGGAGTCACACCATTGACCGCTGCCGAGGAGCTGAAAGAGATGGGCTTTCATTTGATCGTGCGCCCCGTGCACGGTGCTCTATGCTTGAGCGCGCGCCATTGTCGATGTCCTCAAGTCCTTGAAAGAGAAGGGAACTACAAGAGAGGATCTCGACAAGATGCCTATGTCTGAGGAATTTAACCAGTTGGTCGGAGCTTGGAGTCCTGGTTCAAGCTCGAACCACGGTGCTCTGAATTTAAGGAGCGCTGTCGGAGTAAATTCACAGTAACTGTGAAAGCCGAAAGTAATCGAATATGTGCGGCAACATTTGAATTCCAATTTCCAGTTTCCCCCAAGGCTTCTAACACATAACGACCTACGCAATTGCATGAGAGATGCACCGCTTAGAGTGTGTTAGAACTCTTTTCAATATGAATGCTTTTGCTAAGTAATTACATATCAATTTTTTATTTTTTATTTTAAGTCCGTCTCTCTTATGGGCGACGATTCCAGCAACAGAAGATTATTATGCCGCCCTGAAAAATTATCTGAACTTGGCAATTCTTCAGTCAAAGAAACTTGGCAATTCAAGAAAATCATGCCTGACTACGGCCACAGTAGACGCGTTAAGAAGCATAGCATAAACACACTAATCTGAACTTTCGTCTCTTGCATGTGAAGATGAACAAGATGAATAAAATCTGAAGAATGATTATTCAAACCTTCTTATCTCTCTGTATCTACACAATATATGCTATACATCACAGAGCAAGTCTTCAATGGTGTGCTTAGTTTTCCCCCTTTCTGTTATGAGCTCTACGAACCTGCTCGAAGACTCATTGAAGAAGAAAAGAACCCTAAAAACAAGAAAACTTTCTAATCTGTTTTAACTAAAAAACTGAATAGCAGCCCACAGCACACGTGTAAAGTGAGGTCAAATAGTCTCCCCTGACTTGTGTGCTTTTACGTGCTCTATACTTCCTCTGGCCTTTACAATAGCTGCAGCCCTTTCACTTTCATTGTCTTCCTTTGTTGAAGTTGTGACAGCAGAGTGCGTTGGCTGAATTGTTCTTATTTCCTTAACATCCCCCCTCAAATTGGGAAGGGTTAAGAATCCCATACCCAATTTGGTTCTAATAGTATAGTGAGCCAAACGTGATAAGGACTTAGTAAAGATGTCAGCAAGCTGAAGATGACTTGGAATATATCGAACATGTATAGAACTTGAGGATACTTTTTCACGAACAAAGTGAAAATCAACTTCAATATGCTTAGTGCGAGCATGTAGGATGGGATTAGCTGTAAGAGAAATAGCAGATTTGTTATCACAGAACAAGAGTGTGGGTGATATGAGATGTATACCAATATCTCGTAGGACAAAGCTAATCCAAGTAAGTTCAGCAGTAGTTGACGCAAGTGCTCGATATTCAGCTTCTATGGAAGAGCGTGATACGGTAGGTTGTTTCTTAGCTGACCAAGAAAGAAAATTAGAGCCAAGATAAGTGCAAAAACCAATAGTAGAACGTCTGGTGTCAGCACATCCAGCCCAATCAGCATCTGAGTATCCATAGAGGGCTGTAGAACTGTTAGAATGGAGGAAGATCTCTAGATGTGCTGTTCCTTTAACATATCGAAGGACTCTTTTCAATTTATGAGAGTCTGCAATTGTTGGATGCTGCATTTTCTGGCATAGCAGATTCGTTGCATAGGCAAGATCAGGTCGGGTGATCGTCAAATATTGAAGACCGCCTACTATACTTCTATACTCAAGTGGGTCAGCAAGTAGAGTATCATCATTTGTCATAGCAATTGATCTAAGTGGCAAAGGAGTTGAGACAGGTTTGCATTCTGTCATGTGAGCTTTGTTAAGTAGATCAATGGCATACTTGGTCTGACAAAGAAAGATATCTTGAGAAGTACGTTTGGCTTCAATTCCTAAAAAATAATGAAGATACCCGAGATCTTTCATGTGGAATTGAAGGCTCAGTTTCTTGATCAATGTAGCTAGAAGCTGAGCTGAACTGCCGGTCAAAAGTATGTCGTCTACATAGAGTAATAACAGTACTGTATCTGAACCAGTATGAAGAACAAAGAGAGATGGGTCAGCTGTACTGCAGAAAAAGCCATTTTCAATAAGAAAATTACTAAATTTATCAAACCAGGCACGTGGTGCTTGACGAAGACCATATAAAGACCTCTTGAGAAGACAAACACACTGAGACTGTTGAGGATGTATAAATCCAGGTGGCTGCTCCATATACACTGTCTCATTTAAGACTCCATGGAGGAAAGCGTTTTTAACATCAAGTTGATGTATTGGCCAATTTTTCATCATAGCCACAGAAAGTACTATACGAATGGTAGCATGTTTAACAATAGGACTGAATGTTTCAGTAAAGTCAACTCCCTCTTCTTGATGAAACCCTTTGGCAACTAACCGAGCTTTTAATCTGTCAAGACTACCATCAGGTGCTAATTTGGTTTTAAACACCCATTACAGCCTATAACATTCATTTGGTTAGTTTTGGGAACTAGTATCCAGGTCTGATTTTCATACAGAGCAGTCATTTCTTCTTGCATTGCTCTGTACCACCCTTCATCATATAAGGCTGATTTAACTGATCGTGGTTCCAGAGGCACTTTATATTCAGCCAAACATGCATACTTAGGATTTGGTTTTGTAATACCAGATTTCAGTCGAGTCTGCATATGATGAACAGCAGCAGTACCTTGAGGATTAGATATAGAATTGTGTTGGCCTTGATCAATGACAATGTCAGTTGGTGTAACACTTGTGGAAGTAAGACCTGGTTGTTCTTCAGCAACTGAATCAGATTGCATATGTGTGAAAGATGAAATTTGTGGCATACCTACAATGTATGATGTATCAGTGTGATCATCTTCCAAAGTAGGACTATACTGGAAATTTGCTGTATTGTCAGTGAAACCATTATTTACTGGTGCTGCACTTGGGGAATCGAGAAGGTTAACTTCTTCTGCCCATTGTTTGTACAGAGTAGTATAATGTTCATAGTCAGTTGTCAATTTCTTTGTGAAAGGAAAGAAATTCTCATCAAACACAACATGTCTACTGATATATATACGACCATCAGTAGGTACAAGACAACGATACCCTTTATGGCGTTCACTATATCCCAAGAAGACACAGGTAAGAGATCTAGGATCAAATTTATGTTGCATATATGGTCTAAGACAAGGATAACATGCACATCCAAAGACCCTTAGATGTTCGTAGCTTGGCTGATGATGATGAATTTTGCTGTAAGGTGAGTCCAGTTGTAACTTTGGTGTAGGAAGAATATTCACAATATAGTTAGCTGTCATGAAGGCATCTACCCAAAATTTCAATGGAACTCTAGAGTGATACAGCATAGCTAAACCCAGTTCAACTATATGACGATGTTTCCTTTCTGAGATTCCATTCTGTTATGGTGTATGTGGGCAAGACATGAACTGTTTGATGCTACAATTCCTTAAATGATTATGGAATCTGTTGCTTATGAACTCTCCTCCTCCATCACAATGAAAAATTTTGATTCTATGATTGAATTGCCTCTCGACTAGTTTATGAAACTCAACAAAGATCTCATAGAATTCTGACTTCAGCTTCATTGGATACAGCCAGCTATAGCGGGAAAAATTGTCTACAAAGATGACATAGTACTTAAATTTCTGAAAAGAACTAACTGGTGAGGGACCCCAAATATCACAATGTATCTTTTCTAAAGGAACATTGGATGTAGTGTCTGATAAAGGAAAAGGTAAAGCTGTACTCTTTGCTATTTGACAGCTTCTACATATAGTCTGTGCTGTTGCATTACAGTAAATCAACTTCTGATTCTGTAGATGCTTTACTATTTCGAGTTTGTGTGAGCCAATCTCTGATGCCACACATCTTCTGCTACAACTCTGTGTCTTTGAGTGAAGAATGCTTCTGTAGTTTGTGAGTCCACTCGGTAAAGTCCTCTAATTTTCCTTCCAAGCTTCATTGTTGTATTGGTGTGATTGTCCTTTACATAGACACCGGTTTTATCAAAGACAAATGAACAAGGATAGTCATCTGTTAGTTTAGAAACTGAGAGAAGATTCTCATTTATTTCTGGAACAATCAGTACATCATTAAGAGGTAATGAGTTGTCCTCAATATTTAATAGAGTATCACCAATGTAAGTAATAGGCAGACATGACCCATTTCCTATCATGACAGTATCAGTTCAACTATACTTAGAGAGTGTATGAAGAATACCAGGATTTGCACTGATGTGAGCTGTAGCACCGGTATCTGGATACCACTCATTTCCTTTTGGATCCTTGAGATGTATCGCTGCCAATGCTGTTGGAATTTCTTCAGCTTGATATGAGTTATCAAATCGATACCAGCAGCGAAGTGCATCATGTCCTGGACGTTTACAAATTTGGCACTCCAGTCGAGCACTTCCTGTTATTTTCTCATCCTGCAGATGTTTATTGAAGGTTAGAGTCGAAGATGGATAAGTTTTGATGTCCTGATACCTTTGTGAGTAACTTGCATATGGTCGAAACCCCTGACTAGATCTAGGGAAGTCATTTTTCTGTCTAAACTGCTGATCCCCTTGATCCCGAATCAAGGTGTTTGTTATGTAGTTCTGACTTCTTTCAGAATATCCATAACCACGACCTCTACCATTAGTAGCACGTCCTCGACCATAGTTACGTCCTCCTCTGTAATTGCTTCTTTGTACTGCAAAACTAGAGTTCTGAGGGATATATTCTCTGTCAGTGTTTCCTTTCTGCTATATTTCAGATTGTCTTTGTCCAAAGTAAGCTAGATTGGGGTTATACTGGTTCCTGGAATAGTTCTGCAGTCTTGTTTCAAATCTTTCTAATTGTGCTATTACCTCATCATATTCTGGTTGAGGTTTCAGGCAGTATATAGTAGTTCGAAAATTTTCATACTCAGAACCCAGTCCTTCCAAAACACCAAACATTTTGGTTATCTCATCTACAGGCTTTCCTATAGCATTTAGCTGATCACAGATGGATTTGTATTCTCTAAGATAAACAGAAAGAACTCGATCTCGTTTCTGACATGCTTGTAGTTTTCCTCTCAGTTCAAACTCTCTAGCAACTGACTTCTGTGTAAAACGATTAAGAAAAGTCTGCCATACCTCATAGGATGTTTCTAAGCCAATAATCAAGCTCATAATGTTTTCATATACAACTCCACTAATCCATGATGATACAAGCTGATCAGTTTTTGTCCAATCAGTGTAATATGGATTTACAGCTTCAGTTTCACACCCTGCAACTTCAATTTGTAACATTCGAGGAGGTGATGGAATTTCACCATTAATGAAGCCAAAAAGTTGGCTTCGAAGAAATCTGTGAAACTGTGCTTGCCATAACAGAAAATTATCTTCAGCAAGCTTGATTGTGACAAAATTGGAAATATTGACATGTATTGGGAAAGGGTACTTCTGTATTCTTGTTGCCATCTTTGTGTTCTTACAGCTTTGAAGAAGACGATGATAATGGTGCTTTGAAATCTCCAAATCAACAAACGAGAATGATCAATAGGTACTTTGATCAGCTGCGATCAGTGAAGTTGTTGCGATCAGTGAAGTTCAGACTTATCACAGAGACTGAAAAACAGAGTACTCGACTGAAAACAGAGCACTCGACTGAAAAAGAAAACAGAGCACTCGACTGAAAACAGAGCACTCGGTCTCTACCTTCTTTGAGCAAATAAAACGAAATCCAGCACTTTGCTAAATTCAAATCAACAGACAAACGAAAAACCAAGATACTGCGATCTGCTGCAGCTTCGGCTCTTTCGATTGGATTCAGCAAGTGATTGATGAATAAACCTTTCCAATAAGAATGATAGAGCATGCGAATTAGGGACGAACATGCTTGCTATACTGTGACTGCTGAAATTAGAAGAGTTTTCTATCCAAAGTTTGAAAATCTGGTGCCACATAAAGTAATACGTGGTCGACGAGCTACTAACACAACTCCATTTTCATTCCAGATTTTCACTGCCATTACCCCAAGGCGGAAGAGATGCCATTTCAAAGAACCTCATTCTACGTGAAGATCAGTTGCCACAGAAGTACCTCTATCTGTGACTGTGAAGCTGGTGGTGTTGGGAAAGTGGCTTCGGTTGAATCTGCAACTTCAGTGGATGAATAGGGGAGTCTGAATCGAAATTCGGTTGATCGGCCTTAAATCTCTACCCTCGAAGTAGAGTTGAGACCTTCAAAACTCGGCACGAATCTGAGCTTCGCGCTTCGAGCTCCCGATCGAGTGACGTTGATCTTTGAGAGCGATTGAGAAGAAGAGAGAGATCCGCCGAGAAACCCTCAAAGCCACCCGAGAGCGATTGAGAATCCCCTCGCGATCCCTGACCATCAGTCTTCGATTTCCAAGGGTTATCCGCCAAACCAGATTCGCCACCGTCGTCACCGCGGTTGCCGTCAGCTTTGGATCGAGTTAGAACCGGTAGTCAGAAGATTAGATCCAGCGGGTAAGGATGATCGAACACTGCTCTGATACCATGTGAAGATGAACAAGATGAATAAAATCTGAAGAATGATTATTCAAACCTTCTTATCTCTCTGTATCTACACAATATATGCTATACATCACAGAGCAAGTCTTCAATGGTGTGCTTAGTTTTCCCCCTTTCTGTTATGAGCTCTACGAACCTGCTCGAAGACTCATTGAAGAAGAAAAGAACCCTAAAAACAAGAAAACTTTCTAATCTGTTTTAACTAAAAAAAACTGAATAGCAGCCCACAGCACACGTGTAAAGTGAGGTCAAATAGTCTCCCCTGACTTGTGTGCTTTTACGTGCTCTATACTTCCTCTGGCCTTTACAATAGCTGCAGCCCTTTCACTTTCATTGTCTTCCTTTGTTGAAGTTGTGACAGCAGAGTGCATTGGCTGAATTGTTCTTATTTCCTTAACATTGCACCGCCCGAGATAAACACACTTATTATTATGCTGCCCTAAAAAATTATCTGAACTTGGCAATTCTTCAGTCAAAGAAACTTGGCAATTCAAGAAAGCACCATGCCTGACTACGGGCCACAGTAGACGGGTTAAGAAGCATAGCATAAACACGCTTATCTGAACTTTCGTCTCTTGCACCGCCCGGATTAAACACGCTTATTTGGCTTTTCAAAAGGAAGAGTGAAAAGCCAGAATGGGATTAGAAAAGAACAGCCTCTTTGCAACTGCTACGAACTTTCGTCTCTGCACCAGGGATGACCACAGGCCGAAGCAAATACCGCAAATAGCAGAGCATAAACATGGCAAGGTATAGAATTCTTTCCATCGGAGAGAGTTATCAAGTACTAAGAACTCATCAAAAATTCCTTCACTGGTACGGGCGTATTTGACTCGGCGTTCCATATTAACGCTTCGCGAAGACTAAGGAGCTAAAGCGGGCAAGCAGGATTTTTTGTTGGGTGTATTTGATGTAGTAGGCTTTTTGAGCTGTATTTACTTTTTCTGGGGTAAACTACTTAGAACTCAATTCAAAACTTAATTGAACATAAATAATACTCATCGCCACAGACTATCGACTACCACTCCAGAAGGACAATGCATAGAATCAATAGATATCTAGATATGGACATTTATGGCTGGCATCCATCAAAGTTTCGTAATATCATAAGCGGTAAGCAAATTCAATCAAATCTCAACAACAAGATATGTATTAATGTGGGGTAAGGAACAATGAAAAATCGTAACAAACTTTCATAAAGACCCGTCGCATTATTGATTTCGATTGGTCGAGAACTCTTTCGGGTGAGATCAGTCTTCAAGCGATTATCCACAGAACTAGCTGAATTCCCCATGTCTGGCACAAAGAACATGTTCACCGCAGTCGATTGCAACACTTTGGCTATATGCCGAGACTGCCGCGGTGAACTTGTTCTCGGCAAATAGCCAACAGTTGGTCGCAGCAATCGCAACCGGCTACAGCGAACTTGTTCTTCATGCTAAATATGGGGAATTCAGCTAATCTGAGCCACGGACGGTCAGCTTGAAGACTCATCACACCTGGAAGAGTCATGGCAGTCTCTACCGATCGAAACGATGATGCCCACGTCGTGACCCTTGACAAAAATGTCAAGCATCTCGATGTTATCACAATCGGTTATTTCGTCACTGTCTCACTCTCTCACGTCTCCGCCTTAGATTTCGCCGGATTTGGACTAAATCTCCATTCTTCCACAAGCTCTTCGACGCCGACTCGCCACCGTCCTCAACTCTTGAGTCTCTAGCTCAGACTCGTCCTTGAAATCCCGGAAATCAACCTCGAGATCATCTTTTCCACGCACCCACGGCTTCCGGTTTGGCCTGCCTCTTCGAGTGCTTGCCCGACGATTTCTTCAGATCGGGCCCATATGAAATCCGCAGTCGATTCGCGAGACCTCTGGTCGGGGATGGAAATCAGGAGACAATAGCGCCTCGCTGAAACGGTACGAGAAGACCAGCAGGAGTAACAACAAAAAAGCTGGCTGACGATCAGAGCTTGCTTCGGTCTGGTGATCGGAGGAAATGAATTTCGGATAGTTTGCAGAGAATTGCATTCGGGGTATATGTAAATGAACTTTTTTCTATTTTTTTGTTCGAATATTTAATAAGTCCGTTTGGTGGGATGCGTAATTTATTTTGTTGACAGAGGAGTAGAGAAAGGTTGTTACGAAATTCCAATCTCTGAAATGCTTAAGCTGGCTTCCACTACCTCTCGTCACCATCATCCCCTAGGCCCCTAGCTACTACTGTTCAAATCAAGGAGGAGTATAATTGTGTAGTGAAAATAGAATTAGAGAGAGAGAGAGAGAGAATAAAATAGGTGTAATGGACTCAGCCGAAGAAGAGCAACGACTCAAATTGATTAGAGGATAAGAAAAGGGGTGCAAGGGACAATGACAAAATGGGTTTAAGTTGGGCTTGTTTAGTTCATAGTCGGATTAGTAAGTTTTGGATTTAATAAGGCTTAATAAGCTTTGGGCTTAAGGCTTCATGAGCTTGGGTGGATCAAATTCTAACTTCATATAATAAATATAGCTTAATTCTACACAAACCGTTAGGGTGGATCAAATTCTAACTTGAATTTTCAAAGTTGCCCGTATAAAGCACTAGACTTTATAGCTATCTCAAATCTAGCAAGCTGTTAACTCAAATATTTACAAAATTCTAGCACATTGATATTATTTTGTCATGACCTTCTCGTAGCTGAACCACGAGGGTAAGGCACTTAGCACATACTTTCGCACGTTGATATTAATTTTGCACAAACCGTAAGGATGGACCAATTTTTTTACTCAAAATTTCAAAGTTGCCCAATATAAAGTACTAGACTTTATAGTTATCTCAAATTTGGCAAGCCGTTAGCTCAAATATTTACAAAATTCTGGCATGTTGATATTATTTTGTCATGACCTTCTCGGAGCTAAACCGTGAGAGTAAGGCTTTTAGCATGTGAGGGTTGATCATGTAGGTACGCAAGTAGGGAATGTACACTTTTCAGTACTTTTGTTCATTATTTTGAAAATGTTTTACGTGCAGTCATCGTCTATTTGTTATCCTTTCATTAACATGTGAGGGTTGATCATGTAGGTATGCAAGTAGGGAATGTAACACTCAATAATCAGTAATACGATTATAGATAATTTTTAAAGAATCCGGATAGGCTTAGCAAGCAAAGCAAATTGCTATCCATCGTCACAAAAATTCTGTAAACTATGATAGAGAAAATATGCAAGCAAAATGCATGGTTATGGACGGACCGCGACTAACTAACATTCATCTATACTAATATTTTTTATTTTATTTATTTAATTAACATGCGAGACTTAAGAAACGAACCCTAACATTCTGTATGACTGATCGATTTTACATGCACTAATTTAATAACTAAATGGCAAGCAAGAATGATACAGCTGTATGATATGCATGATGAGTTTTTAATGACATACTATGGAATTAGTTCTAAATACTATTATGTTAGTATATTAAAATTCTCATAATAGGCGACTTTTATGATGCATTTAAAATCATATATTAAAATAAAACTATTGCATGAAATTAGTCAAACCTTGACTACCTTATCCCCAAGATAGACTTGATGAGTCACGAATGGCAGCAACAGTGGGCTTGGGTTGTAATGGGGGCAAGACAAGCGAGGCCTCGCGAATGGACTGAATTGGAGCGCCGGAAAAACCTGCAGGGAATGATCAAGGCTTGGCGTGGTCGTTAAATGGCTGTGCAAGACCCAAGCATCGGCAACGCCGGCGTGGCTCACGGTGGGGGCTGAGATTCAGCTCAACAAAGGCTCGTACACAGGCACGGATATGGATTGTCGCCGGGAACTTGTAGGCACGGCTATGGACGATGACTTCAAGCAGTGGATACCTGGACAGTGGAGATCTCAGACAGCGGCAGGTTGCTTGCTGGGCGTCGAAATGAAGCACGATGGCGGGAAGACTGATGTTGCTGGAATCAACCGTGGAAGGTGATGCAGGACGCTCGGCTTGATGGAGATTCGATGGTGAGGCTGATGGAGCAAATCTCTATTTTCCTTTCCCATTACCGCAATCATTCACCCGGCTTGCTCCTCTTATTTTTCTTTCTTTAAATTATCTCACTTGCTGCACTTGAAAACATTCCACAATTCTCTCCTCTTGGCTGACCGTGAATTTGTGGATTGATTGGTCCTCTTGATTTGCTTCCTTGTCACAATCTACTTGCCTCTTTCATAGTCGAGCATATTTTGAAGATATTTGCTAATTCGGGTGCCGGCTGAAAGTATTTCCCTGGCTTCTCAAATTCAAGCACGATGAAGCTAAGATTAAATGAAATTTATTGGATGCGGACATGCTCTATGATGTCCAAATGCCTAAAATGCAATGCAAAAAATTAAAATTTCTTGTTTAGGGGTCAATTTTGATCCCAAAATTTTTTATGCAATAAATGACCAAACGTGTAGCCAAACTTTAGATGTCAACAATCTCTTTATTACCTATAACAATTCTTCTACCCCTTTCCTCTTTATGTTTTTCCTATCTTCTTACAATCATTAATTAGGCATATTGAATTTTAAGACTTGCTATTATTATGGGGTGGGATCAAATGATAGTTAAATCCGCATACTTGCAATTGCAAGGACGATGATGGGATAAAAAAACTTGCTCCACATGAGGCATGAGGTGACTGATTAAAATGTGGATTTGTACGTATATTTAGGGTGCATTTATTTTACAAAAAACATAATATTTTTGCAAAATCTTCTGGAAAATCATTTTTCTAAAAAATGGTTTTTTTTCCTTTATTTTGTGAAATGTGATCGAAATTTTTTTTTAGTGTTTGGATCTTATTCAGAAAATGATCTCAATCTCATGATTTTATCTTAGGGGGGAAATTAGATTTTTAAAATTTTTTCATTTTTTTCTTTTCTTTTTCCTTCTTCCTCCCTCCACTGGTCTCTGAGCCTCGGCAAGGGCTGACTTGGCCTGCCTCGGGCAAGGTTCCGCCTTGGGAACTTGAATATATGAAGAGAAAAAATAGAGAAGAAAACAAGTGAGAATTTTTATGTGGAAAACCCGTCCCAAAATCAAGAAAAGGGAAAAATCACAGTGCTGCACTAGGTAGTGGAAGTATGATCTAGGGTTACAAGTTTTAGCATTATATTTTACCCTATTTATAGTAGGAGTCTAGGGTATACATAATTAATATGGAAATTACATGTATGCTATTAGCAACAATAAAATCCCTATTGTCTGCTTTAACATTACAGGATGGGTGACCTATTGGGAATTGTCTGCCTAAAATAAATTGTTTCTGCACTTGAATATTATTTTCCTCTATTAGATTCCATAACTCTATCAATCTCCCACTTGGAGGCTAATCTTTAAAAAAAAAAAAAAAAAAGAGCAATATTTTTTTTATAGTCTTTATCTTTGTAGCCCAAATTGTCCTAGTGCGGCGGCCTCCCTCATCACTTATCATGGCGGCCAACTAAGGTAATACACAGCCTCAATTTCTTAGTGGTAACAACTTTTGTTGACATATCTGCTGAATTTTCTGCACCAACAATCTTTTTCAATGACAAAGTCACATCATCTATCAACAGATGAATTTGATATACTTTAACTCAATGTGTTTTGTCCTTGAATGAAATACTAGATTCTTTACCAGACAAACAACACTTTGAATGTCGCTGAAAATAACAATGTTATCTTGCTCCTTCTCCTTCAAAAAAAAAAATTCAACCAAATCATCTCCTCACCAACTTCAAATATAGCAACATCCTCTGTCTTGGTGGTTGAATTATATAGAAGCCCGAGAAGGTTTCTGGCACCTTCCATTTTTCAAATATCGTCCGAATGTTATGTTACATAAATATAGAGGGCAGTTACTCTATTTGGACGTAGCATCTGAACTTTGAGCACATAGAACAAGCAACTAAACAGACAAAAAAAGAAATAAAAAAGAAAAATAGTACAAGGGCCGATATTGCCATGAAGTCTCATCTTCCGCTTTCAATTTCGAAGGGCACTTGGTTGCTTATGCTATCATAATTTCCTGATGCATTGCTTTTGAGGATGCCATCACATTCGCTTGATCTCTCACCAAGCAAATGCTCTTCAAGGTCACAGCTCTGATTCACCCATGGATGCCTGTCCATCACCCTCATCAGTCCCTCCAGTTCCATTGCCGCTTCCTTCATGGTTGGCCGATCTTCCCCTTTCACCCTCAGGCAGCGGCTCGCCAGCATCGCAACTTCCTTAATCTCGTCAGGTTTCCCCTCATTCAGCACCCTCAAGTCAATGATTTCGAACAGCCTCTCACCCTTTATTGCAGAAGTAAAATACAAGGACAAGTTCCTCTCATTCTCTGCCCGCTCGAAGGACAAGGCCCTCAGTCCAGTCAGCAGCTCAGCCAACATGACCCCAAAGCTATAGACATCACTCTTCTCAGTCAACTGGCTCGAGTGGAAGTACTCTGGGTCCAAGTACCCGAGGGTGCCTTGAACCAGCGTGGTCAGCTGCGTCCGGTCGAGGGGGACTAGCCTGGAGGCTCCGAAATCGGCAACCTCAGCAGTGAAATTTTCATCCAACAATATGTTCGTGCTCTTTATGTCTCTGTGCAAAATCTGAGCAGATGCATCGGAGTGCAAGTACGAGAGCACACCTGCAGTCTCCCCTGCAATGCGCAGACGAGCCCTCCAGGATAATGTGGACTCATGGCCACACTTGTGTATGTGGTCGGCAAGGGTGCCATTGTTCACAAACTCATAGACTAATAAGGGGACCTCTGTCTCGAAGCAACAACCGATTAGCTTAACCACATTGCGGTGATTAACTTGGGAGAGGATGATCAGCTCGTTGATGAATTCTTCGACCTGACTGCGGTCCAAAATCTTGGCCTTCTTGATGGCGACAACCGTATTGTCTGGTAAGATCCCTCGATATACTGTTCCTTGGCCTCCTTGGCCTAGGATTCGGCTTTCATTGTAGTGGTCCATGGCCTTCTTGAGCTCTTCGTCGGTGAATATTCTCGCCGATTCAACGGAGCCTTCGTGCTCAGAAAGAAGTCTCTGCAACATAAGGCGGCCCCCATTTTCTAGGAAGAACTTCTCTCTCTGTCTGCTGATTTTTCTTTCTTTCAGCCCCCAATATAACCAGGAAACGACCAAAAGAACCAGCAGGAAGCTTATGCTCACACCTAGGAAAAGACGTCACATTCGGCGTACAAACAAATCAGTCGTCCATCACCCTATATAAGGTTCACACACCCAAGAAAAGGGGGAAAAAGAATCGAAATATGCCCAGCTCTTTCCTTTTCATTGCTCAAACAATCTTGTGTTAATTTGGGGGAAAAAAAAGAATCGAAATATGCTTAACTCTTTCTTTTTCATTGCTCAAACAATCTTGTGTTAATTTACTTCCTTGTCCTATTTTCTTTTCTCCTCCATCAACTTGAAGCTTTTGTATTACGACGAACGTTGATAATAGCAAAATAAACCTAAATATATAACTATGCTGAGAGTATCTTTTGATAACAGGAATGATATAATGCATCAAGTGGATAAAACGTGCTTGATTCATTTTCAACAACAAAAGAACAAGTGGTTGATTTTGTTAATATCGAATTGAATAAATTGAGATGACAATACATGTATATAATATCAATTTAATTCATGGACACAACTAATTCAAAGAGAAAGATTTACATCTGAAAAATCTCGATAACCAACAGCGGAAGATGGAACAATGACATAATAACAACATTTAAAGAATGTGAATGAATTACAAGATAAAAGAAGCTTTTATATGATGAAAAGGTTTGAGCAATGTGTATGACTTACTGACCTAGGATGATGTTGTTTGAGCGAAACCTCTTTTCATGGATGATAGGAGTACAACCCTTGCCATCTTTTCTTCCATCTCCTTGGGAACCCTCTGGACATGAACAATTATACGTTCCCGGCAAGTTCGTACATATTGCAACGCAAGGTTGTGAAATCGCGCATTCATTGACATCTGGAGGAACATATTCCAAATAGAAGAAACAATCCGACACCATTTCAATTGGAAGAAACTTGAAAAAGTAAATAGAATTCCACGATTTGTCAACGCTCTCAATTTTGA
Organism: Eucalyptus pauciflora; assembly: GCA_007663325.1. Taxonomy (NCBI): domain Eukaryota; kingdom Viridiplantae; phylum Streptophyta; class Magnoliopsida; order Myrtales; family Myrtaceae; genus Eucalyptus; species Eucalyptus pauciflora. Next base: position 276,823 of record VMYD01000132.1, on the reverse strand, counting down.
GAGGACATATTGAGTCGATTTGCTTTTCCTAAGATCGTGATACCTCACCACACTTTTTAAGTGATCAGTCATTATCTCAAGAGCCTAAGCTTAACCAAGCACTTGATCTTTGTTTAGAATAGAAGATTTAAGATTTATCCAACAAAATTGTGCCATTACTAACTAGAATAACATATCGCTTAGAAAAATATTCAAAAATAATTGTCTATAAATACAGAATAATGCTGGATGTATTAATATCGGTGCATGAAATTGATTTACAAGCTAATTTGACCGATTCATATTGAGGGTTCGGTATGGACCATTTGTTTATAAACTCAATTGCAGTCGACCGCTTCAGTTTGTAAAACAATTGTACGGACTAAACTTAAGAGAGAAGAATTTCTAGCTATATCTGGAGTGATTGCTGTGAAAATTTACAGATTATTGCCAAGCGCTTCCTAGGTCATATTAAATTTCAGGCAGTGAAAATTCGTGCATCTGAAAGGAAAAAAAATATGATTGTGTTTAACGGCCTAGATTGTTATGATTTTTAAGATTATAAATGTTACGTGATTACTAGGAGAATAGTTTGAAACATGTAGCATTCATCAAGTCAAAATTTGGTCCCGACTTGGAGTTTCTAAGAATTTATTTCTCTGGGTTTTTAATGCAATTGGATCCATTTAACATGGTCGCCCTTATGGAAACAATGATCCATGATTCTATACAGGAGCACTCGTTCGGATGTGAGGTGGGTCTAATGAAAAGACTGGAAAAGGTACCTTGACAACCATTTTGGAGATAGGGGTTCCCTTGAAAACCCTCCGAGCAGCGGCACTGGTACCCGTCTCCATTCTCAGCATCTGTACAATTGGAGTTCTCTTGGCACATGTAGGTCGTCGTATTCTTCTTTGCACCATCGCATGTTTGATTTGGAATTAACCAATCGACAACTATGGGGACCTTATCAAATGGCGGCTCTTTCAGATTGTCCGTAGAGAGGCTAAAGGAGCCGTCTTCGGCAACGAAAGCGTATCCGCACGGATTGAATTCCCAGATGCCAGAATGATTGTTGTAGCTAGTGACAAAAATGTCGTATTGGTAGGCGTCTCGAGGTATGCTAGTCTCGCAGCAACCAATGCCCGAGCACGACCCATTAATCACGTCCGAGATGCTGTTGCATGAGGATAAGCATCCCGTCGTATACGTGCTTCCGCTGAAGGTCGCGTACGTGTCGCATCCCACGGCGATAAATTTGTTCTTGGCAGAAGATATGGGGAATATGGCAAGAGTGAGCGAAGGATCATTGTTGGACGAAATTCCGCCGGACGAATTATAACAATCTTTGGCCACAAACACCGTTACACTAATCTCGTGATTCTCAATAGATATGCTATTTATTTGGAAATTAGAACTTTTACCAGACATATAAGGAGTGGGAGGATCGGTCGAGTAATCACAAAAGATGAGGAAAGAATCTGATTCTTCTTCGAAGTAGCAGTCGTTTCCGGTGTTGTTCATACCAAATGGGTACGAGAAGGTGAGGTTGCCACATCTGTTCGCGCATCCGGGCTTTGTTGTTTGGACTGCATCTGCCGTAACTACTGAGAATAGACCCACCAATGAGAACAACAACAGCACTACAGTCAAGGGAAGTCTATGGAGCAGCATGGATCCACCCATATTCTTCCTGAAATGAAGTGATTGTTTGCAACAAGATGATGAGCTTCGTAGCCAGATGACAACCTTTATAAGCGATGATGGAGCTTCTAGAAAGCTAAGTAGTATATGCATTATTCATAGTCCCCACTATATTGATTGTCTTCGCGGTGATTACATCATTAGTAATCAATCATACGGTTTTGTCCACCATCCAATCCTAGCATATTCTTTGTCAGTTGTGGGGTCGTGCCTGTTGTCAGCTGTTCGATCCAAAACTTGGAATCATCGACCGTAAGATCCCGCTGCCAAGTAACTCCTTGAAAAATTAAAGTAGAAATTTCTATCACTATTGCTCTTAATTTATACTCTCCAAAAAAAAGCAATTTTATTTGATCTTTTAGCTTGCATTCAGTCCCATTCCTTGTCCAAAGCATCAGATGCAACTGACATTTACTCTCTATGGCTCTTCACTAAGAAGCCTTGACAAGCCTGTCGTGATTCACGTTGTGGCGTCGCAATCATTCGTAGGAATTTCCAAACTGACTTGCAAATAATAAAAGTCGTGAATAGATAGATATTTTTTTCATTTCAATCTCAGAATTAGTTTCGATGGGTGGTGCTCATAAACTATCGCATGCACATCTCTAACGTATGAACTCCTTAAATATTTGTACAAATATCAACATCATATTTAAATCTTTATTGCGTAGGGTAATATTTCGATTTACGCTATGTACAATTAAAAAAAAAAGGTACATCCATGATAAGTAATAAAGATTAATTAGATATAGCAAGAAACTGTTGATTCGGGTCAGTTTGAATTTGAAAATCAAAACAGCACCAAACAACCCAAATATAGAAGACGAATGAGAACGAAAATTGCAGTGTTTAGATATGATTTGCTAAGTAAAAGGACTTCAAGAGTCCGAAATTGATTTAGAGAATTTTCTTAGATTTGCCTATAACGTTTCAGGTAAATTCTAAGTCAATGTGGTCAATTTTCTTGACAATTTATCAAGTATGAGAATGTCTCATCAGGGTGCTTTCATTATCCTCTCAAGACTTGAAAAGTCAAGCAAGTATGAAGTGTATGCAGTGGGAGATGACAACCCTAAAATTCGTTAAAGAACTCCTTGCCCTCAAGGAAACCTTAAGAGGTTTTAAAATAGAAAATTACCAAGAAAAATTTCTAAACCTATTATATTTGTACAAATTCAGTCATAAAATCTTCAATTGGGCTAATTAAAACTCAAACCTTTTGAAATTTACCAATTTAATTTTTCTGATCAAATTTGACCGGAAATCGCTATAGTATATAATTTTTATAATTTTTTGGAAAAGGCCAAGTCAAGGCGGCCAGTTTCCTTGGCAATTTCAATATGTCTCATCTGGAGTTATGGCTCACCAACTTTGGGTGCATCATTGATAGAGAGTATAAATGAGACAGGATGCTTATTCCGCCAAGACTTGAAAAGTCAAGCAAGTACTAAGCGTACACAATGGGAGATCACAACTAAAAGTGATCGGTTCCCACATGGTTTGGTCCCACCCTGAAATCAAGAATTGGACCAAAAGGATCGATTCCTTGTTTCTAAAATCATGAACCAGACCAGTGCCCTTGAAACCAAACTGACCAATTTGGTTCAATTCCCTGCTGGATCATGGAATCGATGGCATGTAGACGAATTGAAGATGTTCTTGATAACCAAGATGTTTCTACAATCAGTGAATTACGTGTAACAATATAGGTTTCACATAATTTTTTTCCAATTTGTGGTAAAATTTGGTTAGAATGAGCAACTACTATTATGTTTTGATTTGTTCTTGTCATCTATTATGTTTTGATTTGTTCTTGTCATCTTACTCACATGCGTGAATGAAATGAGAGTCATGTAACTCGTGCCTGTCTGCGTGCATGAGTGAAGTTTGAAATGTGAGATAGATTAGGATTTTTATACAAATTATGAGGGAATTAAAAAAATCTAAAAAGATTGGTCCAACCCAGGTGGGTGATTCCATACCTGGAACTGATAACCGGACTGAAATTCAATGGTTTTAATTTTGTAGAATTGAGACCCAGATCAATGCCCCTAGGAACCGCCCAAAACTGGCCTATTTGGTCCCATCCAAGTGGTTCCTTTTTCTTACCCCTAATCACAACTCTAAAATGGAAGAAGTCGAAGAAGAAAAATCATTAAAAGCAAACTACTTTTTTTTTTTTTGTCAGTTCTACTCTATTCCTATTCTACACTTATTCTTAGACTTTTGCCCTGCCTCTTGCAGGGCGTGAGTCGAAACCCACTCTTGAAACTTACGCGTCCCCACCCCATCCCCCCCTGAGAAGGTGGGGATTTGAACCCCTCACCTCCCCCTTCCATGTTGGAAGGGTGGCCACTACGACGAATCCCGGTGGTTAAAAAAAAAAAAGCAAACTATTTTGAGCTGGCGATTGGTGGTGGGGTTTATATTCCTAGGTGTGAAATTTCTGTTGCATTCTGGAAAAGAAAAACGCATATTTTCAGAGTGATTAATCAACTAATTACAAAGAGGTAAAAACTAAACATTTGCCATTGTCATGCTACGAAAAGTAAGATTTTTAGATAAGATTTCATTATATACTTTTACATTAAGACAAGATACGTCGAACGTAGTTTTTTTTTTTTTTTACCTTGGTTGTTGGCCTAGGATTTCTAATAAGAAATATGGACTGGTGATACGTATTTCTCGAGAATTATCATTCCAAGGAATTTACTTTTCCTTCCATCTGTTATCCGTGTTGTAAATCTTTTGTTGCATTTCCATAATTTTGAGGAAAAACCATCTTGCTACCATCGTGGTAACCCAAAAAAAAGAAAAAAGAAAAAAGAAACGCAATCATTATTGTCAAAAGTCATTTTGAAGAAACTAGGCTAATCGAAGAAGGAGCAAAATAGTGTCTCATATATGGACCTCGGTGTAAATGTGACTTATAACGGAAAAAATACCAAAAAAGTTCTAAATCTATTGTATTAATATCAATTCGGTTATAAACTTTTTAATTGGATCAATTTAATACTAAAACATTTTCACATTGATATTAATTTAATCAATCCGGCCAATTTAAGCCGGAAATTGCCAACGTGAATGCTAGCCGTCCTACATAGCACGACTGGCGCTGACGTGAACATTTTTAATAATATTTTTTATATTTTTTTGAATTTTATGAATTTATAAAATCTTTTTTTTCTTTTATTTTTTTTCCATCTCCTTCTTCTATGTTTTTTTCTTTTTGTCTATGGCCATTGCTAGCCACCGACCATAGCCTTGGCCGGCAAGGGCTAGCCTAGCTTGGGTTGCCTTCACCGGCCATAAGGGATGGTCAGCCTCGTGGGGCCGCCTTTGAGCGAGGGTGAGCGCCAAACGTCTCCTTGCCAAATCTAGCGACCGACCATTGCATAGGCAAGGGCAAGGCTGGTCGGGCCTTGCCATCACCCACGCGAGGCTCGCCAAGCCTCACCCTCGCCTAAGCAAGCCTCGGCAAGGCCAACCCTTACTTAGGCGAGGTGTGGCAAGGCCACCCTGGCCTAGGCGATGGTTGGCCTCGTCAGAGCTGATGAGGAGGCCTTGCCTGGCCACGCTTAGACGGTCGGCACTCCCCCGTGCCCACGCCCTTGCCCAAAGAAATTACCACTATGCAAGGCACCTATTTAAGCAATAACATACATTCTTCATTCAAATTATCCTATGGGAAATTGAATAGCAGTATTGTGTTGCTAATTGGAGAGCTTACCTTGTGCTCTAACGATTATACCACACATAAATAGATAATGTTTCCTTTCAATAGATTAGTTCTAGAATATATAGAATTAATGAGTGTAATATCTTTTAAGACACTATCATAAGGGCGTCAATTAGTTATAACAAACGTGACTGTCCATCAACAAATTAACCTGGCTCGAACTGGTTGACCTACCCTAGCAAGAAACTGTTGATTCAAGTCGGTTCGGGTTTCAATTTGAAATCTGAAAAGAACCAAAACTAACCAACCTATATCTAGCAGAAGAACGAAATTTGTAGTGTCTAAATCTGCACAATAGAAAACATAATCCTCAAACCAAATTACATTTTCCAGTTCAGAGTAAAACCACATATATCATCCGAGATTTGATCACTGCTAAGTAGGACTTTGAAAGTCTAAAATTGATTTCAGAAATTTCTAGTGGTCGACCGAAAGTTTCAAGTAAATGCCAAGTCAATGGGGTCGGTTTCCTCGATAATTTCTTATGAAGCACAATAAGTCGCATCAAAATTTGTTATTGCCCACCAACTTCAACTGCGTCATTGATAGATGCAAGGTGCTTTCATTACATTGCCAAGACTTGAGAAGTCAAGCAAATCAGCGATAAACGTATGTAGTGGGGGAGAGATCACAACCCCAAAACAAGAGAATGAGAAAGAAGAAAAATCAACAAGAGCATAATGGTTTGTGCTAGGGATTTTGTGCATGAAATGTGTTTCAAGGTGGATGGATTTTATACTCTGAAAATTTGTATTTTCCTGTTTCTAGACTGTATATATGCATTCTAAAAAGGAGTAAGTGGTAGTTTCAAAATAATTAATCAACTAGCTTCAAAGAGGTAAAATATCAACCTTTTTTATTAATGTGTTACAAAATTAAGATGTTGTAATAAGATTCCGTTATATACTTTTAAATTAAGAAAAGATACATCACATGCAGATATTTTTTGCCTTTTTCTCGGCTAGAATTTCCAACTAGTATTAATTGTGAAAGGAAAATTGTCCAAATAGTCCTACACCTGTTGCACTTTTATTAATTTAGTTCTAAATTTTTCAATTTTGCCAATTAAGTCCTAAACATTTTCACATTTTGCCAATTCAGTCATAAATCTTTTCACTTCTTGCCAATTGAGTTCATTCGGCCAATTTTGGTAGAAAATTACTGATGTGGACGACCGACGTTGATGTAGCACTTTTTAAATAATATTTTAATATATATATATTCAGATCTGGTCGACAAAAGTTGCTAGCCAACCCTCACCAACCACAAGCGAGAGCCGACGACCCTCACTAGCCAAGGCAAGCCAACCCTCACTAGCTCTGGTCAAGGGCGTCCCGCCCCTTGCGAACTCTAGGCGAGGCTCACAACGCCCTCACTGCAAAGGTGAGGGCGCGCAAGCCCTTGCCCAGAAATGGCAAGGCCCGCGACACCCTTGCCAAATTTGGCCAAGTGCCGACCCTCTGTTCGTAAAATTCTAAACACAAGTGAAAGTGTCGAACAAGTAATATAATGATGAAAAAGAATATCGTCCCACAAAGATCGATGATTAATAAACTAATTAAATACTAAAATAGATTAACTCTAAAATTTATCTAACTAATCAAAATATAATTGAGAATAAATTAAAAACAAAATTTGAAGACTAAATGCAGTAAATCAATCAAAAAAATATGTTAAAGCATCCGATTTCACCATAACTACTAGATATGAATTTCATATTATTGTGAATATAAGATCGATATCAAATATGTGATAGTGGAATTTCCTAACCTATTTACTATCATATCTCTAGGTATAGCAAATCTACTCAATTTATTAATCTACTATATCTCTATGTGAATTAAAATAAACATGAGTGCATTAAAAATTACGAATATTCCTGGCTTACAATGAGTTTTTTGGATCACCTTATTACCGAAAGTTACACAAATAGCGCGGTATATCTCTATCCTTGTTTAATTCATGGTTATATATTATAATGAAATATTGCATATTATCACTTCTCAGTCTCAAACATGTGCATCAGATCATTCAAGTGGCGGCCAGTCACTCAAAAGCATTAATCACAAGAATATATAACTCACCTGAATGAAATCAATTGCAAAACATAAAAATCATGAAAATCACATCATCATGGTTAGGCTATATCGCAGCCCTAACAAAAGAAAATTAGAACGTAGTAGATGAATAAATAAAAATATAAATCAAACTCAGCATCTTGAATCAAAGAACAAAAATTATGTCACCACTTTTGTCTTCTCTTCAAAATACTTGAAAAACTCTTAGAACAATAAAAAGAACAATCTAACAAAAATCTAGCTAAAACCTAGCTGCTCTCCCTCTCTCAATGTTCTCCTATTCATAGGATATATCCAAGTTATCTAATCTTCTCACGCTTGCAGATAACATTAGAGAACAAAATCAAAGATTCCTTGATTTGATATATATCTTCCACTGCTACTTGATTTGAATTCCTGATTTTTGCCATTTTTTTCCTTATCTTTTCTATATCTCATTATTCTGCATAAATAAGGAAAATTCAAATAATCAGCAGGAAATCCAAATACTTTCTCATAAATAATGCATTAATTATTGTCTAAAATAGATAAAATAATTCTATTTTTATAGAATTATCACCCTCCCCGGCCCCAGGCAAGGGGGCGACCTTGCTCAAGGCCTTTGCTTGGCACCCCCTGACCTTTGCCAACGAGGGCATTGCAACCCTCGCCCAAAGCTCTCAAGGAGCACAATTGAGGGGCACAACGCCCTCGCCCAAAACCGGTGAGGGTCGGCTGGCCCTCACCTAAGGTTGGCCTAGCTCTCACCTATGGCCAACACTGGCCAATTCCAAACTCCCAAAAAAAAAAGAAAGCAAAAAAAGTACAAAATATTCAAAATATTATTAAATTATTATTTAAAAAGTGCCACATCAGCGTCGGCCATCCACATTAGTAATCTCCGACCAAAATTAGCCGGATAAACTTAATTGACAAAAAGTGAAAAGGTTTATAACTGAATAGACAAAAATTTTCCCAATTGTGGTTGATACACATTTGTGGAAAATTATCATCATCAAGAATTTTATTTTTCCTTTTATTTTTCCTTTTCCTTTTCCTTTTTCTAGTCAAGTGACTGTAGTTATTAGCTTATTTTAAGCTGTGGAGTTAACATCAGCAGGTCTTGGAAACTTTTGCGAGACGATTCCACTGCGCATTTAAATTTTCCAAATGCACGATTTATTTGACATATATTTCTTCAATCTTCCGTTGCTACTTGTCCAGAAAAACAAGCCATTGTGGGCTAGAGATTGGTGCACAATTGTCACAGAAGGGCTGCTCTTACTTTCCAAATAATCCGTGGGAAACAAAAAGTCTTGGTCTTCTCATTTCCCAATTGATTTTTATACTTTGGTACATTGGCGATGTTACTTCCGCGCATGGCAAATTTTGTCTTTTGGGGCATGTTAATTAGTGCAAAAATTGAAAGTTGATAGCGAAAGGAGAAGACCTAACCTCTCTTTTTCACGAAGAAAGAGACTTCTTGTTTAACTCTATATTTGAACAATTCAAAAACTTAATATCGCACCCTAACTCTCAGTCGTCAGGCAGCAATCATCGAGAAGACAAGTTGTACTCTGAGTCGGAGACTGGGGAACTCTGGTCACAAAATGAGTTGCTCTTACTTTTCAAATTATCTCCGAAAGATTAATTTTTGGAATCTAGAGTCTAAGAAATTGTCTCTCCCTCCATGGGAATAAGAAAAAGTCAGGTCTTCTCTTTCCCTATCGATTTTAGATACATTGTATATGGGGGACGTTGCTTCTGTGCATGGCAATTTTTTCTTTTGGAGCATTCATATTAATGCAAAAACTAAAAGTTTATAGGGAAAGGACAAGACCATACGCTTTGTATGTTTGAGCATTTCCAAAACATAATATTGGATCGTAACTGTTAGTCATTACACGGCAATGACCGATGGAAGAGCCAACTTGTTGACAAATTTCATCAATTAATAACCTTTGAAATTTCTCTTTATAATAATAATAATAATAATAATAAATTTTTTTTTGGGTGAAACGGGTCGAGAGACAGGCCCTACTAAACCGACCCGAACCTTATCGGTTTGGATTGGGCTAAAACCAGGCTGGCTTCAAAGCCCACTACGATTCTACCCTTTTCTAAGCCAATTGAAAAATAAAATAAAATCCCAAGCAAGCCCACTCTTCCACTAAAGCTACACCAAGCCCAAGCTCAGCTAAATGCCAAAACCAGCCCATATTTGCCAAGCTTCAATTTGAGTCCAAAACCCACTAATCCCGTCGGTAGAGTTCAACCCGAAATTTCTATTCCCCTTCCTCATTCATTCTGTCCAACACTCTCCTCTCCACTGTTTCCCTTTCTCACGTTAAGGCCAACCAACCAATGGACGAGGAGTTTGAGAAACCTTAGACTAAGCTTACGACTAGGAAGCTAGGTCACGAACAAAACACTTCACAGTGGGTATAAAAATATTCTTCGCCCAACTTTCATCATCAGCTACCATATCCAAGCATGATCGCCGTCCAGCACCCATAAGAGATTTTACAAAATATGGTCACAACATGATTGAGCCAAACAATGGCATTTTAAGGAACCCAACAGACAAGCTGGTATGGACTCATTCAGGACAAAGAAGAGGGTAGGCAAAAACATTGAGGGTAGCCACGAATCGTACAAAACTTCAACATATCAGTTCGTCGAACGATCACTATACAAAACAGAACATGGTATGCTTGGACTTACTATTACGTCAGCCAGAATAAGAGAGAGATGCTCACGACATCGGTTTACACATTTCAGCAAACAGCCGACGAGCGCAGATTGAGAAGAAAATATTGACCGCTTTTAGAACCCAAACTCAAGTTTGGACTCAAAAGAAATCATCACGAAACAACCGAAATCAACAATAACACCAGCTCAAACCCAGCATGCGTGCGGGCTTAAGGAAACCAAGTCTTGGCTTTGCTTCGATCAAAACAGCGAGGAATAACAGGGATTCACGAAAACGACCATCGAATCGCGGAGTTCCCTACCCGACTCGGAGACGGCGGCAAGCGGGCCAGCTCGTGACAAATCGGGCTATAGTCTGCCGCCTTGGTATCTTTGAGCCGGGATCCTTGGGCAATATAAGTTCGAACCAAGTAAAGAAACTCACCAGCGACGCGGAGATTTGGGAGCGAAAGATCGTGTGCTCGCGGGCGTCAGCTAGAGGTCGTCGGAGAGGGTTCGGGCGTGGTCGATCTGCTGGAGAACTCCCTTCCGCTCTCCCTCAAGCTCTCTGTTGGTCCCCTTCTCAGTGCGTTCTGTTCCCCTCCTCCCTTCCACTCCTGCGGTTCTTCTTTTTGTTCTCTCTCGGTTCCTGCGATGCGGTCCCCTCCCTGCTCTGCTCTGCTGTCTCTTTTTGCTTTTTATCTTCTGCTGCTGTGCTGCTTTTTTCTTTTCCTAGGTCTCCCGCGTGCGAGGATGGCCAGGAAGGAGACAAGCTGGCGCGGGCCGGGCTGAAGGGAAAAAGGCCGGGCCCAACGCAGGGAGAAAGAGAGGCGTGCGGCGGGCCGGGCTAAGCGTTTTTTTTCTATTTTTTTGTTGTTGTTGTTTTGTTGCTTTTTTTAAATTAAAAAAAAAGTGTCAGCAAGATAGATTATGGTTTTTTTTTTAAATTGTGAAAATAAAACAAATTTTAAAAATTGGTCCAACCAGGGTGGCCGGTTCCACACCTGGACAGCCGATTCCACACCTGAACAGCCAACATCCACGTCAACAATTTCCGACCTAAATTAGCCAAATGAACTGAATTGGTGCAAATGTAAAAAGGCTTATAACTAAATTGGTCCAATTAAAAGGTTTACAATCGAATTTGTGCCAATATCATAGGTTTATAACCTTTTTGGTATTTTTCCCAACTTACAACACTTTTATCATACACCCTAATTTACTTTATTTAACGCTCCATTCATTTTGCAGAAAATATTTTTCGAGAAAATATTTTCTTCATTTTCCGATGTTCATTTCACTTAGATAAATGAAGCAAGAGGAGTTGTCCACAGAAGACTTGTCTTAGTGAGCTTCATATTGTGGAATATTTTGCTTCAGAAGACTTTGTTGATTGGCTCGACAAAATCGAGCCAATTTTCAATCATAAGAATATTGCGGAGAATCGAAAGGTGAAGCTTGTGTCCAAGATGTATAAAATACATGCTTCGATTTGGTGGGAGAATCTAAGGTCTCATAGAACTCCCGAAGGAAAGCGGTGAATCGTAACAATGGATAAAATGAAGGTGCTAAAAAAGAAGCATTTTCCAGAAACTTATCAGCAAGATGCCTTCGATAAATTCCACAATACAAAGCAAGAGGAGTTGTCCGGAGAAGAATACACCCCCAAATTTGAGCATCTCATGCTGCGATGCGATGTGGTGGAGGCAGAGGAGCAAACTATAGCTCCGTACTTTGGCGGTCTTCATTTGAAAATTGCCGATGTTCTCCGATTACAACCTCATCGGACTTTTAATTAGGTCTTCAAATTATCGATGAAGGTGTAAAAGCAACTCAAGGAGAAAATAGAGTTTGAGTCAGAAGCCATCAACCAAAGAGGGATCCTCTAATCTTGAGAGTTCGACTTTAAAACCTTTGTCGCGATTGAAGGAAGCCGTTGAACAAAGGAGAAGCATCTAAAACCAATTAGCCAAACGAAGCTAACAATAAACCAAGACTGTTGGAAATGTCATGGATTTGGTCGCATCGGCCGAGTGTCCTAATAAAAAGATCATTTCTCTTTTACACGATGAGCAACGGGGGGAGTCGCAACACGACCCTTTGCTCCAAGAAGATTGAACGAGCTGCGAAGAAATCGTTTACAGAGATCAAGGAGAAGCTCTCGTCATTCAAAGGAGCTTGCATGCTGCTCATCTTGAGGATGATGATTGGCTTTGCAACGACATACTCCATACAAGACTGTACTTCTCATTTTAAAGTACGTGATGCCATTATCGATGGTGGATGTTGTGAGAACGTTGCGTGGATCACCATGGGAGACAAGGTGCATCTCAAGGCAGAGGATCATCCAGATCTTTACAAGCGTTCTTGGCTCAAGAAAGGGAGTGAGATAAAAGTAAATAACCGGTTCATGATTTCAGTCTCTATTGGCAAAAGATATAAACATGAGATCGTGTGTGATATATAACACCTGTCCCTTTGTCAAAGACCGCGTCAAGATTTCAGTGGGCCCTCGCAAGACGGAGAGAGTCTCCGAGCCTACTCATGGGAAAGGAACTAATCTTCTTTCCAAGTCCAACTTTTCCTATGCATCGGAGGATGCTTGTGAGGCTTACGCTCTTGTTATAGTGGAAGAAAATGAAGCAAAAGAGGAGATCCCAACCATTTTGCAGCGGTTGCTTGAGGATTTCTGTGAAGTCATGCCAATGAAATTCCATCCAACCTTCCTCCTATGAGAGAGATTCAACATTATATCGATTTTGTGCTCAGTGCTTCTGTTCGATCAATTGAGCTCTGAGAAGCATGAAGAACTTCAAAGGCAAGTTGATAAACTCTTAGCCAAGGGAGCAATACAAGAAAGCTCGAGTCCTTTTGCTGTCCCGGCACTCCTAGTTCCAAAGAAAAATGGCTCTTGGCAAATGTGCATTAATCCGCGAACAACATAACCATCAAGTTTTTTTCCTTTTCCTTGCCTTGGTATTGCTTGATCAACTTCACGGAGCTTGTGTGTTTTATCAAGATCCATTTTGGAAGCAGCTATCGTCAAATCCAGATGAAAGTAGGAGATGAAAGGATGACAGCTTTCAAAACTAAGAATGGTCTTCTTAAATGCATGGTGATGCCCTTGGACGTTTCTAATGCTTCTAGTACTTTTATGCGTCTTATGATCCTGTTTTAAACCTTTCATTGGCTAGTTTGTCCTGTATACTTTTGATGACATCGTGATCTATAGCATAGCAGGGCACAAGTGGAGCTTTTGGAACATCAAATTCTTCAAGTGCTACGGGAACAACCTTGTATGCCAACCTGAAGAAGTGTCACTTCTGCACAAGTAGCCTGGTTTTCTTAGGCTATATTGTCTCCAAGGATGGTGTTAGAGTAGATCTTAGCAAGATGGAGGCAATAGAAAGCTGGCCAATTCCTAACACGCTGAATGAGATATAAACTCAAGAATGTTTTTGGCCTTTTTTATTTTTCAAATATCGTCCGAATGTTATGTCACACAAATATAAAGGCCAGTTACTCTACTTGGACGTAGCATCTGAATTTTGAGCACATAGAACAATCAACTAAACAGACAAAAAAAAAAAAAAAGACAAGGAAACACAAAAAAGGAAAAAACGAATAATAGTACAAGGGCCAACATAGCCATGAAGTCTCATCTTCCACTTTCAATTTCGAAGGGCACTTGGTTACTTATGCTATCATCATTTCCTGATGCATTGATTTTGAGGATGCCATCACATTTGCTTGATCTCTCACCGAGCAAATGCTCAGCTTCTTCAAGATCACAGCTCTGATTCACCCATGGATGCCTGTCCATCACCCTCATCAGTCCCTCCTATTCCATTGCCACTTCCTTCATGGTCGGCCGATCTTCACCTTTCACCCTCAGGCATCGGTTTGCCAGCATCGCAACTTCCGTAATCTCTTCTGGGTTCCCCTCGTTCATCATCCTCGGGTCGATGATTTCGAACAGCCTCTCACCCTTTATTGCAGAAGCAAAATACAAGGACAAGTTCCTCTCATTCTCGGCCCGCTCAAAGGACAAGGCCCTCAGTCCAGTCAATAACTCAGCCAACACAACCCCGAAGCTATAGACATCGCTCTTCTCAGTCAACTGGCTCGAGTAGAAGTACTCGGGGTCCAAGTACCCGAGCGTGCCTTGAACCAGTGTGGTCAGCTGTGTCCGATCGAGGGGGACTAGCCTGGAGGCTCCAAAATCGGCGACCTTTGCGGTGTAGCTTTCATCCAACAATATGTTTGTGCTCTTTATGTCCCTGTGCAAAATCCGAGCAGATGCATCGAAGTGCAAGTACGAGAGCGCGCCTGCAGTCTCCCCCGCAATGCGCAGACGAGCCCTCCAGGATAATGTGGACTCGTGGCCGCACTTATGTATGTGGTCGGCAAGGGTGCTATTGTTGACAAACTCTTAGACTAATAATGGGACCTCCGTCTCAAAGCAACAACCGATTAGCTTAACCACGTTGCGGTGATTAATTTGGGAGAGGATGATCAGCTCGTTGATGAATTCTTCAACCTGACTTCGGTCCAAAATCTTGGCCTTCTTGATGGCGACAACTGTATTGTCTGGTAAGATCCCTCGATATACTGTTCCTTGGCCTCCTTGGCCTAGGATTCGGCTTTCATGGTAGTGGTCCGTGGCCTTCTTAAGCTCTTCATCGGTGAATATTCTCGCCGCTTCAACACAACCTTCGTGCTCAGAAAGAAGTCTCTGCTGTTATTTATTTTTGTGTGATCCCATATTTTGGACCCGCATTTTCTCTTAAAGGTTGCGACTGTTCAACATGAAGAGTTTCCACGCTTCGTACCCTTTCGTGACAACCGCCCATTCGGTAATCGTCTTGATGGAAGGCGATGTATAAAATAGGAACGTACGTTCATTTCTGACGGGTGATGACAAGATCTAACACAAACTCTCTCATTCAGAATACACCATCAGTACGAGAGTGAATTGGGTTAGTAGTGCGAGTCCCCAATTTTTCTTTGATTTCAGGTTTTTCAGACGAACGTGATTACAAGAACAATGGCTGGAGGTTTGTCTATAATCGATCATGGCTTCCGCATATGATTTATTTTGTCTAACATTTGGTATCAGAGCAAGTTTATGCCTCTGCCTTGTTTTTCTCGAATTTTTGGTATATTTTTCGGACTTTGAGAACATGAACAGTAACTTCGGTTTTTGAGGCCAAGGGAGAAACTCGCCGATTCCGGGCAAATTCCGACGACCCACCCCTTGATTTCGGACCAGTACGGTCGCACCGCCGTAAGGGATATTAGCCATGAGTTATTTCGGCATATTGATGTTCGCCGGAGGCTAATCGGGCGGCGGAACTCGCGGTGGTTGAAGATTTGCGTTTTTGGAGTTTTCGTTTGATTTGGGGCTAATTTGTTCATCATTTTCGCCGAAATTTGAACCCATGTGGTCGTGCCGGCATGCTCTTCAAAACCCATTATTTATTTGTGTCTGGGATGGGCTGCCGGAGAAGAAACGGCCGGCGAAACCGCGGTGGAACAGCGAAAAAGGATGAAGAAATTCGTTCTGGGCGCAAGGAAGAAGGCACGTGGAGCCCACGCGCCACGCGCTCTGACGTGCGCAGTAACCGATGCGCGCGTGGGATCCACGCGCGCGCCAACCGCTGGCGCGTGGGGCCCACGCGCGCGGACAGCCCGCGGCAGTTGAAGGCGCGTGCGTTGCACGCGCCTGCGCGGTTAACCGCGCGCGTGCGCGGCACGCGCCCGCGTGCTCGGCACGCGCCTGTGCGTTGGCGCACGTGCTCGGCACGCGCCTGTCGTCTCCCACCCGCGGCTCCTTTTATGATTTTGCCTCAAATTTTTCGTGTTTTTGCAATTTTGCCCGCGGCCGATTTATTTATTTACTGTTCTGCCCTTGATGTATTTATTTATTGTGTCATTTCATGCATTTTTATGAGTATTTTATGCATGAAATTAAATGTCCAATGATTCATATATTTAATTAATTAGAGAGTAGCCACAGCATCTTTAATTAATTAAATTATATATTAAGAGCTTCCGGATCATATTTAGAAATGGACATTAATTGTAATTAATTATATTAATATGATGAATTTTATCCCACAGGAACTTTTATTGTATTAATATGATTAATTAGGTTGAGATATCATATTATTTTTCTTAATTTACCCACAGGGATTAAGAAAAGGTATATAATATGGTAGTTTCTTCATGATGTAATTATGAATCTATTTAAATTAAAAACTTAGCCCACAGGTAGTTTTTATGTTATGTGATTCATATTGTGACATGTTTACATTGGTAAAACATGATTTATGTATATTTGCCTCAAATTTTGTGACATAAGCATGATTATTTGATATGCAGTTTCGCAACCTGTGAATTTCTCTGAATTTAAGTTTGATGTTCCCATACTGAATGGTGAGAATTATAAAGTTTGGAAGGAGTCAGTTCTTCTTCAATTGGGATGGATGGACATTGACTATGCTATAAGGAAAGACGAACCACCTGCTCCTACTGATTCGAGCACTTCAGCTGAGATAGCTCTTTATAACCAATGGGAGCGGTCCAACCGCGTTTGTGCCATGTTTATAAGAGCTAAGATATCTCCTAGTATTCGTGGTTCGGTTGCTCAGCATAGCAATGCTAAGGCCTTATTGGAGGCCATTGATGCGCAATTTGAGAGTTCTGAGAAGGCGCATGCCATGACCCTAATTATGAAGTTTTCATCATTGAAGCTCACTAGCATTAGAGGTGTGCGTGAGCACATCATGCAAATGAGGAACATAGCAGCTCAACTTAAGAACCTTGAGGTTGAGATATCTGATTCTTTTCTTGTATATTATATTCTGAACACTCTCCCACAACAGTATGCACCTTTCAAGATCTCTTACAACACACATAAGAATAAATGGTCAATTAATGAACTCATGACCATGTGTGTTCAAGAGGAGGAAAGACTGATTATGGAATTGGGAGAAGGTGTTCATTTGGCAACACAAGGAAAGAATAGAGGCCATGGCAAGTATAAGGGAAAAGGTAAAATACCTCCCCAAGCTGACATTAAGAAAGAATCCAAATGTTTCTTCTGTAAACAGAAGGGGCATATGAAGAAGGATTGTGTCAAATTTAAGGCCTGGCTCGAGAAGAAAGGTAATCCAATCTCTTGTGTTTGTTATGAATCTAATATGACTGATGTAAGTCACAACACTTGGTGGATTGATTCTGGATCTACAATCCACATTTCAAATTCCTTGCATGGTTTTCAAAACCACAGGAAGCCAGTGGGAAGTGAACAAAGCATCTATTCAGGAAACAAGATGCGTTCGCATGTGGAAGCTATTGGGACATATAGACTAGTTCTCAATAGTGGCTTTGTTTTGAATTTGGAAAAGACCTTTTATGTTCCTAGTTTTTCTAGAAATTTAATTTCAGTTTCAAGACTTGTACCTTTGGGATACTCTTTTAACTTTTCAGATTCAAACTTCTGTTTATCATTTAAATCTGAAATTGTTGGGAGTGGTACTTTGTCTGATGGTCTTTTCGAATTAATTTACAAGACAATGCCTATTATGATGCGATGCATGTTCATGATAAAGCTGGTATGAAACGATGTGTTGTGAAAGAACATTCTTCTATGTTATGGCATCGGAGATTGGGACATATCTCCATAGAAAGAATTAAGCGATTAGTAAATGATGGAGTACTCAATACTTTAGATTTTACTGATTGTGATACTTGTGTGGACTGCATAAAGGGAAAGCGGACCAACAAGTCTAAGAAAGGTGCCAAGAGGAGTACAGAAATATTAGAAATCATACATACAGATATTTGTAGTCCAGATATGGACTCATGTGGTCAGAAATACTTCATCTCCTTCATAGATGATTACTCACGTTACATGTATCTCTATTTGATTCATAATAAGTATGAAGCATTAGATGCCTTTAAGGTATTTAAGGCAGAAGTAGAGAAACAATGCGGTAAGCAAATTAAGATCGTGAGATCAGATAGAGGTGGAGAATTCTATGGTAGATACACTGAAGATGGACAAGCACCTGGTCCATTTGCAAGGTTTCTTCAAGAGCATGGGATAGTTGCCCAATATACTATGCCTGGTTCTCCGGACCAAAACGGCGTAGCAGAAAGAAGAAACCGGACTTTATTGGACATGGTGCGTAGTATGCTTAGCAGCTCCAAACTTCCTAGATCCTTGTGGACTGAAGCACTTAAGACGGCAGTGTACATATTAAACCGAGTTCCGACCAAGGCTGTCCCAAAGACACCTTTTGAGTTATTTAAGGGTTGGAAACCGAGTTTGCACCATGTGCGCGTTTGGGGATGCCCGTCTGAAGTGAGAGTTTATAATCCACAAGAAAAGAAGTTGGACCCAAGGACCATAAGTGGGTATTTCATTGGATATGCCGAAAGGTCTAAGGGATACAGGTTTTATTGTCCATCTCATACCACTAGGATTGTGGAATTAAGAAACGCTAAATTTCTTGAAAATGACTTAATTAGTGGGAGCGATCAATCGAAGGACCTTGATCCTAAGAAAGATCATACAGATACTCAACCTTCCACCTCAAGTTTAAGGTTGGTTGTTGCTCATAATGCCCCTTTAGTTCAGCCGGCTATTGAACAACCAATCGTTGAAGTTCCACAACCTGCTGATATTGATCTAATAGATCCAGTTGTTCAGCAATTACCAGAAACTGCTGAACAACCAGTTGAGCAACACTCTCCTCAAGAGAATGTTGATGCAACATTGAGAAGATCTACTAGAATAAAGAAATCGGCTATTCCTAGTGAATATATTGTGTATTTACAAGAGTCTGACTACAATATTGGAGCTGAGAATGATCCTGAAACGATTTCACAAGCCATGGATAGTGATAAATCCAATTTGTGGTACAATGCCATGAAGGAAGAGATGAGTTCTATGGCATCTAACGAAGTCTGGGATTTGGTTAAGTTACCTGATGGTGTGAAGGCCATTGGTTGTAAATGGGTCTTCAAAACTAAGAAGGATTCATTAGGTAACATTGAAAGATATAAAGCTAGACTCGTTGCCAAAGGATTCACTCAAAAGGAAGGAATCGATTACACAGAGACTTTTTCTCCTGTATCTAAGAAAGATTCTCTTCGTATTGTTTTGGCATTGGTTGCCCATTTTGATATGGAATTACATCAGATGGATGTGAAAACGGCGTTCCTCAATGGAGAACTAGAGGAGGAGGTTTACATGAAACAACCTGAAGGATTCCCCTCTAGTAAAGGTGAGCATTTGGTGTGCAAGCTTAAGAAATCTATATATGGCCTGAAACAAGCCTCCCGCCAATGGTACTTAAGGTTCCATGATGTCATTTCTTCATTCGGTTTTGTAGAGAATGTCATGGATCAATGTATATACCAGAAGGTCAGTGGGAGCAAAATTTGTTTCCTTGTGCTATATGTGGATGATATTTTACTTGCAACCAATGATAAAGGGTTGTTACATGAGGTGAAACAATTTCTCTCTAAGAGTTTTGATATGAAGGATATGGGTGAGGCATCTTATGTCATTGGCATTAAGATCCATAGAGATAGACCTCAAGGAATTTTAAGACTATCTCAAGAAACCTATATCAATAAGGTCCTAGAGAGATTCCGGATGAAAGATTGTTCACCAAGTATAGCACCCATTGTGAAGGGTGACAGGTTCAATTTGAACCAATGCCCGAAGAACGATTTAGAAAGGGAACAAATGTACAACATCCCATATGCTTCTGCTATTGGAAGTTTGATGTATGCTCAGGTTTGCACTCGACCTGACATCGCTTTTGCTGTGGGAATGTTGGGAAGATATCAGAGTAATCCAGGTTTAGACCACTGGAGAGCTGCAAAGAAAGTCATGAGATACCTTCAAGGTACCAAAGACTACATGCTTATGTATAGACGGACTGACAAATTGGAAGTGGTCGGTTATTCGGATTCGGACTTCGCGGGCTGCGTTGATTCACGAAAATCAACATCTGGATACATTTTTATGTTAGCTGGCGGAGCCGTGTCATGGAGAAGCGCCAAGCAGACTTTGACTGCTACTTCTACTATGGAGGCTGAGTTCGTTTCTTGTTTTGAGGCTACCTCGCATGGTGTATGGTTGAAGAGTTTCATTGCTGGGCTTAGAATTGTTGATTCTATTTCTAGGCCATTAAGAATATATTGTGACAATTCAGCTGCAGTTTTTATGGCTAAAAATGCCAAAAGTGGCAGTCGAAGTAAGCATATCGACATTAAGTATTTAGTCATAAGGGAACGTGTTAAGGAGAATAAAGTGGTCATTGAACACATTAGCACTGAATTGATGATAGCCGATCCTTTAACTAAAGGCATGCCACCAATGAAGTATAAGGATCATGTAACTAGTATGGGAATAGGTCCCATCATGTGATTTGTCGTTGTATGAACGACTTTTGTTGTATGAAACTCTTATTCAGTTGTAATGTTGATTCTCAATTTTTGTGTACACATTTTGTTGTTTATGAGAATAACATTTATCCTTGGTTCTGGAATAAACATGGGGTTTATTCATTAAGATATGTTGTCACATATAGGCTGACATTAAAGAAATGAGATGCATTGTGATACATGGAAGATATTACTCACCCTTAGAGGACATGTCGCCATGATTCATGTGTTTTGTTTCTTTTCTTTAAGCATAAAGTTTTCGTGGAATTAGTTGGATAATCTGTATGATGAAAATGATGGGATCAAGTGGGAGAATGTTATTTATTTTTGTGTGATCCCATATTTTGGACCCGCATTTTCTCTTAAAGGTTGCGACTGTTCAACATGAAGAGTTTCCATGCTTCGTACCCTTTCGTGACAACCGCCCATTCGGTAATCGTCTTGATGGAAGGCGATGTATAAAATAGGAACGTACGTTCATTTCTGACGGGTGATGACAAGATCTAACACAAACTCTCTCATTCAGAATACACCATCAGTACGAGAGTGAATTGGGTTAGTAGTGCGAGTCCCCAATTTTTCTTTGATTTCAGGTTTTTCAGACGAACGTGATTACAAGAACAATGGCTGGAGGTTTGTCTATAATCGATCCTGGCTTCCGCATATGATTTATTTTGTCTAACATCTGCAACATAAGGCAGCCCCCATTTTCTAGGAAGAACTTCTCTCTCCGTCTACTGATTTTCCTCTCTCTCAGCCCCCAATATAACCAGGAAACACCCAAAAGAACCAGCAAAAAGCTTATGCTCACACCTAGGAAAAGACATTACATTCGGTGTACAAACAAATCAGTCGTCCATCACCCTACATAAGGTTCACACACCCACGAATTGAAAATGAAAATGAAAAAAGAGAGAGAGAGAGAGAGAATCGAAATATGCTTAGCTCTTTCTTTTTCATTGCTCAAACAATCTTGTGTTAATTTACTTCTCTGTCCTATTTTCTTTTCAACTCCATCAACTTGAAGCTTTTTCATTAAGACAAACCTTGATAATAGCAAAATAAACCTAAAAATATAATTATGCTGAGAGTATCTTATGATAACAGGAACGATTCAATGCTTGATTCTTTTTCAACAACAGAAGAGCAAATGGTTGATTTTGTTAATATTGAATTGAATAACTTGAGATGACGATACATGTAAATAATCTTAATTTAATTCACCGACACAATTAATTCAAAGAGAAAGATTTACATCCGAAAAATCTCAATAACTAATAGCAGAAGATGGAACAATGACATAATGACAACATTCAAAGAATGTGAATAAATTACAAGATAAAATAAGCTTTTATACAATGAAAAAGTTTGAGTGATGTGTACGACTTATTGACCTAGCATGATGTCGTTTGAGTGAAACCTCTTTTCATGGATGATAGGAGTACAACCCTTGCCATCTTTTCTTCCATCTCCTTGGGATCCCTCTGGACATGAACAATTATACGTTCCCGGCAAGTTCGTACAATCTCCAAGGCAGGGTTGTGAAATCACGCATTCATTGATATCTGGAGGAACATATTCCAATTAGAAGAAGTAATCCGACACCATTTCAATTGGAAGAAACTTGAAAAAGTAAATAGAAATCCATGATTTGTCAACACTTTCAATCTTTGAGAGGACATATCGAGTCGATTTGCTTTTCCTAAGATCGTGATACCTCACCACACTTTTTAAGTGATAAGTCATTATCTCAAGAGCCTAAGCTTAACCAAGCACTTGATCTTTGTTTAGAATAGAAGATTTAAGAATTATCCAACAAAATTGTGCCATTACTAACTGGAATAACATATCACATAGAAAAAAATTCAAAAATAATTGTCTATAAATACAGAATAATGCTGGATGTATTAATATCGGTACATGAAATTGATTTACAAGCTAATTTGACAGATTTATATTGAGGGTTTGGTATGGTCCATTTGTTTATAAACTCAATTGCAGTCGACCGCTTCAGTTTGTAAAACAATTATACGGACAAAATTTGAGAGAGAAGAATGTCTAGCTATATCTGGAATGATTGCTGTGAAAATTTAAAGAGTATTGCTAAGCGCTTCATAGGTCATAGTAAATTTCAAGCAATGAAAGTTCGTGCATCCGAAAGGAAAAAAAAAATTATGATTGTGTTTAACAGCCTAGATTGTTATGATTTTTAAGATTATAAATGTTACGTGTTTACTAGGAGAATCGTTTGAAACATGTACCATTCATCAAGTCAAAATTTGGTCCTCTGACTTTAAGTTTCTAAGAATTTCTTTCTCTGGGTTATTTATGCAATTGGATCCATTTAACATGGCCGCCCTTATGGAAATAATGATCCACGATTCTAAACAGGAGCACTCGTTCGGATGTGAGGTGGGTCTAATGAAAAGACTGGAAAAGGTACCTTGACAACCATTTTGGAGATAGGGGTTCCCTTGAAATCCCTCGAAGCAGTGGCACTGGTAGCCCTTTCCATTCTCAGCATCTGTACAATTGGAGTTCTCTTGGCACATGTAGGTCGTTGTATTCTTCTTTGCATTATCGCATGTTTGATCTGGAATTAACCAATCGACAACTAT
This sequence comes from Eucalyptus pauciflora, assembly GCA_007663325.1. Taxonomy (NCBI): domain Eukaryota; kingdom Viridiplantae; phylum Streptophyta; class Magnoliopsida; order Myrtales; family Myrtaceae; genus Eucalyptus; species Eucalyptus pauciflora. The sequence continues at coordinate 253,568 of VMYD01000132.1, read as the reverse complement.
AGGGACCATATCAAATGGCGGCTCGTGCAGATTGTCCTTAGAGAAGCTAAAGAAGCCGTCTTCGGCAACGAAAGCGTATCCGCATGGATTGAATTCCCAGATGCCGACATGATTGTTATAGCTAGTGACAGAGATGGTGTATCGGTAGGCGTCTCGAGGTATGCTATTCTCGCAGCAACCGATGCCTGAGCACGACCCATTAATCACGTCCGAGATGTTGCCGCATGAGGACAAGCACCCCGTCACATACGTGCTTCCGCTGAAGGTCGCGTACGTGTCGCATCCCACGGCGATAAATTTGTTCTTGGCAGAAGATAGGGGGAAATCAGGAAGAAAGATTGAAGGAATAATGTTGTCCAAGGATCCGCCAGACTTATTATAACAATCTCTGGCTACAAACACTTTTACAGTAATCTCGTGATTCTCAAAAGATATATTGAGTATTGGGATATTAGAATTTTTACCGTACATATAAGGAGTGGGAGTATCAGTCGAGTTGTCGCAAAAGATGAAAAAAGAGTATGATTCTTTGAAGTAGCAGTGGTTGTTCATCCCAAATGGGTACGTGAAGGTGAGGTTGCCACATCTGTTCGTGCATCCGGGCTTTGTTGTTTGGACTACATCCGCTGTAACAACTGAGAATAGAGCCACCAATGAGCACAACAACAGCACAACTCTCAAGGGAAGTCTATGGAGCAGCATGGATCCACCCATATTCTTCATGAAATGAAGTGATTGTTTGCAACAATATGATGAGCTTCATAGCCTGATGACAACCTTTATAAGCGATGATGGAGCTTCTAGAAAGCTAAGTAGTATATGCATTATTCATAGTCCCCACTATATTGATAGTCTTCGCGGTGATTACATCATTAGTAATCAATCATACAGTTTTTTCCACCATCCAATCCTAGCATATTCATTGTCAGTTGTGGGGTCGTGCATGTTGTCAGCTGTTCGATCCAAAACTTGTAATCATTGACCGTAAGATCCCGCTGCCAAGTAACTCCACGAAAAATTAAAGTCGAAATTTCTATCACTATTGCTCTTAATTTATACTCTCCAAAGAAAAGCAACTTTCTTTGCTCTTTTAGCTTGCATTCAGTCCCATTCCTTGTCCAAAGCATCAGATGCAACTGACATTTACTCTCTATGGCTCTTCGCTAAGAAGCCTTGACAAGCCTGTCGTGATTCACGTTATGGCGCCGCAATCATTCATACGAATTTCCAAACTGACTTGCAAATAATAAAAGTCGTGAATAGATAGATTTTTTTTCTTTTCAATCTTAGAATTAGTTTCGATGGGTGGTGCTCATAAACTATTGCATGCACATCTCTAACGTATGAACTCCTTAAATATTTGTACAAATATCAACATCATACTTAAATCTTTATGCGCAGTGTGATATTTCGATTTACGCTATGTACAATTAAAAAAAAAATACGTACATCAATGATAAGTAATAAAGATTAATTAGATACAGCAAGAAACTGTTGATTTTGGTCAGTTCGAATTTGAATTTGAAAATCAAAATAGCACCAAACAACCCAAATATAGAAGACGAATGAGAACGTAATTTGCGGTGTTTAGATATGATTTGCTAAGTAAAAGGACTTCAAGAGTCCAAAATTGATTTTGAGAATTTTCTTAGATTTGCCTATAACGTTTCAGGTAAATTCTAAGTCAATGCAGTCAGTTTTCTTGGCAATTTCTCAAGTATGAGAATATGTCTCATCAGGGTGCTTTCATTATCCTACCAAGACTTGAAAAGTCGCAGCCAATTAAGTGGCCACCAATTTCGGGAGAGTGGGAACCTCTCTCTCTCTCCTTCGGGTTTTCTCTCTACGGATTGTAGAGTTCTTTTACCCTTGGGTAGTTTTCTTACATGGGTTTCTCCGTTCGCTCGACCTTCATGTTAACTACTCAGCTCTTCTCTTTCTCTCTGGTTATTCTCCGCTTCAATGGCTGTCTTTGCCTGTGTTTGGAGCTTTGCATGTCACGATCGGGGAGTCTACTAGCTTCCCTTTCATTTCATTTTTCTTCTTAGCTCTTGAATGGTTGCTGTGCGGTGCTTCTGCCTTGTTGTCCTTTTCGAGCATTGTTGAATGCTGGGTGTCTGAGCCTCCTCAGCTTCTGTTTGGGTACTCCTTTTGCGGATGGATCGGTTGGTGGCTGCAGATGAAGCTCGACTGGGGGCTCTCTGTTCTCGCATGGGTCGTCTCTGGTCGACACAGCCATTGGAGGTCTGGGATGAAGCAGTACCTGTGGCTAAAATTGAGGAGTGTCAGTTAGTTTTAGTTGGTAAGATTTTAAACAATCCTGCAATTAATTTTCAGGCTTTTCAGACTTCTATGAAACGGGCATGGCGAACTGAACTAGTGGATATCTCTATGGGCGACTCGGGTTTCTATATTGTCAAATTTAAAACAGAGGATGTGAAACAGAGGGTGTATGAGACTGGACCTTGGCTCTTTGCTAATCACCTGGTCATGCTACAGCCTTGGCAAGCGAATACCCCTCTGCATTGTTACAGTTTCGATAAATGCGAGTTTTGGGTTCAAATCTTTGGCCTTCCTGTAGAAAGATGTACTGAACCTATGCTTACTAAGGTGGCTGCTCACTTAGGCAGAGTAATAGCAGTGCGTATTGAGAATAAGGAAGGGTCCATGCTTAAAACAGGGCGAGTTCGGGTCGAATTTAACCTTCAACAGGAGCTTCTGTCAGGATTACTAATCAAAATTGAAGGTAAAAGTTTCTGGTTGGACTTCAAATACGAACGCCTCTCTCATTATTGCTATTCATGTGGTAAGCTTGGCCACTATGCCACGCATTGTGCCCTATTTCCCTATGAGGAGAGTAAAGTGGACCAGGATGATTGTTTTTTATACGGCTCATGGTTACGAGCAGAGGTCCGGGAGCATAGCCCGTATTGGCGTACCTTTTATCAGCCGAATATTCCTCCTGTCGTTGTTGAAGAGACTGTGCCGGAGACCCCTCCATCCCCTTCGGCTCTTGTCCCTGCACCCAAAGACAAAGGTAAGGCAACTATGGCAGCATTGGACTCGACTAAGCCTATCATCGCAGCTACTCCTCTTAAATGGCAGGCTTTGAAATCCCATACATAAGACAGTTCCACACATCAGCAGAAACTTTTGGCTAGTAGTATCGCAACCAATATTATTCAGTCCAAAAAACTTAAGCATCCTCGTCTTCAACCACGCTCTGGTCCTATTAAGAAGGCAAAGAAACTTTTGAGTCCTGAAGTTTGTAATCAACTTCAAGAAGATCTGAATGATTCTGTGTTGCAGGACACCCCTATCTATGAAGTGGAAGACTCTACTTCTTGGGCCCTGGTGGCTGGCCCTAAACAGCCACCCGGGATGTCATGAAAATTATCAGTTGGAACTGTCAGGGGCTGGGCAACCCCCTGACAGTTCGTGCACTTAGGGTCTTGGTGACCCAAGAAAGGCCTGATCTTGTATTTCTCATGGAAACGAAACAGCAGGAACAACAACTTTTACCTTTGCAAAGGAAACTTGGTTTCTCAGCTAGCTATTTTGTTAATTCTGAAGGCCTAGCAGGTGGTCTTGGACTTTTTTGGACTGATCGTCTGAATGTGAAAGTGCTTTTTACTTCCGGCGACATGATCGACTCCTTTTGTACTGATTTACACTTGGGGACCACCATGCGCCTTACTTGTCTCCATGCTCCTGTGAATTATCAACTCCGTCAGCATCTGTGGACAGCAATAAGGCAGGTCAGTCACTTCAATACCTTGCCATGGTTATGTTTTGGCGATTTTAATGAGGTGTTATATCCTTGGGAAAAATTAGGGCAGCGACCTGCTATGCAATATCGTATGCTTTCGTTTCGTGGATTACTAAATGATTGTTCTTTCCTGGACTTGGGGCATAAGGGTTGCACATTCACTTGGTCTAATAATAGGCCGGGTGATGCTATGGTAAAGGAAAAACTTGACAGAATGTTGTGCACAAAGGAGTGGAGACTCACCTACCCGTCGGCAGAAGTGTTGGCATTACCTGCCCTAGGCTCGGACCATAGTCCTATTGTTTTATCTACTGTAGCCCAGCAACAGTACAACAAGAAAAAATCTTTCTATTTTGAAGCCTATTGGGTACACGACCCTCAATGTCGCGACACCATTCATGACTCTTGGACAGCGCATAAACTTGGCGAGGTTCCTCTCCATTACAAACTAAATTCTGTTTCAACAGCCCTTCTAAGATGGAGCAAATCTAGATATAGTAATGCCAAGGTTCAGATATCTTACCTCAAGAATCAGCTTCAGACTCTCACAAATCAGGTCCCTGCCGCATCTGATGTTGCTGAAATTTCAGACCTGAAAGAGAAAATTTTTAGTTTATGGCAACAGGAAGAGGCTTTTTGGGCTATGCGATCACGTGTGAAGTGGCTCACTTGGGGGGATAGAAACACCAAGTTTTTCCATGCAACGACTGTGCAACGACGACAACAAAATAAAATCAGCATGCTACGGGATGACCATAACAGATGGGTTCGTGATCCAACCTCTCTTAAGGCCATGACCTCTCATTTCTTTATGAACCTCTACACAACTGCAGGGTCTAGAGATTTTCGACCGACTCTAAGCATTTGTCAGCGTGTGGTAACTCCAGAAATGAATACTGCACTTCTTGCTGAGATTACTTCTGAAGAAATCCGAACAGCAGCTTTTCAGCTAGGTGCTACTAAGGCACCGGGTCCCGACGGTTTAAATGGCCTATTTTTTCAGTCGCATTGGGATATTCTACAAGCTGATATTGTTGAAACAGTGCAACAATTCTTTGCTACAGGAGTCATGCCATCGGAATTCAATCTTACCTATATTTCTTTAATTCCGAAGATTCCTCACCCAGAATGTTTAGATCATTTCCGACCTATCAGCCTTTGTAACTATATTTATAAAATCATTTCTAAAACTCTGGCTAATCGACTCAAACCATGGCTGCCAGATCTAATAGCTCCAGAACAAAGTGCTTTCGTAGGGGGACGGCAGATCCAGGATAATATTCTTGTTGTTCAGGAGGTCCTCCATCAACTTCGTATTAGCAAAAGAAAGAAGTCTTTTCAGGCAATCTTAAAACTTGATATGGCAAAGGCTTATGATCGGGTCGAGTGGGACTTTCTAGGCGCCTATCTTCTCAAGATGGGTTTTCATGCGACTTGGGTTAATTGGATTCTTCAGTGTGTGACAACAGTTTCTTATAGTGTGAAGTTAAATGGTGAATCTCTACCCTCCTTTTCGCCATCTAGAGGACTGCGACAAGGTGACCCTCTCTCACCTTACTTGTTTATCTTGCTGACCAACGTCTTAACAACCTTAATCAACAACGCAGTCACGATTGGAAATCTCACAGGAATTCAACTCAACCATTGGTGTCCAGTCCTATCACATTTATTCTTTGCAGATGATGCGATCTTTTTCTTGGATGCCAAGCTTACTGAATGTCAGAATTTAGCTTCTATTTTAAATGAATATTGCCTCGCTACAGGCCAAGCCGTGAACAGAAATAAGTCTGGTTTGCTGTTTAGTCCTCGCTGTCCTTGGAGTTTGAAAGCTAATCTTGCCCATGAACTTAGAGTCCCTATCTTGTATAAACCTGGCAAGTATCTGGGCATTCCGTCCGATTGGGGGACTTCTAAAAGCGAAATGTTTTCATGGATTCTGAGCCGGGTCCATTCTAAGCTTACAGGGTGGAAGGAGAAATTGATCTCGAAAGGGGGTAAGGAAGTCCTATTAAAATCTGTTGTGCAAGCTATACCCCAATTTGCTATGTCTATTTTTAAAATACCTATAACATTGTGCAAGATGATTGAAAGGCAGATTGCTCGGTTTTGGTGGCAATCTAATACCAGCAGGCAGGGTGTTCATTGGAAGCATTGGGAATCTCTTAAACGTCGGAAAGATGAAGGGGGGCTAGGATTTCGTGATTTGCTTGATTTTAACCGTGCTTTACTGGGCAAGCAAGCTTGGCGCCTTGCTCAGCAACCCCTCTCCCTCCCTAGCAGAATCCTCAAAGGGTTATATTTTCATTCTACCAACTTATGGAATGCTAAGAGAGGGTCTCGACCTTCTTGGGGTTGGCAAAGTGTTCTGTTAGGACGTGATACTATTGCTGATAAGGTTTTATGGTCAGTTGGGGACGGCACACAAATTAAAATAAGGGAGGATAAGTGGCTGGCTAGGGGTGTCATAGGCGGACCTGCGCCTCGGGATGAACCTCATAGAGTTGCTGACTTTATATTACAGGAACAGCAAACTTGGAACCAACCAAGGCTTACTCAGAGCTTTGAACCTCAATTAGTAGCAGAAATTCTCAACATTCCTATTCGGCCGCACCATACATCAGACCAACTTGTCTGGACAGGAAAACAGAATGGATGTTTCCAGGTGAAAAGTTGCTACAACCTCATTAGAACCCAGCACCTGAACTTTATCCACACTCAAGCATCTTCCTCATATCAACCGTCTCGCAAGCTATGGACCGCTATATGGAATCTCAAGATCATGCCTAAGCTGCGTCTCTTTCTATGGGCAATTTGCAACAACGCGCTGCCAACGAGAGATAACTTATTTCGACGACACATTGTCTCTAACCCAATCTGCTGTTTATGTCATACACAACAACCCGAAACACTCGAGCATCTGTTTCTCCTATGTCCGTGGACTTTACAGGTATGGTTACATCACGAGATCAACTTTCGCTATGACCCTACAGCAGTTACTCGTATAGAACGATGGTTACTCGGTATTATAGAGACTCAGAACTGTGTACCTGCTTTAAATCTTGGGGCATATCTCCTCTGGTTCATCTGGAAAACCAGAAATAACTTCCTTTTCAGGAATCAGCGTCCTAACGTCGACCAAGTTGTATTCTCGGCATTGTCAGCGGTACATTCCTCTTCGGCATTGTCAGCGGCACATTCCTCTTCGCGTCTAGAACAAGACAGGCGGCGATGTTGCAACCAAAACCAAGATGCACATCAGAATTGGAATCCACCAGTCAGGGGATCTCTTAAAGTAAATTTTGATGCGGCTTACTTACCTAATCATCAAGACGCTTCCATCGCCTGCGTGTGCCGCGATTCATCTGGTCTTTTAATTGATGGATTTGCGTGGACGGTGCCTGCTACTTCGGCATTGCAGGCCGAGGCGCTTGGTTTAACACATACGCTGCATTTCTTGCTTCAGAGCGGACGTTGCTGGGATCGTGTCCAGGTGGAAACGGATTGTCTCACTCTTGCCGCAGCTATCCACGATCCGACTTCAACGCCATGGGAATACAGGAGTATCATTCAAGAGGCGCGATGGCTGCATCTCCGGTGCCCTAATGTTACAATTGCCTACTGCAGTCGGACAGCAAACATCGTTGCAGACCGGGCCGCTAAAGCCCACCGGGCCTCCCTTATTTCCTCAGATTGGGCTCAACACCCTCCTCCTTTCTTGCTAGATCTTATGTACTCTGAATCGCCGAACAATGTTCCTTTTCGTATCAGTATATAATATCTCTTCGACCAAAAAAAAAAAAAAAAAGACTTGAAAAGTCAAGCAAGTATGAAGCGTATGCAACGGGAGATGACAATCCTAAAATTCATTAAAGAACTCATTGCCCTCAAGGAAACCTTAAGAGGTTTTATAATAGAAAATTAGCAAGAAAAAATTCTAAACCTATTATACTGGTACAAATTCAATCATAAAATCTTTGATTGTGCTAATTAAAACTCAAACCTTTTGAAAATTTACCAATTTAATTTTTCTAATCAAATTTGACCAAAAATCGCTATAGTATATAATTTTTATAATTTTTCGGAAAAGGCCAAGTCAAGGCGGCTGGTTTCCTTGGCAATTTCTAATGTGCGACAATATGTCTCGTCCGAAGTTATGGCCCACCAACTTTGGGTGCATCATTGATAGAGAGTATAAATGAGACAGGATGCTTATTCCGCCAAGACTTGAAAAGTCAAGCAAGTGCTAAGCGTATGCAATGGGAGATCACAACTAGAAGTGATCGGTTCCAGATGGTTCGGTCCCACCTCGAAATCAAGAATTGGACCAAAAGGATCGATTCCTTGTTTCTAAAATCATGAACCAGACTAGTGCTCTTGAAACCGAATTGACTAATTTGGTTCAATTCCCTGGTGGATTATGGAACCAATGGCATGTTCAGATTATTTATTTATTTATTTGTCATTAATGTTCAAGACGAATTTAAGATGTTCTTGATAACCAAGACGTTTCTACAATCAGTGAATTACGTGTAACAATATAGGTTTCACATAATTTTTTTTTCCAATTTGTGGCAAAATTTGGTTAGAATGAGCAACTACTGTTATGTTTTGATTTGTTCTTGTCATCTTACTCACACGCGTGTATGAAATGAGAGTCGTGCAACTCGTGCCTGTCTGCATGCATGAGTGAAGTCTGAAATGTGAGATAGATTAGGGAGGGTTTTTTTAACAAATTATGAGGAAATTTTAAAAAAAAAATTGGTTCGACCTGGGTGGGCAATTCCACATCTGGAACTGAGAACCATACTGAAATTTGCTGGTTTCAATTTTGTAAAATTGAGACCCAGATCGATGCCCCCAGGAATTGCCCAAAACTGGCTGATTTGGTCCCATCCAAGTCATTCCTTTTGCTTACCCCTACTCACAACTCTAAAATAGAAGAATGCTGAAGAAGAAAAATCATTAAGAGCAAACTGCTTTGAGCTGGCAATTGGTGAAGGGGTTTATATTCCTAGGTGTGAAATTTATGCTGCATTCTAGAAAAGAATAACGCATATTTTCAGATTGATTAATCAACTAGTTTCAAAGAGGTAAAAACTAAACATTTACCATTGTCATGCTACGAAAAGTAAGATTTTTAGATAAGATTTCATTATTTACCGTTACATTAAGACAAGATACGTCGAATGTAGGTTTGTTTTATTTTTTTATTTTTTTTATCTTGGTTGTTGGCCTAGGATTTCTAATAAAAAAATATGGACTGTGGTGATACGTATTTGTGGAGAATTATCATTCCAAGGAATTTATTTTCTTCCATATGGTATCCGTGTTGTAAATCTTTCGTTGCATTTCCATAATTTTGAGGAAAACACCATCTTGCTACCATCGTGGTAACAAAAAAAAAAAAAAAACGCAATCATTATTGCCAAAAGTCATTTTGAAGAAACTAGGCTAATCGAATTAGGAGCAAAATAGTGTCTCATATTGGACCTTAGTGTAAATGTGACTTACAATGGAAAAAATACCAAAAAAAATCTAAATCTATTGTACTAGTACCAATTCAGTCTTAAACCTTTTAATTTGATCAATTTAGTTCTAAACATTTTCACATTAATACCAATTTAGTCCATTCGGCCAATTTAAGCTGGAAATTGTTAACGTGAACGACAACTGTTCTACATAGCATGACCAGCACTGACGTGAATATTTTTAATAATATTTTAATATTTTTTTCGGATTTTTTGAAATTTTAAAATCTTTTTTTCTTTTATTTTTTTTCCATCTCCCTCTTCTTTGCTTTTTCTTTTTGCTGGTGGCCATCGCTAGCCACCGGCCACAACCATGGCCGGCAAGGGCTAGCCTCACTTGGGTCGCCCTCGCCGGCCGCGAGCGATGGTCGGCCTCGCCGAGCCATCCTTGAGCGAGGGCGAGCGCCAACTGTCCAAGCAAGGCCCCCTTGCCAGATCTAATGACTGACCATCACACAGGCGAGGGTGAGGCTAGCTGGGCCTCGCCATCACCCACGCGTGGCTCGCCAAGCCTCACCCATGCCTAGGGGAGCCTTGGCGAGGCAACCCTTACTTAGGCGAGGTGCCGTGAGGCCACCCTAGCCTAGGTGATGGTTGGCCTTGTCAGATCTAGCAAGGCAACCTTGCCTAGCCACGCTTGGACAGCCAGCACTCCCCCTCACCCACGCCCTTGCCCAAAGAAATTACCACTATGCAAGGCACCTATTTTAGCAATAACATACGTTCTTCATTCAAATTATCTGATGGGAAATTGAATAGCAGTATTGTGTTGCCGATTGGAGAGCTTACCTTCTGCTCTAACAATTATACCACGCATAAATAGATAATGTTTCTTTTTGATATATTAGATCTAGAATATATAGAATTAATGAGTGTAATATCTTTTAACACATTGTCATAAGGGTTTTGTAGAGAACCTCAATTAGATATAAAAAAACATGACCGTCCATCGACAAATTAACCTGGCCCGAACAGGTCGACCAACCCTAGCAAGAAACTATTGATTCAAGTTGGTTCGGGTTTCAATTTGAAATCTGAAAAGAAAAAAAAAACTAACCAACATGTGTATAGCAAAAGAACAAAATCCGCAATGTCCAAATCTGCACAATAGAAAATATAATCCTCAAACCAAATTACATTTTCCAGTTCAGAGTAAAACCACATATATGGTCCAAGATTTTATCATTGCTAAGTAAAAGGACTTTGGGAGTCTAAAATTGATTTTAAGAAATTTCTGAGGGTCAATAAAAAGTTTCAGGTAAATGCCAAGTCAATGGAGTCGATTTCCTCGACAATTTCTTAAGTAGCACATAGGTTGCATCAGAACTTGTTATTGCCTGCCAACTTTGACTGCGTCATTGATAGATGCAAGGTGCTTTCATTACATTGCCAAGACTTGAGAAGTCAAGCAAATCAGCGGCAAGCGTATGCAGTGGGGGAGAAATCACAACCCCAAAACAGGAGAAAGAGAAAGAAGAAAAATCAACAAGAGTAGAGTGGTTTGAGCTAATACTTGTTGGATAAATTCTCTTCAGATATTTTGAAGTCGACAAAACATTTCCATCCGTCTAGTCTGAAGACTTGTAGACTCTACTGGCAAAGTTTGAAGATCAAAGTCTGACGATATCAAGACTCAAGTTTTAAAGTATACTCTCATGGACAGTTTCCAGACCGTCAAGTTAAAAACTTCTATTATGATTTTATCTAATATGGTTTTGGCTCCAACGGCTAAGGAATATCTTTCAACTGGATTCAACACTACAAGATCTTATATTCGTATTCAAATAAATATAGATTCTCTAAGATTCGCATCTTATATTTGGAAAGTTCTACTTATGGAAACCAAGATCCTGATTGTATGGGCGAGCAGGATTGATGGGCTATCTACACTTACCTTAAAGAGCTCGAGATCTCTCTAAATTGATTATGTCCAACGGGTTGATTGGAAGAACTTCTTTGAAATGTGCCAACGGTAATGAAAGCATGGAGAAGTATATAAGAGAGACGCTCAAGTTGTTGAAGGATGCCGGATAGAAAAATTCCAAAGTCTGAATCTCCTTGTTATTTTGTGATCTTATTTTTCGAGCAATACTTGTAATCAAAAGAGAGACCAAAGTGTGGTGAGACCTTGAGGAAGTGTAGTAGAGTTTCTACACTGTGGATTCAAGGGCGTGAGATTGTAAACACTATTTTTTTATTCTTAGTGAAATCCAACCAAAAGGGCTGTCCGTGCGGGAGAGTGGACGTAGGCTTGGTCTAAGCCGAACCACTATAAATCTGGAGTCTTGATTCTCTATCTCTAATCCTTTTATCTTTCATTACTTTCATTTGCAACGATTGTTGTTTTTAATTCATTAATCTCTCATTCAGATTAAAATTTATAAAATCGCTTTAGTCACCTATTCACCCCCCTCTAGGTGCTAATACTAGTTCCAACAATTGGTATTAGAGCTTGTGTACTCGTTTATAAGAAGTGTCTTTACTTCTGAGTAAAAGATCTATGGCTAGTATGTTGCCTGCAGGGTTGGTTGAAGGTCAAAGCAATACTAGACCTCCATACTTTGATGGAAAAGACTACAGCATATGGAAAAACAAGATGAAAGCATTCCTAAGATCGAAATATCCTTTAGAATGGGAAGTGGTAGATAAAGGAATCATTCCTGCTGTTGCATCAGAATCAGAGAGAAGAAAAGAAGTTGCTGATCCTATTTAGATGACTCAAGAAGAAATAACCAAGAGACAGACTCTTGACGCTAAAACCATTTACTCCTTATATTGTGCTTTATCCCCTACTGAGTATAACATAATATCTTCTTGTGATATAGCAAAAGAAGTCTGGGATAGGTTTCACATTACCTATGAAGGGACTGATCATGTGAAAGAAACAAGGATCAATATTCTTTTGGGACAGTATGAAGTCTTTAAGATGAGATTAGGAGAATCAATAACTGACATGTTTAGTCGTTTTACTGAAATTGTGAATGGTCTTGAATATCAGGGACATCCAATCTCAGGACATATGACGGTCAACAAACTCCTACGTGGACTTTCTAAAGACTGGAATTACATAAAAACCTCAATAAGAGAGACACAGAGGATTGCTCCACTCTCTGTAGAAGAACTGGTTGGAACTCTTCAGTCTTACGAAGTAGAGCACGCCAACAAAGAGGAAGATTCAAAAGGTAAAAAATCTATTGCCTTAAAGTCTAATGATTATTCTGATGTTATAGACTCTGAAGAATATCTAGATGATGAAGAACTGGCACTCATGATAAAGAGATTCAGAAAGCTGAACAGAAAGGGAAGGAAATTCAATTGGAAGAAACAAAGCTCACAAAGGTTTCAAAACAAATCAACAGAGGAAGATGATTCTAACAAAGAAGTGACTTGCTTTGAATGCAAGAAAAATGGACACATCAGACCCAACTGTCCTCTGTTAAAGAAAAGAAAAGGAAAGACTGAGAAATACAGGAAGGCACTCAAAGCAGAGACCTGGAGTGATACTGAATGTGAAGAGAGTGATGATGATTATGCCAATATCTATTTGATGGCAAAATCTGATTCAGACTCAGACATTAATACAGATACATACTCAGACAGTGAACTCGAGGTTAGTAATCTAAAAATTCATGTCAAGGTTTCTAAGTATATTGATGAACTTTGTCTTAGTCTAAAAACTTCTCTTAAGAGGATCTCCGAATTAAAAAAGGTGAATTCTACATTGAAGCAATAGGAAAAACTTTGGAAAGAAAAGTTTGAAAAATTGGAAAAGAGCTTTACTATCGTGAAAGAAAACTCAGACTCTGTTTCCAAAGAAAATAATATTTTGAAAAATGATATTTCTAATATATCAAAAATATTTTCAAATGGTTTTGAAAAGTTGGATAAGATTCTTTCGATACAAAGACCCTACTTTGATAAGTTAGGTCTTGGTATGACTTCTGAAACTATTCTCTGATTGATTTTCCAAAGGTAAAGGAAAGAATCAAACAAAGACCAACCAGAATTGCTTATAAAAATCATTTCCAAAAAATCTTTGTAAAACTTTTTGGCAGAAATACTTTGAAATGTTCCAAGTGTCAAAGCTCAGAATATGTTGAGAAAGAATGTCCTTTGGTTTGGAGACCTGTTAAGAGAAATTGGGCAAAGATTGTTTATTGCTCTAACTCTTCTGGACCCAAGATGATGTGGGTATTAAAGAAAGCTTGAATTCTTTTTAATTGCAGGTCACTATCAAAAGGAAGATTAAATGGTATCTAGATAGTGGCTGCTCAAGACATATGACGGGAGACTCAAGTTGTTTCATAAAACTAGTCCAGATAGATGGAGGAAAAGTTTCTTTTGGTGGTAACAACAAAGGAAGAATTACTGGTCGTGGAACAGTAAAGATTGGAAGTCTGTCAATCAAGAATATCTCCTTAGTTGAAGGATTAAATTACAACTTGCTTAGCATAAGCCAGTTGTGTGATACTGGTTTTAAGATCAATTTCCAAGAAGGAACGTGCTCTGGAATCAGTAAAGACTTTACTCAATCTTTTACTGGACGAAGACATGGAAATATCATTTGGAAGAAAAGAAACTTTGGCTTTCTTTTGGGCTTCGCGCTGTAACTTACCTTGGAAGAACAGGTCTTGGAATGACAATTTATCATGGGCTATCAAGTTCCTTGCAGGTGATGACTTTTATCACAAAATTACCAGGTTCTCTTTTGGGGCATTATGCCATTTCATTTGGAAGAAAAGAAACGCCATCATTTTTCGTGGGGACTCCGTAGCGATCCCGGCTTTGAAGAACCATTTGATCAAAGTGGTGAGGGATAAAACCCTCCTTTTCTCCAGCATTCCGCCCACTCCAAGGAACAAGCGTCTCCAGAGAAGTTGGGGTTTCGACCCCTCGGTTTTTATCTCAGCATCCTCGCATACACCTTCTGCCCATGCGCCTTCCTAGGTCCGTGTTTAGAGGGTTGTCTTGAGTTTGTTTCGGCTGTGTGGCTGCTTTGTTTAGCCTTAGCTGTTTCTCTGTTTTCTTCCTCCAGCGTTTGCTGTTCTCTTTTGATTCGGTGCCCTCTCACTATTCCGGCCTCTTGTGGCCATAGTGTGAGTTTTGGTTCCGAATTCTTGTACATTTGTCCTTAGCTTATATAAATTCTTACCTTTCACCAAAAAAAAAAAAAAAAAAAAAGACATGGAAATATCTATCTTCTGGATGTGAATCATGAAATATCACAGTGCTTAATATCAGTACAAGATGAAGCTAATCTATGGTACAGAAAGCTAGGCCATACCAATATGAAGCAAATCACCAAGATCTCTTCCAAGAAACTTGTTCGAGGATTGCCTATTCTCAATTACTTAAAGTCTGATCTATGCACACCATGCGTACTGGGTAAACAGGTTAGAAACTCTTACAAACCAATAAGTAAAGTTTCCACTAATCGTGTACTGCAGCTTTTGCATATGGACTTATTTGGACCTACTAGAACGCAAAGCATTGGTGGAAAAAGGTTTTGCCTAGTAATAGTGGATGATTATTCACGATTTACATGGGTCTACTTTCTTTCAAGTAAGTCTGAGACTTTCTCTCTCTTTTCAAAGTTTGCTAAGAAGGTGCAGAATGAGAAATGTCACATTATCTCAAACATTCGTACAGACCATGGAGGTGAGTTTGAAAATCAAGACTTTGCTAAATTTTGTGATGAGTCTGGTTTTCAGCATAAATTCTCCTCTCCATATACACCAGAACAGAATGTGGTTGTGAAAAGGAAGAATAGGTCTTTACAAGAAATGGCAAGGACTCTTTTGATTGAAAGTAATATTTCTTCAAGGTTTTGGGCTGAAGTTGTTTCAACTGCTTGCTATATTATAAACAGAGTGTTTTTAAAACCAATTCTTGAGAAAACCCCTTATGAAATTTTTAAAGGAAAGAAACCAATTGTTTTTTTTTTCAAGTATTTGGTTGTAAATGCTTTATTCTGAAGAATGCAAATGATCGTGTTGGTAAGTTTGAAGAAAAATCAGATGAAGGATTCTTTCTTGGTTACTCAACTACAAGCAAAGCCTATAGAGTATTCATAAGAAGACTCAGACTGTGGAAGAATCAATGAACGTCAAATTTCAAGACTCTCCACAAGTTCAGCAAATTCAGACTGAAGACTCAGAATCTATTCCAAACTCTGCTAGATCTACCTCCCATGAAGCAGTTCAAAATTCAGAAGCAGTACAACAAGTTACTATTGAAGAATCGACTCAGGAAAAAGATCAACAACCTATCAAATTATCCAGTAACTGGAAACACAAGTCTAGTCATTCTGAAGAACTCATTATTGGAAACATTAATGAGGGAATGCGGACAAGATCCAAAAGGCGAGAAGAGTCTAGTGCTGTTGCACTTATTTCTGAAATAGAACCCAAAAACATTGAATAAGCCTTAGCTGATGAAAGCTGGATTGAAGCAATGCAAGAAGAGCTCAGACAATTCAGTATTAACGATGTTTGGGAATTGACTCCTAAACCAAAAGGTAAATCTGTTATTGGAGCTAAATGGGTTTTCAGGAATAAAGTCGATGAAAAAGGCAAAGTGATACGAAACAAAGCAAGACTCGTGACTAAAGGATACACGTAAGAAGAAGGGATAGACTATGATGAGACTTACGCTCCAGTAGTAAGGTTAGAAACAATCAGATTACTACTTGCTTTTGCATGTTATAAGAATTTTAGGTTATTTCAAATGGACGTCAAAAGCGCATTCCTGAATGGATTTATTCAAGAATAAGTCTATGTGGAACAACCTCCTGCATTTGAAGACTCAAAGAAACTAGACTCAGTGTTCAGACTGAAGAAAGTTTTATATGGATTAAAACAAGCTCCTCGAGCTTGGTATGAAAGGCTAAGTAACTTTTTAATTCAAAATGGTTTCTCTAAAGGAAAGGTAGACACTACTTTGTTTATTAAAAAGGAAGGCAAAAGCTTTCTACTTATTCAAATTTATGTTGATGATATTATATTTGGATCATCTAATGAAACTTTGTGCAAGAAATTTTCTAAGTCTATGCAGGATGAATTTGAGATAAGCATGATGGGTGAACTATCCTTCTTCCTTGGTCTACAAGTGAAATAACTGAAAGAATGAATCTTTATTCATCAAGAAAAATATGCAAAAGAACTTGTTAGAAAGTTCGGTCTGGAGAATTGCAAAAAGACTGACATACCTATGTCAAGTTCTTTGAAGATAGACAAATATGAAGCAGGGAAGAAAATCGACCAAAAGTTATACAGGAGTTTCATTGGTTCACTTCTATATCTTACTGCATCTAGACCTAACATATTATTTAGCGTTTGCATATGTGCTAGGTTTCAATCAGATTCTAAAGAATCTCATTTAATTGCTGCTAAACGTATCATTAAATATGTTGCAACTACTGCTAAAATTGGTCTATGGTATCCCAAAGAAGGAGACTTTACTCTTCTTGGTTACTCAGACGCAGATCTTGCAGGTTGTAGAGTTGAAAGAAAAAGCACTTCAGGGACTTGTCAATTACTTGGAAACAGGGCAGTATCTTGGTTTTCAAGGAAGCAAAGTACTGTGGCTCTTTCAACAGCTGAAGCAGAATACGTAGCTCTTGGAAGTTGCTGTTCTCAAATACTATGGATAAAACAACAACTACGAGACTTTGGTATTGAAGACTCTTGCACAAAGATCAAATGTGACAATACCAGTGCAATCAATCTTACAAATAATCCTATTCTACACTCAAGAGCAAAACATATTGAGATTCGACATCATTTTATAAGAGATCATGTTCAGAACAAAGAAGTCTTGATACAATTTATTAACTCGAAGAATCAACTGGCAGACATCTTCACAAAGCCACTTGAGAAAAGTTCATTTGAGTCTATTCGTTCAAGACTCAACATTTTATCTCTTGAAGACTGTTGAAGCTCAGACTCAGAATCTAAGTCTAACAAAGTATCAGACTCAAAGATTCAGATTGCCAATCGTCACGACTGTAAGTTGTTAGAATTACAGTTCATTTATTCATTTAAACTCATATCTCGAAAAGGTAAGATTGTCTGTTTATCTCTAATTGAGTTTATTAAGGTAGTTATTTTCTAAATAAAGGTGGTTATCGATTTGTTTAAGGCAATTATTTTTTGAAAAAGAATTTTGTTTATTCTTTCCTTATTACGACGCTTCAGATACCACGATTCGATTACTTTTTATACTCTTTCTCCTCCTCTTTCTTCTTTTTCACAAAAACCCTAGAACACAAATTTTCACTCTCTGAGATTCTCCTTCTCAAGTTCTTCTCCTCAAGTTTTTATCTTTCTTGCGACACAAGTGTGAAGTTCCCTCCAAGAAAGTGACAATGTCGTACTAGAGGAAATCTTCAAGACTTGCGAGCAGGGGACCACAGGGCTCGGCTGAGGGGCCTACGCATTTTGATCTCACTGATGAAGGTGACTTTCCAAGTGAACAAGTGCACCAACAATCTCATCAACGCTCCTCTTCAACTAGATCCCATGTTCGTCATCCGCAACATACAGAGGAAATCATTGAAGATATCGAACCTGTAAGGTCTCTTAAGCCTGCGTTTGTTTATAGGTTTTATTCTGTATTGAAGGAATGAGGTTTTGTAATGACTTTTATTGATGAGTTTTTGAAAGAGAAATGCTATAAAAATGAGACACATTTTCTCACTGTGATGGAGAGATCGGGCGTTGTTCCTGTTGGAACGGCAGCAAAGACCTTTGCGAACTTTCCGAGTGACCCTCGCTTTAGAAGTGTAAATCAGCCTGAGGGGAAAGATGATGATGAGAAGATGTTTGTACATTTTAAGCCTTGGATGGGTGTAGCTGCAACTCTTCGAGGAAAGAATGATGAATTGTTCCGATCTGAGGAAGACAAGAAAGTGTATGGGAAATTGATGAAGCGTGGGGTGATGAACCCACGAACGGTGGATTTTGATTTTTTGGATCTGTTGGGTATCAATTTGAGGGAGAAGTTTGAGAAGCTTCAACTTCATAAATTCTGTACTGAGAGCGAGGTTGCTTATTCTGAATTGACAGCCTATTTTTATTCCAACCTCAGTTTTATTGATGCCAATAGTTTCTCTTTCAGTGTGAGAGATGGAGAGTATGTGGTTGACACAGATACTCTGTCGGATGTATTTGGTGTGGAAAGGGAAGCTTTCCAATCAATCTATGTGTCTGTGAGTCATGCAACTCTGGAACTAGCGAGAGACAGAATCGCAGAAGGTCGTCTTTCCTACTCAAGGATGACTTCTACAAACACTCTGCTTCACAAGATAGTAATCAACTGTCTCAGACCGAAATCGACATCGAAGATAGATGTATCAATCTCAGAAGCCAAACTGATGTATGCAATCAAGATCGGTCTAAACTTCTCTTTGCCCCATACTATCATGTTTCACATGTACAGGTCTATGGCGAAGTTCAAGGAGAAAACCCCTGTTAAGACCAGACTAGACTCTTCTGCTGCTAAGAGGAAATGAAAGGAACCTGTGACTGGTCCTATCAAGAAGAGGCGGGCAATCATCTTGGAGGATGAAGATGATGAGAATGATATGCCTATCTCTGCCTTTGTTTCTCAGTATTCTGCTCCTATGTCAGCAGAACCAGAACAAGAAGTTGCAGAGGAAACTAAGAAAGGGAACCAGAAAAATGAATCCTTGCAGGAAGAAGAAGCAGAAGAAGGAGAAGAAGAAGAAGAAGAAACTGCAAAGACAGACTCCCAACAACAACCAGCAGACTCACAAGCCAAAGAAGATCGAGCAAATTCTCCAGCAAAAAAGGAGGATCAACAACATTTTGCCACTGAGGAAACTCCTCAGCAAGAAGAGCACTTCTCTCCTCCAAAAGGCATTGAAACAGGGGGAGATGTCCAAAGAAAAAGTACTCCTCTTCTCTTGACATTTAACAATGCAAGTGTTAGTAGATCACCTCCTGATGCAGAAGATGTTCATGCTGCTCATTTTCCTGAGGAAGAAGCAACATCTCCACATGATGATCTTCCTGCTAATATTCACTCCACCGGCTTAACTCCATCATCAGACCGAGTTGATGCAAGCACACAAACTGACAATTCAGCTGATTTTGGAAGGTTGCTTGAAATCATTTTGGAGCTCAAAGGCCAAATATATGCTATGGGGTGTGAATTTCAGACTCTGCATAATGAGAATCATGCTATGTTCATCTTCTTGCATGATCAGATTAAAGATGTTCAACGTCAGGTTTAGGCCACTGCAAAAGGCACTGCTCTCATTCAACTACAGGAGGATTTGAGGAAGCTGGAAGGAACTGTCAAGTCTATGGAAGACTTTCAACTTATTCGCATTCCTCGCGCTCCTTGATTTTCTCACCTTTTTATGATGACAAAAAGGAGGAGAAGACTTTGCAGATTTTCACACTATTCACTCCATTCCAAACTTTCACTTTTTAAACACCTTTTTGGATTTAATATTTTGTTTGATATCTATGATTTTGACATTTTGACTTTATCTTGAGTTTT
Source organism: Eucalyptus pauciflora (assembly GCA_007663325.1). NCBI lineage: Eukaryota > Viridiplantae > Streptophyta > Magnoliopsida > Myrtales > Myrtaceae > Eucalyptus > Eucalyptus pauciflora. Next base: position 233,744 of record VMYD01000132.1, on the reverse strand, counting down.
TGAAATGCTTGCTTATTACTGCATTACTTTAAGCTGTTAAATTAGATAAATATAGTTGATATCTGCACAGGACTAATGTGTTTTCTGTGGATGCAGATCTGTGTACAGGATAAGTCTGTGTACAGGACATCTATGTACATGACAACTTATACTATCTTTACTCTAATCTTTTATGAGATATCATTACCAGCTTAAATGTTGTATTGCACGGCAACAGTATTCAAATATGCAGGAAAGTTTTATCACTATAAAAAAGGGGGAGATTGTTGGATAAATTCTCTTCAGATATTTTGAAGTCGACAAAACATTTCCATCCGTCTAGTCTGAAGACTTGCAGACTCTACTGGCAAAGTCTGAAGATCAAAGTCTGACGATATCAAGACTCAAGTTTTAAAGTCTACTCTCATGGACAGTTTCCAGACCGTCAAGTTAAAAACTTCTATTATGATTTTATCTAATATGGTTTTGGCTCCAATGGCTAAGGAATATCTTTCGACTGGATTCAACACTACAAGATCTTATATTCGTATCCGAATAAATATAGATTTTCTAAGATTCACATCTTATATTTGGAAAGTTCTACTTATGGAAATCAAGATCCTGATTGTATGGGCGAGCAGGATTGATGGGCTATCTACACTTACCTTAAAGAGCTCGAGATCTCTCTAAATTAATTCTGTCCAACGGGTTGATTGGAAGAACTTCTTTGAAAGGTGCCAACAGTAATGAAGGCATGGAGAAGTATATAAGAGAGACGCTCAAGTTGTTGAAGGATGCCGGATAGAAAAATTCCAAAGTTTGAATCTCCTTGTTATTTTGTGATCTTATTTTTCGAGCAATACTTGTAATCAAAAGAGAGACCAAAGTGTGGTGAGACCTTGAGGAAGTGTAGTAGAGTTTCTACACTGTGGATTCAAGGGCGTGAGATTGTAAACACTCTTTTTGATTCTTAGTGAAATCCAACCAAAATGGCTGTCTGTGCGGGAGAGTGGACGTAGGCTTGGTCTAAGCCGAACCACTATAAATCTGGAGTCTTGATTCTCTATCCCTAATCCTTTTATCTTTCATTACTTTCATTTGCAACGATTGTTGTTTTTAATTCATTAATCTCTCATTCGGATTAAAATTTATAAAATCGATTTAGTCACCTATTCACCCCCCTCTAGGTGCTAATACTAGTTCCAACAATACTGTATGCATGAAATGTGTTTCAAGGTGGATGGATTTTATACTCTGGAAATTTGTCTTTTCCTGTTTCTAGACTGTATATATGCATTATCAAAAGGAATAATGGGTAGCTTCAAAATAATTAATAAACTAGCTTTAAAGAGGTAAAATATCAGCTTTTTTAATTGTTGTGTTACAATAAGATTTTGAAATAAGATTCCGTTATATACTTTTAAATTAAGAAAAGATACGTCGCATGCAGTTTTTTTTTTTTTTCCTTTTTCTCGGCTAGAATTTCCAACTAATATGGATTGTGGTTGATGCACATTTGTGGAGAATTATCATCGTCAAGAATTTTATTTTTCCTTTTCCTTTTTCTGGTCAAGTGACTGTAGTTATTAGCTTATTTTAAGATATGGAGTAAACATCAGCAGATCCTGCAGACTTGCATGAGACGATTCCTCTACAAATCCTCATGTGACAAAACCTTTGTGTGGTGCGCGTTTAAATTTTCCAATGCACTATTTATTTGACATATATTTCTTCAATCTTTTGTCCTGCTCATCCAGAAAAACAAGCCATCGTGGGCCAGAGACTGGTGCACAATTGTCATAGAAGAGCGCTCTTACTTTCCAAGTAATCCACGGGAAACAGACAATCTTAGTCTTCTCCTTTTTTAATCGATTTTTTATACTTTGGTACATTGGGGATGTTACTTCTGCGCATGGAAAATTTTTCTTTTGGGGCGTTGATTAATGCAAAATTGAAAGTTGATAGCGAAAGGAGAAGACCTAACCTCTCTCTTTCACAAAGAAAGAGACTTGTATAACTCTATATTTGAATAATTCCAAAACTTAATATTGCACCTTAACTCTTAGTCGTTGGGCGGCAATGATCGATGAAAAAGGCCAACTAGTTCACAACTTTCATCAATTAACTTACAATAAGGTATAATTATCTTTAGCCATGTCTCTCTACAAATCCTCAGATTTCTTTGGAGAGACTACTTGAAAATCCCAACAGCCGACGTAATTGGACATCGCATTGATAGATGATGTGCATCCCAATCGAATCACATTGATAATCTAAATCTATCAGGAAGAAAATCGACATTGTCTGGAGTGTTTCCTTTGGCAATAGTAAAATTGTATCAGTTGCTAATAGAGCCTAAATCTAGCTCGTCGTTATTGTCTGGAGCTGAATGTCAATGTGCCTGTCGTAGCCCGTGTACATGACCACCATAATGCCAAAACAGCCAATTTGAGAAGGCAAGTGCAACATCTCCAACAAGAATTGGAGGAATCTCGATTGTTAAGGCCTGACGATCCCCACCGTGACCAAGAAGAGGAGATCAACAGCTTCCATGATGTTCATTTTTGACGCAGCTTGTGAAGTGGCTCCTTTGCATAACTGGTGTTGGAATCTTGATTCTAATGATTTCGATGTTAAAGTAGACATTTCAAACTTCCGAGGCACTATGCATCGGAAGACTTCTTTAATTGGCTCGACACAACCGAGCAAGTTTTTAATTATGAGAATATAGTGGAGAATCGAAAGGTGAAGCTTATGGCCATCAAGCTTAGAAAAGCATGCTTTGATTTGGTGGGAAAATATAAAGTGTCAAAGAACTCGTGAAGGAAAGCTGTGTATCAAAACGTTGGATAAAACAAAGGAGCTCAAGAGGAAGCATATCTCATATACGGAATATTGTCCAAAAAGTTCTAAATCTATTATACGACGGCTTATTTAACTCTAAATCTTTCAATATGCCAATTTAATCCTAAATATTTTAACAACTCACCAATTTAGATTTAAATATTTCAGTTGTGTTGATTTAATCCTAAATCTTTGAATGATTTATCAACTTAATTTTAAATATTTTGACAATTTGCCCATTTAGTCATTCTGACTAATTTTGGTGGAAATCGCTAATGTGGATGCTTGCCAACCACCGGCCATCCTACATGGCATGACCAATGCTAACATGGACAAATTTTACATTTTTTTTTTCCTTTCTTTTAATTTTTGCCTTTTTATCTCCCTTTAGCTTGTGGCCGATAATCAACCATGGCTAACGATTGACCACAAGCGAGGGCCAACGAGGGTGTCGTGGCCCGCGGTGGATCTAGAGAAGGCAAGCTCATAGCTTGGGAGAAGGCCACCCTCGTCAAATCGGACAAGGGCTCGACCTTTGCTCGACCACAAGCCAAAGGGAAAGAAAAGGATAAAGAAACAAAGGTAAAAAAAATGGAAATCTTTTATTAAAAAAATGCAAAAATTATCCATGTCAGCACCAGCCATACCACCTAGGATGGTTGTCGGTTGCCGAGTGTCCATGTGACTAGTTTATGGCAAAATTTTGCTAGAATGACTAAATTAGCAAGTTATTAAAATTTTTAGAATTAAATTGGTAGGTTTAAATTAAATCGGCAAGTTTCAAAAAGTTTATGACTAAATTGTTTAGACCAAAATTGTATGTCTTGTGATAGATTTAGGATTTTTTGGATAATTACCCTTTCCAGAAACTCATCGATAAGATGATTTCCATTTTTTTTTTTTTTATTCATGTAAGGTATGGGAGGGTCAATAGAGCCATCATAAACATCTCTAAATGAGGTATTGGGATCACTATCATTCGATCCGAAGGGGTGTGGAATTTTGAGGTTTCCACAGAAACTTCGGCATCCAGGCTTGATCATTGAATCGTCAGCTTTTGCTATGTGATTGTGGTATGGACCCAATATGATGATCCCAAGCACCACAACTCTCAAGAGAAGCTTATGGATGATCATGGCTCTTCCTTCAACTCTCTTCATACATTTTTGTTGTTTCGCCGAATTAATTTGATGGATTCGCAGGTATATAAGAAGTAAGATAGGGATTTTCCTTTTTTGATTTTTGGGGAGTAATTGTAGTTATTGCCTAAGTTCAAGTTGTGGAGTTAACATCAAGTGATCATAGCCACTTGCATGAGACGATTCAACAATAATTCCTCGTGTGCCTAAGTCTTGAGCAATGCAGTGTACGTCTCTCTACGAAAGCTCGTAACATAAATCTGACATACTTTTCCTGGATCTTTCTTTGCTATTAATCGAGAAGACAAGCTATACTCTGAGCTGGAGACTGGGGAACTCTTGTCACAAAATAAGCTGCTCTTACTTTTCAAATTATATCGGAAAGATTAATCTGGGATTCTTGAGTCTGCGAAAATGTCTCTCCCTCCGTGGGAATAAGAAAAAGTCTGGTCTTCTCCCTTCCCTATAGATTTTTGATACAATGTATACGGGGGATGTTGCTTCTCTGCATGGCAATTTTTTCTTTTTCTCTTTTGGAGTGTTCATATTAATGCGAAAACTAAAAATTGATAGGGAAAGGACAAGACTAGATGCTTGCTATGTTTAAGCATTTCCAAAAACATAATATTGGACCGTAACTACTAGTTGTTACACGGTAAGGACGGGTCAAAAAAAGCCAACTTGTTGACAAATTTCATCAGTTAATAACCTTTGAAATTTCTCTTTATAATATTCTTAGATTTATTTTCATTGACTATATGATAATGTGAACTGCTGACTGAATTGGATGATGCATGGACATATAATGTGTGTCCTAACTCATTAACTTATTATTAAGTAGGGCTTCACCACCACAAGCATCTACCAACTTTTTTATTAATGCATTTGGGTTTTGATTTCTTATAATAAAACAAAAGTCGCTTATTAACTATTCTAATGAAATTAATGAAATTTTTAAATTTTCAATCCTATATTAAGTTTATATATTTGAGAACATTTTAAGAATTTTGCATTGCATTTTAGGCATTTAGACATTATAGAGCATGTTCGCATCCAATAAATTTAATCTAATCTAGCTTCATCGTGCTTGAATTTGAGAAGCCAGGGAAATACTTTCAGTCGGCACCCGAATTAGCAAATATCTTCAAAATATGCTCGACTATGAAAGAGGCAAGTAGATTGTGCGCATGGCGTGGGTGACAAGGAAGCAAATCAAGAAGACCATTCAATCCAGCAAATTCTCGGCCAGCCAAGAGGAGAGACTTGTGGAATGTTTTCAAAGTGCAGCAAGTGAGAGAAATAAAGAAATTAAAATAAGAGGAGCAAGCCGGATGAATGATTGCGGTAATGGGAAAGGAAATAGAGATTTGCTCCATCCGCCTTACCATCGAATCTCCATCAAGCCGAGCGTCCTGCATCACCTTCCACGGTTGATTCCAGCAACATCAGTCTTCCCCCCATCGTGCTTCAGATTGACGCCTAGCGAGGAACCTGCCGCTGTCTGAGATCTCCACTGTCCAGGCGTCCACTGCTTGAAGTCATCGTCCATAGCAACGCCTACGAGCTCCTGGCGACAATCTACATCCGGGCCTGTATACCAGCCTTCGTTGAGCCGAATCTCAGCCGCCACCGTGAGCCACACCAGCGTTGCCCATGCTCGGGTCTTGCACAGCCCTTGAAATGAACACGCCAGGCCTTGATCTTTCCGTGCAGGTTTTTCGGCGCTCCAATTCAGTCCATCCGCGAAGCCTCGCTTGTTCTTGCCGTCATTGCAACTCAAGCCCACTGTTGCTGCTGCCATCTGTGACTCATCAAGCCCATCTTTGGGATAAGATAGTCAAGGTTTGACTAATTTCGTGCAATATTTTTATTTTATAATATAATTTTAAATGCATCATAAAAGTCGCCTATCATAATAATTTTAATATACTAACATGATAGTATTTAGAACTAATTCCATAATATGTCATTAAGAACTCATCATGCATATCATATAGCTGTATCATTCTTGCATGCCATTTAGTTATTTAATTAGCGCATGTAAAATCGATCTCTATCATACAGAATGTTAGGGTTCGTTTCTTAAGACTTACATGTTAATTAAATTAAAAATTAAAAATTTGTTAGTACAGATGGCATGTTAGTTAGTCCTAGTCCATCTAAAACCATGCATTTTGCTTGCATATTTTCTCTATCATAGTTTACAGAAAATTTGTGATGATGGATAGCAAATTGCTTTGCTTGCTTAGCATATCCAAATTCTTTAAAAATTATCTTTAATCCAGCTATTGATTATTGGGCATTACATTCCCTGCTTGTGCACTCATATAATCAATCCTCACATGTCAGTGGCATAGGGTAACAAATAGATGACAACCGCATGCAAAACATTTTCAGAATAATGAATAAAGGTACCAAAAAAGCGTTAAATTAATCTAGTAAATCAAGTCTCCAAATATGTTTAAATCTCTTGTTCGCAAAAGTAAAATGTAGTCCTACATTTTACTTTTGTCTAATTAACACATAATTGATCAATGGTAACTCCAAAAGGTAAGATTAATTAAATGTCGAATTGAGTGTTAAGTTGCGATTAATAGATTTTGGGAAAGTCTGTGCTAAGTGCCTTACCCTCGTAGTCTAGCCGTGGGAAGGTTGCGGCAAAATAATATTTTGAGCTAATAGCTTGCCAAATTTGAGATGACTATAAAAGTTTAGTGCTTTATATTTGGCAAGTTTGAAATTTCAAGTTAGAATTTGAGCCATCTTTACGGTTTATGCGGAATTAAGCTGTGTTTATTATATAAGTTTTCAAGGTTAAATGAGGAAAGAATATTGGTAAAAACACTAAAGGTATAAAATCTTTGGGAGGAATAAAGAAAGAACCAGAGGAAAAGAAGGCTAGCCATATCTATTGCTCCACCAACCAGAATGTGGAGCAAAAGAATTTTACCATATCTCACCCGAAAATCCATTGATCACGGGCTCACTCATTTTATTTAGGACTAGAAAGTACTTGGATTGATAAAATAGCCATCCCTATGTGTGCATCTTGTTACAGTCCTCCCAAACGAGTGTTGGGGAAACGAGGGGTTTAGAGGTAATGTTGAGTTGAGCGCCAATGGTCCTCAATCATCATGAGTCCTCTCAAATTCTTCCATCTCCCGAATTTTTTATTATTTTCCGGAAATAAAGGCTCGGGCTAGGTCCTTGGGCTTAGTCCGAATTTGGACCCAGCTTGGACCTCGCAGGTCCAGGTCACAGAAAACATGAAAGGCCTTAAAACGAAATGCGCGTATTTGCTCAAGTCCAATTCAAATTCATCAAACCTATTCAAGCCCAAGCTCATTAAGCCTATTCCAGCCCAAAGCTGATTAAGCCTAATTAAATCCAAAATTACTAATCCGAATATGAACTAAACAAGCCCAACTTAAACCCATTTTGTCATTCTCTGTTATACCCCTTTAGTTCTCCTTTATCATCAACGATGTTCTTCCTATCGGCTGAGTTAATTACACCTATTTTCTTTTATTGTGTTGTAAAATATTGTGTGGCGAATAAATAATAGAAAGAGTAGAGAGATTGAGTAGAGAGAATTAGACACCAGAAATAGTAGAGAAAGCTAGAGAGGAGGGTGTGACTGTTTATTCTGATGGTTGTTCACAGTAGTGATTGTACATCAAAACTAAACTCCTATTTATAGGAGAACAAGAATGTACTTATCATTAATATCAATGTATCAAATGATACATGTACTAGATAAGGGAGATGAACGTTCATTGTATAGGGAGATGTACTTAGAATGTATGATACAAATGTACCATAATAAGTACATTAGATAAGATGAATATAATGAATATTCATTCATGTATTTCATTGATTCATGTATTTTATAACACTCCCCCTTGAATATTCATTGTATTCATTATGATTGTGCATCAAATGATACTGCCTCATTAAAAACCTTAAGCCGGAAAAACCCAGTGGGACAAAAACCGGACAAAAGGGAAAAAGAGTGCAGAGCACAAATGTTATGATCTCTCCATTTTATGGATGCATTAATTGCCTCGTTAAAAAACTTTTAGCCGGAAAAACCCTGTGGGAAAAAAACCGGACAAAAGGAAAAAAAAGAGTGCAATGTATATATAGCCACTGCTGGGGCTGATCAATTTTGCATCTTGTGAACTCGCCGCATATTAATGCTGCAATGGATAGTTCATAATATCTCCCCCTCAATTGAGCCATATAACCACTTCTGGGGCTAATCAATCTTGCATCTTATGAACTGGCAGTATATCAATGTTGCAATGCATAGTTCATAATATCTCCCCCTCAATTGAGCCATATAGCCACTTCTGGGGCTAATCAATCTTGCATCTTATGAACTCGCCGCATACCAATGCCATATACTAATTTCTCAAAAGTTGATGTTGGCAATGATTTGGTAAAAAGATTTGCAAGATTATTTATGGATCGAATCTGTTTAACATCAATTTGTCGACTTTCTTGGAGTCCATGAGTATAGAAAAACTTCGGCGAGATATGCTTGGTCCTATCACCTTTGATATATCCTCCCCTGACTTGTGCAACACAAGCAGCATTATCTTCATAAATTATAGTGGGAGAATTTGTAACCGGTATTAAACAACAAGAATTATGAATATGCGTTATAACGGATCTTAACCAAACACACTCTCTTCCAGCTTCATATAAAGTAATAATCTCAGAGTGGTTAGAAGATGTAGCTACTAGCGATTGCTTAGTAGAACGCCAAGAAATAGCGGTGCCGTTATAACAAAATAAATACCCGGTTTGAGAGCGAGCCTTATGTGGATCAGATCTATATCCACCATCAGCATATCCAACTAAACCAGAGTTAGTGGAATCTTTGGAATAATATAATCCCAAATCTATGGTTCCTCGGAGGTAACGGAAAATATGTTTAATTCCATTCCAATGTCTCCGAGTTGGCTTAGAACTAAATCGTGCCAATAAATTTACCGCAAAAGCGATATCTGGTCTCGTACATTGTGCCAAGTACATCAAAGCCCCAATTGCATTGAGATATAGTACTTCAGGACCAAGTATCTCTTCATTTGATTCTCTAGGACGAAATGGGTCCTTTTGGGGATCTAGAGACCTTACAACCATAGGGGTGCTCAATGGGTGAGCTTTGTCCACGTTGAAGCGTTTAAGTAATCTTTCAACGTATGCTGATTGATGGACGATTATTCCATTTGCTTTATGCTCAAGCTCTAGACCAAGACAAAGTTTGGTTTTACCCAAATCTTTAACTTCAAACTCCATTTTCAAATATTCAGCAGTTTTAGCTAACTCTTCTGGAGTTCCAATTAAATTTATATCGTCGACATAAACTGCTATAATAGCAAATCCGATTTCTGATTTCTTAATAAACACGCATGGGCAGATAGGATCATTCTTGTACATTTCCTTAATTAGGTACTCACTTAGGCATTGATACCACATGCGACCGGATTGCTTTAACCCGTACAAGGATCTTTGCAATTTTATTGAGAATAAATTGCGGGGAGTGCATGCTTCAGGCATTTTGAATCCCTCGGGAATTTTCATATAAATATCAGAATCTAATGAGCCATATAAATATGCCGTCACAACGTCCATAAGACGCATTTCCAATCTTTCAAAGATTGCTAGGCTAATGAGAAAACGAAATGTAATCATATCCATCACAGGTGAATATGTCTCATTATAATCAATCTCAGGTCTCTGGGAGAATCCTTGGGCAACGAGTCGGGCTTTATACCTAACAACCTCGTTTTTCTCATTTCGTTTTCAGAATAAATACCCATTTATATCCAACAGGCTTTACATTATCGGGGATACGAGTTACAAGTCCAAAAACCTCTCGTTTAGTTAGGGAAGCTAATTCAGCCTTAATTGCTTCCTCCCACTTAGGCCAATCTTGCCTTTGACAACATTCAATAATAGATTGCGGCTCACAATCATCATCCATAATTTTATGGGCAACTGAGAATGCAAAAGCATCATCAATGATGATTTCATTTCGATCCCAAATTTCATTATAATATGTAATGGAATTCTCAGTATTCCCGGGATTGATGTTCCTTTCATGGGTTTGCGCCTCTTCAGGGGCAATAAGCTCTTCAGGAGCAAGCACAACGCTAGGCTCTTCTGGAGCGGATTCCTGATTCTTTCCCTTCGTTTTTGAGGAGCAGTATCTTTTGATCCTATCAGTCTACCACACTTCAAGTGCGGGGGATTTTAATCCATTTTAGCCTGTCCTTCGGGAACAACTATTCTAGCTGGAGCATTTGCAGCTGGAATATGATAATAGTGCAAATAAATATGCAAATGTGATATTGCGCGTAAATAATAGGCAAACATGGGACCATCTACAGGATGCGTCCACTAGTACCATAAAATATCGAAATAGTCCACTTGGTGGTTGTATTGATCCACAAATATCACCCTGAATTCTTTACAAGAATAAAGGGGATTCAAGATTAACCTTTGTTATATAAGGTTTGATAATGAGCTTTCCTTGTGAGCAAGCCTCACAATTATAATCCTTGGACAACAATACCTTTATTTCCTTTAAAGGGTGTCCTTTTGTATTTTGAATTATCCTACGCATAATTGAAGCACCAAGATGACCAAGGCGATCATGCCACAGTTCAAACTGATAAAGGCTTACCAATCTCCAGGATGTGGTGTCGTAGGTTTCAATAGCCTTAATCATGACACAATACAAACCCATAGAAGAAGCTTCTAGCTTCTCATGGATGGTCTTCAGGCCCATCTTATAAGAGGAAATACCAATGTATTCCTTATCTTGCTCATAAATAGTCTCAATATGGTATCCATTACGGCGTACATCTTTGAAACTGAGCAGATTCCTCTTTGATTTAATGCTTAGAAACGCATTCTCAATATGGAGGATTGTGCCAGTTGGCAAAATAATTGTGGCATTCCCAAAACCATTAATAATCGGAACGGGACCTAATATTGTATGGATTTGTGCCTTACGCAATGTCATACTCGAGAAAAAGTATCTACTACGAAATATAGTATGTGTTGTTGCACTATCAAGCAAACAAACATCTCCATTTTTCTCGGTATTTTCCATTTGCATTTATGTTGACAACTTCAGGTATCAAGTATCATAAAATTTGAAGTTTAAATCATCATCCACCAATCTAATGCCTCATCAAAGTAATCATAGGTCCTTAAAGAAATTAGAGACATCCAATAATGCATTTGCTACTTCAGGAGCAAGAGGAGTCCCACCAATGGAAATATTATTGGTCTCAACAATGGTTATGACAGTATGATTGATTTTAATGGCATGAGATTCACCACGCTTGCCCGTATTATTTGAAGATGCCTGATATAGGTCAACAAAGTGCCTTGGCGTACGACAGGTACGTGACCAATGCCTAGTCATGCCACAGCGATGACAAATACTTTCATTAATCACCTTCTTTGGCTTTTTTTCTTTGCCATGATTCAGGCCAAAGTTTGATTTCATAGGGCAGTTAATTTTCCTGTCATTCCTTCTAGGATTATGTTCTTGCCTGCACTTATAGCTCTTAAAATGGCCAGTATTTTTCTCAAAGTTAGCATGTGCTTCAGGCAATGCTTTTGAGCTAGCAGGTCTAAGATCATGATTTTTGAGCAGCAATTTATTAGTTTGCTCAGCAGTGAGAAGCACTGAAATTAATTCATAATACGTGGCAAACTAATGTTGCCAATATTGCTATTGCAATACAATATTCGAAGCATAGAAGGTGGAGAAAGTTTTCTCTAATAATTCTACATCAGCGAGTTTGATACCGCATTACTCAAGCCGAGAAATAAAGCAGAATTATAGTCAGACACTGATTTAAATCTTGCAGTCTGAGATTTTGCCAATCATATTGTGCTTGAGGAAGGATAACAATCTTGGTATGATCATACCTATCCTTCAACCTCCTCCACAGGATCTGAGGGTCTCAAACGGATAAATATTGAGTCTACAGGCTCTCATGCAAATGACGGTGAATAAAAATCAGCGCATTTGCTTTATCCTTTTCATTTGAGGTTCTATCCTCTATAATTGCATTAGCGAGACCTTGCCCTTGGAGGTGCATTTCCATGTCAAGGCACCAAGATAAATAATTCTTTCCACTCACTTCCAGGATGTGGAATTTGGGCTTTTCAATATTTGCCATAATCCTTGCAAAAGTAAATCCTTAAATTAATTAGAAGGATTTCTAAATATCCATCGCCACTTCAGGAGCAAAAGGATATTTTTAGATTTGAAATTTGGCTTCGGGCCAAGAAAAATAAAGATGAATAATTGATAGAAGAAGATGAAGTATATGATGATTAATAAAATGAATACCCACCTTGCAAAAATTATTTACTCACGGTAGATCTTTGTGTTTGCAGAAATTACTTACTCAGTCGGTAGATTTTCGTGCTGATAACGTGTTGTAAAATATTGCGTGGCGAATAAATAATAGAAAGAGTAGAGAGATTGAGTAGAGAGAATTAGACACCAGAAATAGTAGAGAAAGCTAGAGAGGAGGGTGTGACTGTTTATTCTGATGGTTGTTCACAGTAGTGATTGTACATCAAAACTAAACTCCTATTTATAGGAGAACAAGAATGTACTTATCATTAATATCAATGTATCGAATGATACATGTACTAGATAAGGGAGATGAACGTTCATTGTATAGGGAGATGTACTTAGAATGTATGATACAAATGTACCATAATAAGTACATTAGATAAGATGAATATAATGAATATTCATTCATGTATTTCATTGATTCATGTATTTTATAACATATTGCATATTATAATATATATTTCTTTTTTGTTTTTTTACTTCTATTTTCTATACCCATCCATACACAATTCTACTCCTTGATTTAAATAGTAGCAGGCTAGCAGTGGCCCAGGGGGTGATGACGACGAGAGGCAGTGAAAGCCAGCTTAAGCATTTCAGAAATTGGAACCTTTTAACACCCTTTCTCTACTCTGTCAACCAAATAAATTACACATTCCACCAAACGAACTTCATTAAATGTTTGAACAAAAAAAGAAAAAGTTGTTCATTTACATAAACCCCGAATGCAATTCTCTGCAAACAATCCGAAATTCATTTCCTCTGATCACCAGACCGAAGCAAGCTCTGATCTTCAGCGAGGTGCTATTGTCTCCCGATTTCCATCCCCGACCAGAGGTCCTGCGAATCCACTGCGGATTTCAAATGGGCCCGATCTGAAGAAATCGTCGGGCAAGAATTCGAAGAGGCAGGCCAAACCGGAAGCCGTCGGTGATGATCTCGAGGTTGATTTCCGGGATTTCAAGGACGAGTCTGAGTTAGAGACTCCAGAGTTGACGACGGTGGCGAGTCGGCGTCGAAGAACTTGTGGAAAGATGGAGATTTGGTCTGGACCGGCGAAATTTAAGGCGGAGACGGTGAGAGAGTGAGAGAGACAATGATGGATTAGCCGATTGTGATAACATCGAGATGCTTGACATTTCTGTCAAGGATCGCGACGTGGGCGTTATTTCAGTCGGTCGAGACTGCTGTAACTCTTCCGGGTGCGATGAGTCTTCAAGCGACTATCCGTAGCTCAGATTAGCTGAATTCCCCGTATTTAGCACGTAGAACAAGTTCACTGCAGCCGGTTTTGATTGCCGTGACCAACCATCGTCTATTTGCCGGGAACAAGTTCACCGGCAGTCTCAGCAAATAGCCGACATGTCGCAATTGACTGCGGCGACCACATTCTTGGTGCCGGCCATGGGGAATTCAGCTAGTGCCGCGGACAATCGCTTGAAGATTGATCGTACCCAGAAGAGTTCTCGACTGATCGGAATCGATAATGCGGTGCAAAGTACAGCTCTTTATGAAAGTTCGTAACGATTGCACAAACAGCTAAAATGGAGCCCCTATAAATTTATAGCACTTTGGTGGGTTGAGATTTTTTGCTTTTCATTGTCCATATTAAGACATATCTAGTTGTGGAGATTCGATTGAATTTGCTTACCGCTTATGATATTATGAAACTTTTATGATATTATGAAACTTTGATGGATGCCAGCCACAATTGTCCATATCTAGATATTCATTGATTCTATGCATTGTACTTCTGAAGTGGTAATTGATAGTCTGACGCGATGAGTAGTATTTATGTTCAATTAAGTTTTGAATTGAGTTCCAAGTAGTTTACCCCAGAAGAAGTAAATACAGTTCAATGCTTACTATATAAAATATATCCAACAAAAAATCCCTCGTGCCATCTTAAGCTCCTCAGTCTTCCAATCGCAAAGCGTTTATATGGAACACCGAGTCAAAGACGCGCGTATCGACCACCAGTAAAGGAATCTTTGATAAATTCTTAGTACTTGATAACTCTCTCCGATGGAAACAATTCTATATCTTGCCATGTTTATGCTCTGCTATTTAAGGTGTGTGCTTTGGCCTGCGTTCATGCACGGTGCAGAGACGAAAGTTCGTAGCAATTGCAAAGAGGCTGTGCTTTCCAAATCCCATTCTGGCTTTTCATTATTCCTTTTGAAATGCCAAGTAAGCGTGTTTATCTCGGGCGGTGCAAGAGACGAAAGTTTAGATAAGCGCGTTCATGCTGTTCTTCTTAACGTCTTTGCTGGGGCCTGTGGTCAGGCATGGTGCTTTCTTGAATTGCCAAGTTTTTTTTACTGAAGAATTGCCAAGTTAAGATAATATTTAGGGCAGCATAATAATCTTCTGTTGCTAGAAACTTCTGCCATTAGAGAGACAGACTTACAAAAGGAACTGATATGTAATTAGCAATAGCTTTTATATTGAAGAGTTTTAACACACTATAAGAAGCAATAGATCTATCATGCAAATCCGTGGGTCGTTATAAGTTAGAAGCCTAGATATGGGCTACTGCTCCAGTAATTAGTAGAATCACTGTGTCCATCTGACCAAGGGAAACTGGAAATTGGAGTTCAAATGTTGCCGCACATTTTTGATTACTTTCGGCTTTCGTAATTATCGTGAATTTCTCCAACAGCGCTCCTTGAATTCAAGTACCATGCTTCGATCTTGAACCAGGACTCCAGGCTCCTTGTAGTTCCCTTATCTTTCAAGGACTCGAGGACATTGATAATGGCGCACGCTCAAGCATAGAGCGCCGTTCACAGGGCGCATGATCAAATTAAAGCCCATCTCTTCAGCTTCTCGGCGGCGTGCAATGGTTTGATTCCACCTTCAATCATATTGCATACTCTGTAGCCTTTCGTACACCGTCCTATCTCCTTGAGCTCGTCGTCATCCCTTTGTGCCTCCACAAAGCATGCATCAGCTCCTGCCTGCAAGTTTTATTACAATAAACAACGCGAGTTATGAAACCAAAAAATCGTTTTCAATTATTCGTTTCAAACGAAATTCTATCAATGCTCTAGGAGGAAACACATGCCCCATCTTGAAGAGTCTTGAAAGAACCAATAAACATTGTCCGAACAGCTCGACCATCCAGCGAATGCTAAGAAACTACGAGCGGATTCACATAGTAAAATGAAAAATTGACAGAAATCATCATGCAAACATTTGAACGGTTAGGATATGTTGCTGATATTTACTTTCCTTTTCCTTCTTCATACAGAGCATTAGACAACAAATGTCTTCACGATTCTAG
Organism: Eucalyptus pauciflora; assembly: GCA_007663325.1. Lineage (NCBI taxonomy): Eukaryota > Viridiplantae > Streptophyta > Magnoliopsida > Myrtales > Myrtaceae > Eucalyptus > Eucalyptus pauciflora. The sequence goes on along the minus strand of VMYD01000132.1, from coordinate 218,101 downwards.
CCATTGGGTGAAACAACTAAAAGATCTTTGACATGTGATTTTCGTGAAGAGCAATTGTATCCCTGCCTGTAGTAAACGACTGGGCTCAATCACCTCAGTTCCAACTGAAAAAGCTCTAATTTTGACTTCACAAGCCACATTTACGACCAGTCTAATAGTGTATGACTTCCCCAGGATGGTTTCATCGATAAGCTTAATCGCTGATTTCCTTATGTTGCCAAGAGCAGTACTGGACACAATGGTCATAATGGGAGGGGTGATAATGGGTGTCAAGAGCGCAAGGGTTAAAGGAGAGGCAAATGGAGCACAAACTAAGAAGTCATATGATATAATCTACGCTTGAGTTATGGCAGAAGCTGCATGAGTTTCTGGATAAATGAAGTTATGAAATGAAAAAGTGGAGATCTCCCAATACATAAGATGCCAAACTGTCTATTTCTCGTGATTAGCTTTGGGTTGAACATCTAGCCATCACTTGAATACTGTAATAATTTCAAGAAAGAGGTGGCATATGCACTGTAAACCTGTGTCTCAGCACACGATGACCCTGTGACTCCTTCTTAGATTAGTATTTCTGCTTCACAACAAACAGCAGCCTCACTCCACGATAGACCATGACAAGAAGCAGAGGATCAGTCAGCTAGTACCTCCATGTAAAGATTAACCCTTACAATGGCATCAGACGGCAGTTTTTGGCTGATGTTGCATGTGCATCAGTCCTAGCCATGAGGAAGAAGTCAGAATTCCCAATAGCATCCCTCACAGATGCTATTTTGTCAGCATGCTTCTCAGCTGTTATGACCCATAAATGAGGCAGTCTCAGAAAAATCGCATTTTTACGTGTTTCTATGTTCCTGAGTTTTGAAAGAGAAAATCGCAGCTCAAATTCATCAAGGGCAGAGTTCTGTACCTGCTTACTGTGCATATGCCCTGAAATGACAATGACATGGATACTTATCAGCATGCTAAACATAAAGAAGGAAGAAAGGGCATGTGCCTGAGCTCCACGAGAAAGAGATATAATCTTACCACACTTCTTTGGCCATGCTTAATCCTGAAGAGGAAGTAATTTGAAATCAGTAGATGCAAAGTTGTCAGACAGAATTCAGGAACAACTAACTCAAAAAATAACAATTGACCCACATTTTGCTAAAAAGGTGTGTGTAATAACTTCTTTCACAGAATGTTTGATTGAATAAAATTCAACATATCTGAAACTGAAAGATAGGCTCAAACTTGGCTAATTTACAATTTGGGACTTGGTAGTTCATACTAGAACTTTAGCACTCATGTAGCGAGTAATTAAAAGGTAAGGCTGAGAGCTTTGTAGAAGGAGCAGCATTATATCTCTCTCAGCCGATACCAGTACCTCTAGAAAACACCAGCAGCTCCTGCTGCTATCAAGTCTTTCAGAGTCCTCTGAACAATCAGAGCATTTCCACCTCCTGTATCTACAACAACGATAATCTTCTTTTATGGGTAAAACATTCAATAATAAGAACAGCCAAATACCAACAACATCTCTCATTCCCCAAGTATGAACACAAAACAGAACTCGTAGCTTTCCCCTCACCTGCAACAGCGCAGCAGTACTCACCAGATTTTGATCTCTTTCTTCTCATTCACCACTTCATGCATTTGCAACTTAGAAATGAATGTGGGGTCTACACTTTCCAAAGTTCCAAGCTAATGATCGAACCCAGATATGACAATGAGCATAGTGTCATGCAAAATTGCAAATTGGGGGCAAATAATGGTTCGTATAAATGTTCCTGTGTTTTTAGAGGATTCAGGAGTCGATTTCCTGCTGAAATCAACCACAGAACCATGGCCGGTGATCCTGCTATATTTCTTGAACATGGAAAAGATGTCAAACCATAGGAAATGTCATTACACAGGTCGAGAGACGTCACTGCAAATTATTTCCTTTTTCTTGCCGACATCTACTTCCCTCTCATTCACAGCTGGACTCATCATACGCTGGCCAGCAGACAGACAACAAGTAAAGCACTTTGGCAGTTATTTGTCTTATGTTATTTCTTGAGATGTCCATGCTTCTTTAATGCTCAAGAACCATCTGGTCAAATACCGAATTGAAATTCTATTATGAAAGTATTCTACTACGCAGGTCAATTATCCGATTTCTCTTCAGTCCTGCTTCATATTTTTCAACCATCCTTTCACTCAGGCAGATCGCTTGGTTAGCGTGTTCTTAGGCTTTCTCACTGCATCGGCTTGCTCAAGAAGGAAAATGTCCGGAGAGAAAATGCAAATCATGCTCTTGAGCTGTCTCTCTTCTTTTATGTTTTTACTGCATTTGTCTTGGTAGTTTGTCCTCTTCAACAGGTTCTTAACATCTGCATCTACATAAACAAAGTATCCTGGAAACATGCATTTCGCAATCAGCATTCCATGCTAAATGCAAATCAAGTGGCGCGGATCTCATTAACCCAACATCTGGGGAACCAACAAATTCTCTGAGTTCTGCCACAAATGAGCGTACAATTTCACCTATGTCCGCAATTATGACAAGTATAACCAAACCAAATCCAAGAGGCACGTCTACTAAACTCATCTTCGTAGCTTCACCAACAGAGTTCCACTTCCCTCTTCTGTCAAGATTCTGTAATCTGGTATGTCAATATGGCATATGTTGGTATGTCAATCAAAATTAGGTTGGTAATTTCGGATGAAAGTTAGTGAATTCAAAGGTCTTTCTAAGCACAGGAATCAAGGGAAAATTGTTCAAAAAGTATTAAATCTGTTACACTTTTTCCAATTCAATCCTAAGACTTTTAATTTTGTTAATTGAATCTATCCGACCAATTTTGGCTAAAAATTGTTAATGTAGACACGGACCGTCTAATCACTGGGGTTTGCCCTAGTGGCCACCCTTCTAACTTGGAAGGGGGAGGTGGGGGGTTCGAATCCCCACCTTCTCAGGGGGGATTGGGGTGGGGACAAATTAGTTTTAAGAGTGAGTTTCGACTTCCACGCCCTGCAAAGAAGCAGGGCAAAAGTCTGAAAATGAGAGTTAGAGTAGGAATAGAATAGGACTGACCAAAAAAAAAAAAAAAGACACGGACCGTCTTACGTACCATGACCGAGGCTGAAAATTAATAATAATAATTTAATATTTTTTCAATTTTATTAATTTTTTCCTCGTTTTCTTTTCTTCTTTTTTCCTTCTTTTTCTTTTTCCCTTTTTCCTCTCCACCAGCCACCCCTTGCCATGGCCAGCAGAGGTGGATGGCCTTAGGCGAGGGATGGCTGGGTTAGGCCTGGTGAGTAGAGTAGCCAATTCAAGATGACTAGCCAGTTGATACCCAATCAGTTGCATTTGCTCTAATGTGATGATAACTATTATATCCACACATATGCCACACCATCTTAATTACAAATAATTAGGAGGATCTCAGCACTAATTCTCGGTTTCTTTTTTCTGGTGAAAAGATCCGCCTTAGGTAATTGAGTCCTGCACCGTTGAAATACGAACTTCTATTGGACTTTATTTTCCTTCCTCACTAATCGGAAGGAAATGTGTTTGATTGGTTGATTATTAATATGGACATTAACTACGTACAATTTGACAACAAATGGACATGAATGATGTTCATAATTGTGATTCGATAAGTTAAATATGACCCTACCCCGTTGAATGTATGGACGAGTGACACATGAGCAAAAGTCAAACGTGAAATTTAATTCAGTTGATGGTGTATGGAATTGAACATATCTAATACTTATAATCGATACACGAAAGTTTCATTGTATTAATGTAAGGGAAGACAGTGGAATTGCCCGGGAAAAACCGATTCATCCTAGGTGGACAAACTACATCGACAAGCAAACAGAAATCTGCACTTCCATATCATTTTGGTACATTCAAAGACAATAATAGAGCTCCCAAATCTCAAGAGCACCGCCGAGAAACGGGGAAACTATATTTAGATCCCAACACCGAGTTGGATCCAAAGCTTTCTTATGCCAAATTATCCTGCATCGACGGAAACACTTATTGAATCACTACACTGACTTTATTGTAAGGCTAGAATTTTCAAGAGTTCTCTTCCACGCATGGAAATCGTTTGATGAACTAGTTTCAACATGAAAGAACCGATTGACTAGTGCAGCCAATGGAGACCTATTGCAACCATAACATCCGTCACAACATACTTAAACTTATATAGATAGCTTTAATATTGTCATCTCCCACTACTAATTTTTCATGCTATCCGTGCACCCAGTGCTCATGCTCGCAACACTATCCATGTACACATCAGTCTTCTCTCCTAATAAATGATTCGTCTCTTCTGGGTTCACATCGATACCATTGACCCATGGATGGTTGGCCATTGCTCTAAGTCCCTCCAGTTCCATTGCTACTTCCTTCATGGTCGGCCTCTCCTCGCCTTTTATTTCCAAGCATCTCTTGGCAAGATTGGCAACTTCCCTCACCTGTTCATTGTTTCCTTCATATGCAATAACTTCCTCAACAATTTGAAGCAATTTGTCATTTTTCAATGATGAAAGAAAATATGTTGCCAAGCTCCGCTCTTCTTCTGGTCGGTCAAAAGAAAGTGCCTTCTTCCCTGTCAATAACTCAGCTAGCACAACCTCGAAACTATAAACATCACTCTTTTTTGTCAATTGGCTGGTTTGAAAGTATTCGGGGTCTAAGTATCCCAATGTTCCTTGAACCATTGTAGACAATTCAGATTGATCAAGCGGGACTAATCGTGAAGCTCTGAAGTTAGAGATTTTCGCAGTGTAATTAGCATCCAAGAGGATATTTGTCAACTTGACATTTCGATGGATTATAGGAATGGAAGCTGCAGAGTGCAAATATGATAGGACTCTTGCAATTTCCGAGGCAATTCTCAACCAAGTCTCCCAGGACATCTTGGAGGACTTGTTCGGGTTGTGGATATGTTCGAAGAGAGTCCCATTGTCCACAAACTCATACACTAACAGAGGCATTTTTGTTTCCAAACAATACCCCAGTAGCTTCACCACATTTCGATGATTAATTTGGGAAAGCACTATAACTTCATTAATGAATTCCTCATTTTGGCTCTCGTCCACCAACTTGGACTTCTTAATCGCAACTATAGTGCTATTAGGCAAGATCCCTTTGTAAACAATGCGATATCCTCCTTGGCTGACTATTCTACTCTTATCATAATGGTTGGAGGCCACCTCTAGCTCTTCAGCACTGAAGATTGTCTTGGCATTTGTGGTTCTATCATGTTCATGTAATTGTTGCTGGAAAAGTAAGCCACCATTTTGCTTGAAGTATTGTTCTTTGAGCCTAATGAGTTTCCTTTTCTTAAGTCCCAAATACAGAAAGCCTGTGCTGATTATGCCCACACCAAGACTTGCGTGAAACACAATTTTTGTTAGAATGCTTGATATCAGTGTACAAGGAAAGAACTCCTAGTAAACATCAGCCGCAAAAGTTTGTAAAGTTTCTGCAGACACTATACCATAATCTTTGTTGTCAAGACACTAGGCAATTTAGGGACAATTTGACCCTAATTTAAAGAAATGAATATGGATAAAAAATTATGAACACATAGTTTAATTTAAATCATGAAGCCAATATGCTTAAAAGGGAGAACTCAATAGATTCCCGTCGAGCAAATTTGTATCAGAGTGACTACCTATAACAATGTTCAGAATTTTAACCTTCTATTCCCTTCTCATTCTTAAAGAAAATCTATCTACTAATAGAAACCACTTATCTTCACCACAAATTTTTCTATATAATACTATTTGAGGAATTTTGAGTGATCTACACTAATGCCCAAAGCGAAAGCGGTGATTATAACGAGTGTCGGTACAGTTTTCCGAGTCATCGACAGTCCCTTGCCTCAATAAAAGCTGTTTGAAGGGTCTTGTTCTGAACAAATGGATGTTGCATGATTGAGTCTAAACAATTCAATTAGAGGTGTTAGTTGTTGGTGTTTTCATGAATCATGTATAAGAAAATTAACAAAATAAACGCAGCGGAAACAAAGATATATTTTACACATGATTCTCCTTAGGCGTCGTTCGTGCGTTTTAATCAAAATCTGAATGTAAAAAGAGAGTTAGACAAATTACCTCTCGAAGCGCGCTTTGAACAAGTCGGTTCGGATGTTCTACAGTTCGAGTCCCACAAGTGTCGGACCTCTAGCTCAGACACACCAACAACGAACGTCGAACGGAAGAAAGAATTTTGGATATTCACCACTTCGATTGTACTAGCAATCACGTGGAAACAAACCGTCGTATCCTTGATGTATAATAGTCACGGCCCGAACGAGATAATGTTCTTCTTTCTTGCGTCTCAAAGACACAAGAACACACACACACACTTTGCTCTCTTTTCTCTGTCTTTCAACCCTTTGAAGTGTCGCATTTCTTTATAAAAAAAAAACAACTCTTTTAAAGTTATAAACCGATCAGCAACCGTTGCTGATCGATGGACGATCAGCAACCGTTGCTGATCGATGGACGATCAGCAACCGTTGCTGATCGTCCCCACTCATGCACGAACAATCGTGCATGAGCGGTTGTTCATGCACGAACAATCGTGCATGAGCGGTTGCTCATGCACGAACAATCGTGCATGATGGTCAGCAACTGCTGACCGTTCATGCACGAATTCGTGGATGATGGTCAGCGGTTGCTGACCATCCAAGTTTCATGCATGTGCTTCGTGCACATGCATGAAGCTATATATATATATTAATTAAATGAACAAATAATTAATTAATCAATTCCTTTTTTTAAAAAATAAAATAAAAGGAACATAATCTTTATATGTACAAATGAAATCCCTAATATGTAACTATTACATAACAGCTTTAGGGCATACATCTAACAATCTCCCACTTGCACTAAAGCCAACTTGTTTAGTATTTTAATATATATCCACTTTGGGCATGCGTGTGCATCATATGCAAGTAGGCTCGTGACTATAATACAAATTAAATTAAATCTCATTTAATTTAATTTCAAATCGATTCAATTCGATTGCAGTAATTGCAAACACATTTGCAATAATATTTCTCTCTTGTTCCACGTCATCCTAATTGTTTATGGTGTGTGACATCGCTAGGTTCATCACTAAGCTGGTAGTAAGACTTGTACTAACACATTAGTACTTCCAAAAGAATTAATTGTCCCGATTAATCTTTGGGTCTTACAAGCCACGATTGACATCTAGCAATATGTCATGGCTACCCAGATAGTGTGAATACTTTAAGAACATAATGAACCTGTCAGTTTTGGCTACAGTGTAATTCAATCCCTCTGTCTTACTATGTCCCGATCAAACAAAGACCATGGAATATTAGTCAAGTCATTAATTCGATCATATGCACAAATCTAATTGACATGCATTTTATTTGAGACATAAACAATTTATTCTCAATTACAACCCCGGCCGAGGATTTCAATGTAGTGTCACAATTAGATCGCATAGGACATCATTATCATACCTTGCATATAACAAGGAGACAGATTCCATATTGCGCACACGTGTAACTTCATATATGAACAAATTATGACCATCAGGTATAAAGACGGATCAACGACCCGGCATTATGTGCACCCCTGAACCATAGTTGTTCAATACACAAGTTAACACTGTGCCTCAGGTCTAAGGATTATTTACACAAGACCAAAACATGAACAATTAGACATTGACCACGCTAAAAGCTTCCATGTCACTAATCGTTCTATATGCGTCACGTTCAGTGAATTTGTCTAATACAAACACCTGTGTTCTAACTCAGGCATCATAATACCCAATGACATATGACTCATCATTCCCTTAAGTATCCAATACTTAATGGCGAAGTTAAGAACACACCGGTCTCAACAGGATTATTAATATCCACTCAATAATCCATCGACCGGGAACAATTTAAAGATTCGGTCTAACTATGAACCCATCACATATATTCTTGACGTCTCAAGAATAGGTCTAGTTGCAATTGATCTTATGGAATCATTCATCAATATAAAATAATTGGACAAATGAATGAATACGTCATTGCCACTAATTAAATAATAATAATGAAAGTACAACTTAAATCCCTAATATGTAACTATTACATAGCAGCTTTAGGGCATACATCTAACAATTTCTCACTTGCACTAAAGCCAACTTGTTTGGTACCTCAAACCCATTTTGTCAATATGTCTTTCAAAAGAAGACTGAGGTAAGGCCTTAGTGAAGGGATCTGCCACGTTTTCAGCTGAGGCAATTTTCTGCAAGGCGATATCACCTCTCCCAACAATTTCTCTGATGAGATGGAAGCGTCTCTCAATGTGCTTGGACTTCTGGTGAGACCTTGGTTCCTTAGCTTGAGCTATCGCCCCATTGTTGTCACAAAACAATGTGATCGGTTGCTCAATTGAAGGAACGACTCCAAGTTCAGAAATAAACTTCTTCATCCAAGCGGCTTCCTTTGCTGCTTCAGAAGCAGCTACATACTCTGCCTCAGTGGTGGAATCGGCAGTTATACTTTGTTTGGAACTTTTCCAACTAACTGCACCACCATTGAATGTGAAGACAAAACCAGACGTAGACTTATAATCATTCGGATCCGACTGAAAATCGGAATCAGTATAAGCTACAACTTCAAATTCTCCTTCTCCATATATCAAGAATAAATCTTTAGTCCTTCGCAAGTACTTAAGAATATTCTTGACTGCTATCCAGTGCTCTTCTCCTGGATCAGACTGATATCTGCTAGTAATACTTACAGCATGCGCAATATCAGGTCTAGTACATAGCATAGCATACATTATGCTTCCAATAGCGGATGCATATGGTATCTTCGCCATCCGCTCTCTTTCTTTAGGAGTGTGGGGACACATCTCCTTAGAAAGACGGATCCCTTGCCTAAAAGGCAATAATCCTCTCTTGGAACATTGCATGTTAAACCGTGTTAACACTTTGTCTATGTACGTAGATTGTGAGAGGCCAATCAATCGTCTTGATCTATCTCTATAGATCTTGATACCTAAAATATAGGTTGCCTCTCCTAAATCTTTCATGGAGAATTTCTGTGACAAGAATATTTTTATCGATGATATCATTGGTACATCATTTCCAATCAAAAGTATATCATCGACATACAAAACTAGAAATGCAATTGCACTCCCACTGATCTTCTTGTATACACAAGGTTCATCCGGATTTTTTATGAAGCCAAACGATTTGACTACCTCATCAAAACGGATGTTCCAACTTCTGGAGGCTTGTTTGAGTCCATAAATGGATCTCTTAAGCTTACACACCTTTCGTTTTTTACTACTGGATTCAAAACCCTGTGGCTGTTCCATATAGATGTCCTCATCGAGAAAACCATTTAGAAAAGCCGTTTTGACATCCATCTGGAATATCTCATAATCCAGGTGTGCAGCTATAGCCAACATAATCCGAATGGATTTTAGCATGGCCACAGGTGAGAAAGTTTCGTCATAATCAATTCCTTCTTTCTGACGATATCCTTTCGCCACCAGCCGTGCTTTGTAAGTTCCAATTTGACCTTCAGCATTCATCTTCCTCTTGAAGATCCATTTACAGCCAATTGGTACAATACCATCAGGCAGGTCAATTAAGGTCCAAACTTCATTGGAATACATTGAATCCATTTCGGATTTCATGGCTTCTAGCCATTTACCAGAATCGATGTCCAACATCGCCTCCTCATAGGTTTTAGGATCACCAGGTTGATCACTATCATTCACAATGAATATTGGTTCAATATGATCAACTGAGTGTCTATAACGAGCAGGTGGGCGAGACATTCTCGCGCTTTTCCTAAGAGGTTGTGTATCAGAAGCTCCCACTGAATCAGAGATTGGTATCTGAACTCGGTTGTTTGGTACTTCATTATTTTCTTCTTGTAAGACTATTTTCCGCCCAGCACCACCTTCTTGGATGAACTGATTCTCCAGAAAAGAAGTGTGCTTGCTTACCAAAATTCTTTGGTCTGAATGAAAATAGAAGTAATATCCAAGAGTTTCCTTTGGATATCCAATGAAGCGACCTTGTTCAGATTTGCCTCCAATTTATCCATTTTCAACTTTTTCACGAAAGCTGGACAACCCCAAATCTTAATATGATTAAGACTAGGTTTCCTACTATGCCATATCTCATAGGGCGTAGTTGGAACAGATTTGGACGGCACTCTATTCAGTATATATACAGCTGTCTCAAGGGCATATCCCCAAAGGGATATTGGCAAATCGGTGTAACTCATCATAGATCGCACCATATCTAATAAAGTACGATTTCTTCGTTCAGATACACCATTATGTTCTGGAGTTCCAGGAGGTGTCCATTGTGATAAAATGCCATTCTCTTTAAGATAGTCCAAGAATTCAGTACTAAGGTATTCACCTCCTCGATCCGATCGAAGAGCCTTAATACATTTTCCTGTTGTTTCTCAACTTCAGCCTTGAATTCCTTGAACTTTTCAAAGGATTCAGATTTATACTTCATGAGGTATAAATAACCATACCGTGACTGATCATCGGTAAAGGTAATGAAGTAATTGTAACCACCTCTAGCAGTTTCATTAATTGGTCCACATACATCTGTATGTATTAATTCTAATATGTCAGCAGCTCGCGCACTTTGTCCTACAAAAGGCACTTTGGTCATTTTCCTAGAAGACATGCCTCACAAGTCGAGTATGACTCAAAATTTGATGGATCAATGTACCCATCATTACTCAACTTGTTAATTCTGTCTTCTCCAATATGACCTAATCGGAGATGCCAAACATACTTTTTATTTGGACCGTCTCTAGGGCGTTTATTAGTTATGGCATTTATATCAATTCTATTTTGCTTATTGACATTGGTAATCGCATTACCGGACATTGTAATGGTATAAAGATTGTTGGTTAATAAGCTAGAACCAACACATGTTCTATTATGATAAATAGAACATACATCATTAGCGAAAGAAAATTCATAATTCCCTTTACCCAAACGAGGTATAGAGATGATGTTCCTAACAGCATTCTTATAATGCAAACAGTTCTTTAAAACCAATACATGTCCAGAAGGCAAACATAAACGAAAAATCCCTATAGCTAATGCAGCAACTCTTGCTCCATTGGCAAACGTCAGGACAATCTCATTTCGCCTTAGCATCCTGCTTATTTCCAGATTCTGCAAAGACATACAAATATGTGAAGTTGCAGCAGAATCTAGAACCCATGAGCTGGATTCAACACTAACCATAAGATTAGTTTCAATAAGCATAGACACCATACCTTCATAAGGTTGGTCCTTGGGCTTGACCTTCAAGCTCGCGAGGTACTTCCTACAGTTCCTCCTCCAGTGCCCTTTGACACCACAGTGACATTTCCCTTTATCAATCTTGGGTTTTGGTTGCACAACAGGTTTGGCAGGCCTCTTCCATTTATTCTTCTTTAAAACAGTCTTACCCTTTGAAGAAGAAGCCTTAGCCATAGCCACTACATTTGGTCTCGTGTTGTGCATTTCCTTCTCATAAACTACCAGCATACTATGTAACTCAGCGAGAGTTTTATCCATCTTATGCATGTGGAAGTTTTGGACAAAACCAGAGAAGGAATCGGGTAAAGATTGGAGGATCAAATCCACAGCTAACTCGTTGTCCATAACGAGATTTAGCCTAGCCAATTCTTCAATGTGCCAAATCATTTTCAAAGCATGATCATTAACTGATGATCCTTCAGCCATCCTCATACGGTACAATGCCTTAGATATCTCATATCTAGAGGTTCGACCATTCTCATCAAAGTATTCCTTTAAGTGCAAAATGATCGACCTAGCATCTTCCATAGATTCATACTTCTTCTGCAATTCATTATTCATAGAAGCAAGCATATATGACCTAACTTTTAAGTCATCGTCACGCCACTTATCATAAGTGACACGCTCCTCTTGGGTCCCACCCTCAGGAAAGGAGGTTGGCATCATTTCATCAAGCACATACCCAATTTTTTTCTGAATTGAGAACAATTCTCAAATTCCTCACCCAGTCAGTGAAATTGGGTCCAGTCAAACAATTCTTGTCAAGTATAGAAGCGAGTGGGTTTGTAGTCACCATTTTCAGAGTAATAATATATCTGTTGTAGAAAATAAATTGTTAGCCGTTGTATCTTTCAAAATAACTATTTCATTTTGGCCTTTAAATGAAATAGATCCTCCCACTAAATTTATATTCGAATCCCATACTCCTTAAGATGGGAAACGGTAATCTTTGTTGGGTAAAGATTACTAGTGGGGATTGGAGTCCCACTAGTCCAAAGTCCACCTCACCTAGCAGTTATTGGTGTTCTATGAACTAAGTGAGTGAACCAACTTGTTCAACGCATCATATGCGAGTCCCAATCATAACTTCGGCCTCTAGATCATGAAAGCCTCACCTAACAGTTATTGGCATCATGATCATAGTTAAGTCTAGCCCATCGTCTCATGCAAGTATTGAAAACACAAACGATTTCCTCACCTAACAGTTATTAGAAATCATTTGGCTCCAACCCCACAACATCATATGTATAATGGAGTGGTCCAATATTATAAATGGTAATTAACCCCTATGTATCCATAGCCGGTCAGTTAACCACAATAATATTGAATCAAACCACGACAATGGAAGGCCACGAGTCCGAAACCCGTTTCGACTTAATATTCTTTGTAAGGAGATTTGGGTCGTTATTAACGGTCTCACTTTGCACATTAACCGGTTTAACATGCATAATATCATAAACACAATAAATAAATAGATATCACATAATATCTATCCTATGTGGTGATCATGGAATTATGGTTCAATGGGTCTCGAGCCAAAAAGACCCATTTAGCCATTTTAATGTTTTAATAATATGGACCTGCTCTTCACTTTTTCTTCAATCTTTGAACTCTTCAAAGACCGGGCCCAGAGAGCTCACCGGTTTAATGGCTCCTCCAATGGCTCCTCCTCTTTTGTAGTATTTACATCAACAATTGAAATACTAAACTATACTATAATTACATATCATGAAAAATTAAAATAAAATAAAAGGAAGGACGCAGCCTCCATTTAATAATTACAACCCCAAAAATGAATACCTGTAATCATCATACATTCATCCATACAACAATTGGGGATTTTTCCATGATCACCACCCTTCCTTACGAGCCATAAATTCAAAATTTAAAGCTCTGGAAGGCATACATAAAATTCTACATATCATTTGCAGAATATAAATACAAAGTATAACAAGTTACGCATTTTGATTCAAAATTGATTTAGTTCTAATTTTTGCTTGGCTGATTAAATTTATCACATAAATTAATCAACTTCTATAGGCCACATAAGAGCAAGAGAACCAATTCTCTTAAAAATAAATTGGCCATTAGAACGCAAAAATATATTTGAACTATAAATCAATTAAACGCACGAAAAACGCCTAAGGTTGGCTCTGATACCACTGTTGGAGTTTTCATGAATCATGTATAAGAAAAATTAACAAAATAAACGCAGCGGAAACAAAGATATATTTTACACATGATTCTCCTTAGGCGTCGTTCGTGCGTTTTAATCAAAATCTGAATGTAAAAAGAGAGTTAGACAAATTACCTCTCGAAGCGCGCTTTGAACAAGTCGGTTCGGATGTTCTACAGTTCGAGTCCCACAAGTGTCGGACCTCTAGCTCAGACACACCAACAACGAACGTCGAACGGAAGAAAGAATTTTGGATATTCACCACTTCGATTGTACTAGCAATCACGTGGAAACAAACCGTCGTATCCTTGATGTATAATAGTCACGGCCCGAACGAGATAATGTTCTTCTTTCTTGCGTCTCAAAGACACAAGAACACACACACACACTTTGCTCTCTTTTCTCTGTCTTTCAACCCTTTGAAGTGTCGCATTTCTTTATAAAAAAAAACAACTCTTTTAAAGTTATAAACCGATCAGCAACCGTTGCTGATCGATGGACGATCAGCAACCGTTGCTGATCGTCCCCACTCATGCACGAACAATCGTGCACTCATGCACGAACAATCGTGCATGAGCGGTTGCTCATGCACGAACAATCGTGCATGAGCGGTTGCTCATGCACGAACAATCGTGCATGATGGTCAGCAACTGCTGACCGTTCATGCACGAATTCGTGGATGATGGTCAGCGGTTGCTGACCATCCAAGTTTCATGCATGTGCTTCGTGCACATGCATGAAGCTTTATATATATATATATATATATATATATATTAATTAATTAAATGAACAAATAATTAATTAATCAATTCCTTTTTTTAAAAAATAAAATAAAAGGAACATAATCTTTATATGTACAAATGAAATCCCTAATATGTAACTATTACATAACAGCTTTAGGGCATACATCTAACATTAGTTTCACCAAGTCCAGCAAATATTATTTTGTAACAACTTCTATATTAAAAGTCGAAGCGGCAAGCTTGACTTTAGGACTCTGAAAACAAATATTCCTACGGTGGGCTCAATGATAATGAATAATACAGCATTTTTCCTTCTTCTTTTTTTAAGTTTTTTTAAAATTTTATATAATTTAAGTTATATGCGAAAGAGACTAACCAAATCACTGATATGTTCCGAGCCATCCATAGTTCTAGATTTCAATAATACAGAAACACTAATTTTGCTGCATCTATATTTTTATGATCATCTTGACAGATTCAATGACGCTTACTGACTGGTTCACATGAAAATAGTTTTTAATAACAAGTATGGAACATCACGTAACTATGGTAAAGTCATAGGATCGCACTCACAATGTGAATACAATTCATGAAAAATGTGTTCACATTGACCCAAGATCATCGAGTCTAAACAATTCTTGAAATATATGAATTTCTTTTATACCAATCACAAAAATTGAATATCCACGGAAGAAAGAAGGCCCTTCACCTGGAGACGCTGGCAGTCCTCTCATAGCTTTCCTTCTAAGTTGGTCAGAATTTAGAACCAATTTCCACTGCCGCTTTTCTGCCTGCCGAATAGGCATATCCCATCTTTATTAACCAAGAAATAAGATGCTGACAGGGAAATCAAGCCTACTTCTGCGACTAGAACAAATGATTGGCTGAATCCAGAGAGCATGTATGCAATCCCCACATGATATCGACCCACTTCGTCCCCAATAGAAATATCATTGTTTCCATCGATTCTTTACTACAAAAGACCAGTGCTCACAAAAAAGAACTACTCACCTTCCCTCCCGTCCCTCCAATCCTGGTGTCTGAATCGGTGCTGGCCTGAGAGAAAGGCCCGGAGAGCACCGTTCTCGGGAACGATGGGCAAGAACCTGTCTGGATCCCAATAGAAATATCATTAATTCCGTCGGAGTTTTTACTAAATAAAAAGGTCCACCTCGGTCAGCTCGTGCTCCCAAAAAACGTTCTCACCTTCGCTACACTCTCGGTGTCTGAATCGGTGTTGGACGTGGACGGAGAGTGCCAGTTGAACACCATTCTCGGGAAGGATCGGCAAAAATCTCTCTGGATCGATTCTGAAACTGACGGGAATTTAGGATCCACAGCAACGAAGGTGTAGCGGATATACGCGAGTTTCCAGATTTGCGGGGTACGCGTTCTGATTCTGATGCATCAAAAGGGACGGACACTTCCTTGTTGAAATAGACAATTAAAACGAAAAAGAAAAGAAGTGTGTGCTTTTACGAAGAAACTGCGGAAGCGGACAAACAGTCAGTCAACCTGGGCCGAAATTTGTCACTCCTTACAGGCCGGGCATCATGCCCTCGCATTCTGAAGCTTTTGTAGTCGAAGTAAGGGTGTTTTTGGAAGGGGGGAAAAAGGTACGGGTGTTTCGTGGAAATTTCTCCACCGACGGAATATCGTTCACCGAAGATTACTGAGACAGGTTTTGCACCAGACAGGAAATGTCACAAGTGACTAAGGACGTGGAGATATATGAGTTGGCTATTCAGGTCAAGGTCAACTTCGTGTCGCATGGTGCTCAGAACGTGGAGATATATGAGTTGGCTATGCAAGTTGTTGCTTTACTTTTCAGGTCAAGGTCGACGTTAATTGCATCTGATGCTTCGGACAAGGAACAACACTGAATATATCTTTGTTTTAAGCCGAAAAAGCAAAGGAAGTTGCTTTTCATTAGAGAGTTAAATTAAGAGAAATGGTGATAGAGATTTTACTTTAATTTTTCCTAATGTTATTTGATTAAAATCAGGCATGGCTACTAAACGGGAAAAGAAAAAAAAGGAGGAAAATCATAGGATCTTATTAGTTTTATTAACTGCTACAAAAAAGTATGTCTAGGTTAATAGACTATACACAATTTATTATTTATTCACCTGATCAATCAATGTTACTATTAATGGGATAAGTTTCTGCTTTCACAAACCTTCTAAAGCTCTTCTCTCTCCCCAAAAGGATGGCTCTGACCATTTCTCTGATCACTCTCAAACATGTCATCAGCTTCTTGGAATAAGCACAAGTGCTTGCTATTGGCGATGATCACTCTTGTGGCATTCACAGTTGCATCAGAAGCATCAAGAGTGCCCAAACAGTATTGGGAGCAGATGTTGCCCAAGAAGTTCCCTACTCCTTCCTCTTCTCCATCGAGAGGCACCAACTCGGTCTCTGCTTCGGCTTCCGTGGCAGTGAAGATGGACCAGGCTCATCCCTCATCAGACGGAAAGGTTTAGATTGATGCTGATTGTAGTTATTTGGTTCCCACATTTGACTTTTTGCAAGATGGTTAGTCCCGAAGAGAGCACTTTTGGAAGGAAAGGGCACGAAATTTTGTCGACGCAGCAGTGATCTAATGTTCATGGACAGAGATAGAGAAGCTGGGTTTTCCTGACTGCTTGGGCAGAAATGAGGCTTTGGCATGCGATATAGACTAATGGATAGATGCTCATAACATGACGAGAGGTTAAATCCTTGTAGAAAAGGATTCAAGAGTTTAATTCAATTATTGGCCGGATCTTTCTTGTAGTTATCAAGCCGAATATATTCTAACTGCAGGATAGTCTTTGTAGATATATTGCCAAATCTGGGATTCTCGACACTGATTCTTCTTGTAATTTTTAATTATGTAGTTATGCTCAAAATTAGCATTATGTAACTAGCATCCAAATCTGATGTTATCTCAATTGTCTTACCCTCTTTTGAGTAGCAAGAATATTTGGACATTTTATAAATTTACATAACAAGCTTGCCTGTTGCTACATAATTGATCAAATCTGGCTATGCAATGCATGGCAAAGTTCCAATTAAACCTCTATGCATCTTTCCATCAATCATATTTTCAATATCATCCTTCCTCTGCTTCAAAGCAGAGGAAATGACAATTTTCCTTGATCCATCTTGAATATCCCTTCCCTGGCAGAAATTGACATAAATATATTTCTTGAGAAAACTAGATTCCTTCATTGGATTGAGAAATTCGAATGCCCAGAAAGTAACTTATAAACCTGAGCGCGATCAATTTGAAGTTCTTCATGGTTCTTACTGCAATAATCATTGCTCAATCACTTCCAGTCACAACTAGCAAAGTACCACCATACAGACACACCGTCAAAACTCAAGTTGTGCTTTCAAATGAAGTTTGGCCTCACTTCTCTTGAATTCGCACTATGAACAATCCAGCTGAACCAGGTTCAAGGAACTTGTTTGATTTCCTACAATGCTTCATTTAGCTTGGGCACTGTTTTGCTCTTTGCATGTGACAGATCCCAGCTCCTAAACTGGATAAGTCAGCTATTGAGTCAATCCATACAAAATCCTTCTAATGGAAGGGAATTCAGGCAGAGACTGATAGCAGGGTGATATCATTTTGACAATGGGTTAATTGATAACTAGCCTAATATGACAGTAACGCATGGACAATGTACGAAAAGTCATCGCTTAAGTATGCCGTCACATTATTGTTTGTTAGTATCTGAAAACATTACATATCTCTCGAATTAGTACATTAAACATGAGAGATACCCCAACTAAAACCCGTGTATATTATTATCTCCCTATGTTCAGTTTATTCAGCAGAAAGGAAAAGAGAGTTCCATAGAACACTAGAAAAAAGTACATTTTTCTATTGGCTTATAATGACACTGGCCAATGAATAATGAATATTATGAATGTCGAGGGTATAATGTTGTACAATCTTCTCATCTGCCACTATTAACTGGTGGCATGGCATGGTTTTTCATGCTATCAGTGTACCCAGTGTTCGTGGTCTTACTACTATCTGCATAAACAATGGAGTTGGTCATCTCTCCAAGCAAATGAACCGTCTCTTCTGAATTCAAATTGATATTAACCCACGGATGGTTAGCCATTGCCCTTATTCCATCCAATTCAATTGCCACTTCCTTCATGGTTGGCCTCTCTTCGCCTTTTAATTTCAAGCACCTCTTTGCAAGATTGGCAACCCTCTTCACTTGCTCATTGTCTTTGTGTGCAATAAGTTCCTCAACAATCTGAAACAACCGATCTTCTTTAAACGCTGAAAGAAAGTACATGGCCAAGCTTCTCTCTTCTTCAGGTCGATCGAAAGATAGTGCCTTCTTCCCTGTCAACAACTCGACTAGCACAACACCAAAGCTATAAACATCACTTTTTTCTGTCAATTGACTAGTGTGCATGTATTCAGGGTCTAAGTATCCCAATGTTCCTTGAACCATTGTAGACAATTCGGCTTGGTCAAGCGGGACTAATCGTGAAGCTCCGAAGTCAGAGACTTTTGCAGTGTAATTAGCATCCAAGAGGATGTTCGTTGACTTGACATCTCGATGGATGATAGGAACGGAAGCTGCAGAGTGCAAATATGATAGGACTCCTGCAGTTTCCGAGGCAATTCTCAATCGAGTCTCCCAGGACATCTTGGAAGACTTGTTCGGGTTGTGGATATGTTCGAAGAGAGTCCCATTGTTCACGAACTCGTACACTAACAGAGGCACTTCCGTTTCCAGACAACACCCCAATAGTTTGACCACGTTTCGATGATTGATCTGGGAAAGCACTATGACCTCATTAATGAATTGCTCAATTTGGCTCTCGTCCACCAACTTGGACTTCTTAATCGCAACTATAGTGCTATTAGGCAAGATCCCTTTGTAAACAATGCCATATCCTCCTCGGCCGACTATTCCGCTGTCATCATAATGGTTGGTGGCCACCTCTAGCTCCTCAGCATTGAAGATTTTTGCGGCATTTGTGGTTCTATCGTGTTCGTGTAATTGTTGCTGCAAAAGCAAGCCACCATTTTGCTTGAAGTATTGTTCTTTGAGCCTAATGAGTTTCCTTTTCTTAAGTCCTAAATACAGAAAGCCTGCACTGAATAACAGCACTATTATGCCCACACCAAGACCTGTGTGAAACACAAATTTTGTTAGAATACTTGATATCAATGTACAAGGAAAGAACTCCTAAACATCAGCCACAAGATTCTGTAAAGTTTCTGCATACACTTTACCATAATCTTCGTTGTCAATAAACTAGGCAATTTAGGGGCAATTTGACCCTAATTTAGCAAAATAATATGGATAAAAATTTTTAACCGTATAGTTTAATTTAAATCATGAAGCCAATATGCTTAAAAAGGAGAACTCAATAAATTCCCGTCAAGCAAATTTGTATCCACTAATAGAAACCGCTTATCTTCACCACAAAAATTCAATCGAATACCATTTGCGAAATCTTGAGTGATCTACACTAATGCCCAAAGCGAAAGCTACAATGGTGATTATATCGAGTGTCGGTGCAGTTTTCCAAGTCATCGACAGTCTTTTGCCTCAATAAAAGCTGTTTGAAGGGTCTTGTTCTGAACAAATGGATGTTGCACGATTGAGTCGAAACAATTCAATCATAGGTGCTAGTTTCACCAACTCCAGCAATAAATATCGCTTTCAATGACATGGAAAATGGCAAAAACTAGCATCTTTGAATAACATTTTGCAAAAACTTCTATTTTAAAAGACAAAACAGCAAGCTTGACTTTAGGACTCAGAAAACAAATATTCCTACAATGGGCTCAATGATAACGAATAGCGCAACATTTTTCCTTTTTTTTTTTAATTCAAGTTATAAGTGAAAGAGACTGACCAAATCGTTGACACATTCCAAGCCGTCCATGGTTCTAGATTCCAATGATATAGAAACACAAATTTTGTTACATATGTATTGTTTATGGTCATCTTGACAAATTCAATGATGCCTAGTGGCGGGTCCACGCAAGAATAGTTTTTAATAACAAATATGGAACATCACGTAACTATGGCAAAGTCATAGGATAGCAATCACAATGTGAATACAATTCATGGAAAATGTTTTCACATTGACCCAATATCATCAAGTCTTCCATGGCCAAAGATGCTCTAAACATTGTCAAGAGTGAAATCTAGCCTTTAAATTTTAAGATACCTCCTTGGAATTAGTAATCCAATTTGATGCTTAATCTCTTCGCATAGAAATTTCAGTCGAAAAGATAGAGATAGTTTTGTTTGTAAACTTACTCCAAGAAAGCAAAATACACAGGAAAAACAGGCTAAATATATGAATAGTATTTTCTCGTAAAACACATCAAATTGAAATCATCACCCAAAAAAGCTAAATAGTCAGAATGAGCTTACCAACCAAAATAATCACCAAATGTGATGATTTAGGATTAGCAATGCATCCTGATCCATCTCCACCCTTCTTGCCATCACCATGGTAACCCTTTGGGCATGAGCATGTATAACTTCCCTCAGTGTTATGGCAAATTCCGTCGCACGGGTTCTCCTCTCGATCAGCACATTCATTAATATCTGCAAAAATTAAAGGCACATTAAATGGAAACTCCAAGAGAAAAAGAAAGAACAATAGCATCAAAATTTCATCATCAATGACTCAGAATATACACCAACCTTCACAACCAAGGTATGGATTCCCCTCATACCCAGAAGAGCAATTACATCGGTAACCGAGGTCGGCAAAATCAAAGCACTCGCTGTGCGCCTTACAAGCGAAGCTTGCCGGGTCCTTCGCTGCCTCGTTGCAAGTCTGATTCCACACGGCCCAGTCGAGCACCGAGGGGACCATCGTCCTGTTCCTCATGCCATTGAGATCCTCCCTACTGAAATTGAAGGACTTGTCTTCGACTATGAATGCATAACTGCAACGATTGAAGCTCCACACATTGCTGTGGTTCTTCATGCTGCCCACGCTGGCGTTGTAGTTGAGGAGCATCTTGGGTATCGGGGTCTGGCAACAACCGATCCCATCGCACGCCCCGTCGGTCACGTCGTCGATCCCAGCGCACACTGAGAGGCAGCCGCTTGAGAATCCCTGCCCATTGGATCCCGCAATGACGGCGACCGTGTCGCACCCGATGGCCGTGAACTTGTTCTTGGTGTTGGAGAAAGCGAACGCGGGGAGGATGGTGTAGGCTTTTGTGCGCGGCTGTTGCCGTACACCGGCCTCATTGTAGCAGTCTGTGCCGATGTAGGTGTACATGCGGAGCTCGCCGTCGAGCGATATGTCGAGGACTTCAATGTTGGCTTTCCTATTCCATAAGTAGGGCTTGGGGGTGGAGGCGGCGGTGACATTGCAGTGGATGGAGAAGTACTCGTTCAAGTAGCAACCGTCTCCGATGCCGAAGGGGTAAGGCACGGCGACGTCTCCGCAAGTTTTTTGGCAGTTGGGAGATACAGTTTGAGAAGATGATAATGACGATGATATCAGTAATAACTGTCCGACCACTAACAACATCCTCATTATCTCCAAAGGATTCCACTCTGAACCCGTGGCTCTCTCTCTCTCTCTCTCTCTCTCTCTCTCTCTGTGTAAATTTGGTGTATCGTGGAAATAGATAGCGCGTGTTCTTATAACAAAGGAACGCGTTCGCTCATTGACAAAGCGCAGCCTTGAAGTTTCTCATGTTCTTGTTTGAGAAAAAAAGAGAGAGAAGGGAAATGCCACTTTACGCCCTCGAAAACAATGCAATGTCGTTTTGCTCCTTTCACCTGATGTCGTTTTACTCCTCAAAATTTGTCTAATTTACTCACGCAGTTTGAAAATGTAAATTTGTTAACCTCCACTTCTATAACAACAAATAGGAGAAGTTTTGACTACGGTGTGGAGATTTTTCTTCTTTTTTTGTTTTTCTTTGTTTTCTTGGGGTTCTGTTGGCTAGGCAAGGAAAAGCAGTCTGGAATTTATTTGCTTAGGCTATGGTGAATTAGGGTAAAGCGAACTTATTTCCACCAATTTAGGGACTAAATTGTCACAGATTTGGGTACAAGAGGAGGGTTTGACTTCCCATAAAACGTGGGCGGCAAATTGACGTTTTTCTTATGTAAGATGAAACGCGGATCGACTTGGGCTTGACCCTTTATCATTTTGGCCGCCCTCTAAAAAGGTCTTCTAAGGCGGGCAAATTGTCCGATTCAATTGGTCAAAGATTCCATCAAAAGTATTAAAAAAAAAAAAAAGGCTCTCTAAAAAAGTCTTCTGAGGCGGACCAATTGCCCGATTCAATTGGTCAAAGATTCCATCAAAAGTATTTTTTTTAAAAAAAACGCTCTCTAAAAAAGTCTTCTAAGGCGGGCCAATTGCCCGATTCAATTGGTCAAAGATTCCATCAAAAGTTGAAAAAAAACACACACACACTTTCTCTCTCTCTCTCTACACACTAGAGAGGTGGGTAATGGGCCAAGCCAGGGCATGGCCCGGCACGACTGGGACGCGCTGAGCATGAGCCCGTTTTAAATAAGGCCATGCCTCATTTTGGGCTTAGATGGGGTCAGGCCCAAGGGCCCTGATGAGCTAACACAGGCTCAACAACTTTTTTCGGTTGGTGGGGCCACATGGCCCAATATCTAAGAAATTTGGATTTTTTGAGGAATTTTTCTTATCCCGGCAGAGCAAGTTTCTTTGTCTTATCACTATTCTCGCGACTACTCGGATTTCTCTACCATTCCATCCCAATCCCCACGCTAATATCAATTTTTAAGATTTCTGTGAGCATGATTCATGCTTGTAAGAAGATAAAAGCGACGTATAGAGTAAAAGAATAAACAAATGTGTCATAAGAAATCAAAAGATGTCAACACTTTGCCGGAATTGCATAAATATTTAGGCTATGTTTGATAGTCAGGATAAAATTTAGGAATTTATCCTATCATACATTTATTGCCTACTCAAAATAGGATAAAATTAGATATAAATGGAATATAGACCGGATAAAATTATCTTATGGGGAGGTAGAATAAAGGTTGATAGGATTTTTAATATCGATAATAATAAAGTTATTTTTCTCGAATAAAAAACTTCTTAAATTAACAAAATTAAAATTCTATTTTAATATAATTAATATTTGAATTCTAATATAAGAATTTCAAAATATAAAATATAAAAATTCAGTTATTTTCATTTAATCTTATTTTTATTTATAAATTCGAATTTAATTCTATTTTATAATATATATTCAATATATAAATTTAAATATATACTTATATTTATTATATATTTTAGGTGTTTTAATAGTTTAGGTATATTATTATAATTTACTATTTAATAAACTTTTATTAGAGGATGATGGAAGGGGAAGAAAGAAATAAAAAATAAATAAATTAAAAAGGAGAGGAAAATAAAATAAAAATAAAGTAGGCAAGAACTTTGTGAGAGATTTTTACTATCTCTGTTTGTAATATTTTTGATATAATGTGAACATATCTAACTTTATTACTACAATCATCAAACAATAGATATGATAAAGCAAAATCCTAGATTTCATATTCTATTTTATCCAATCCTATCATAACTAGAAATTTGGATGACTAGACATAGCATTAGAGTTTACAGCTTGTCGGATTTGGGATAACTATAAAAAATTAGCATTTTAGTTCGACACGTTTGGGAGTTAGGGAAATTGGGTAATCTCTAAATTGCATGCGAAATTAAGTTGTGTTTTAGTATTTAAAGTTTTCACGGTTATATGAGGAAAGAATACAAGAAATAACACTTGAACAGGAATATCTTTAAGGTTTGCTATGATGCAAGAAGGTGGCTGACCAACTTACAATTCCACGCTATACTTATACGATTAATAGCACCGAAGAAGACGCAAATTACAATTCAGTCGGTGCAGATATTATTGTTCACAATCTGACCTCTGGTGAAGAAAAATGTATTCACATATACACAAAACCCAAGATCACCAAGTCAATAGATGATCTTAGAGTAGAAACATTGACCTGGGTGAAGTTAATCTATTTTTGGATTTTAAGATAGCTCAATTGTGGTGTAATTAGTAAAACGTGATGTGCTTACTGCATTGAATAATCTCATTTATCTTTTGCATAGAAACTTTTTTCTTTATCAGATTGCATGGAAACTTCGGTGATTAGAATACACCAAGTTAAATGTGAATAGTTAATTTCTCCTAAACCAAAATAAAATTAAGTCATGTATTCTCAAAATAAGCTAGGATAGTATGTCTCTTGAGTTAGGAACTCCAAGTAAAATGAAAGAACTTACCAACCAAAATCTTCATTAAATGTGATGGATTAGCAATGCATCCTTATCTATCTCCACCACCATTCTTGCCATCATCATGACAACCGCTTGGGCATGATTGTGTATAAACTTTCAACATTATGGCAAATCCCTCAAGTGGGTTCTTCTCTAGATCCACACGTTCATCAATATAACACAAACTAAGCCCGCACATCAAATGTATCTAGTTTTCTTAGGCCATATGAATATAAAGGACAAGTTCAAGAATGTTGATGTACTAACTTAGCGGGACCTTCTAAACATACCCGAATCCCTTTTTAGCGTCGGTGCAACTGGTGTTCTTGGTGCACATGTAGCTCTTGCCTTTCTTTTTTGGCCTCCTCGCATGTTTTATCCCTTATCACCCAGTCGAGAACTAGAGCCCATCTCCTTAAATTTAAGCTGCGAAAGATCACCAACCCAGAAGCCGTAGGCAGGATTGGAAAAGCTCTCAACGGAGATGTCATAGTCGAAGGAATTCCTAGGGATGCTCGTCTCGCAGCAACCTATACCGGAACACGACCTGTTTGCTGACGTTCGAAATGTTGCTGCACGAAGACATACGCTCGAAAGAGAACTTCCCTCGGCGGTCTACGAAGGATGCTATGTGTTTGCAATCGAGGCGGGGAACTTCTTCTTGGTGCTGGATAGTGGGAATTCAGCTAGGGTGAGTTCCGCATAATTTCTCAATGGCCCATCGAGAAGAACAAGCTATTCTTGTCACAAAATGAGCTGCTCTTACAATAATCTCGAGAGAATAGTCTAGGATTCTAGACTTTAAGGAAATGTCTCTCATTCCGTGGGAAAGAAAAAGTCTGGTCTTCTCCATACCCAATCAATTTTTCGTAGTGTGTGTGCGTGGCAAATTTTTTCGTTTGGGGGAGTTGATTAAGGCAAAAAATGAAAGTTGATTGGGAAAGGAGAAGACCTGACCATTTCCTTTTATACGAAGAAAGGGACTTAGTGTTAAACTCTATGTTTGAACAATTCCAAAACATAATATTGCTACATAACTATTAGTCGTGAAACAACAATGATGGACGAAAGAGGCAACTAGTTAACAAATTTCATCAGTTGAACGATAACCATAAAAATTTCTCTCTACAATATTCCAAGATTTCTATTAGGGCGTTTGAATCTTAAAATAGAGCAAAACATCACGTATTGGCTTTTCTAATAAACTCAAAACAAATTTTATATTTTGAAGACGATTATGGATCATCATATCTATCCGATCGTATATTTAATTTGCGCACTTCAAAACATTTCAAAAAAAAAAAATTCCGTTTAACAAAAGTCAAATTGTGAGAGCAAATAGTAAAAAGCACTCAAAACATTGTGCACGATTCCACTTACATCTCCGAAATGACTTTAATAAAGACATGTCATTTTCTACCAGGTTTAAGGCACCAAATTCCTTAAATTAGCTTACTTGCTCAAAAACAGCTTTAAACTGAATGAGACACTAGGCTCCCACTATTAACTAAACTAGCAAGATGGAGGTAGGTTGCACAGGTCAACAAATCTTCACGTCTATTTAGATTTCCGCTAGAGTTTACATGGAGTTTTACATAAATGGATCCGACCGTATCATGTAGATTTGTCCTCTGATTGAAAGAAGAGATAAATCGCAAAATTGCACTACCGATCGAATCCTAATGTAAGAACATGTGATGTTTCGAGCATGCAAAATAATCCAAGTCAATACGAACATGAAAGCATAAAGTAAAAATGCAAATCCTTTCTTTTTATACGTTTTGTCCATTTGTCGGAAATCTTCACTTTTGCCATATGTCATGCATGGCTGTTATCGAAATCTTTAAGATTAGGTTTTGTGTAAGCTTGAAATTGAATGTGGGAATCAATAGTTATAAGAGTTTGTTGACACCCAAGTTTTGGTTAACAATTTAAATTTTCATTCTCGTAAAAGTACAAAAGTAAAGATGGCGAGAAAATAAATAAATAATAAATAAGAAAGGAAAAAGTCCCCAGTCCACTTTCTTCTTTCCTTCGGCTCGTTCCAGGACGGAAGAAGAAGGCGCGGGAAACGGACAACCGAGATTGAGGTCAGACACCGATCCCAGACGTTGCTGGCCATTTCTGACGCCGTGCATCAGGGCTTCACCCTGCTCCGTTCCTCGGTCGGAAACGAAGTGGCTCAACTCCCGTTCGAGATTCCTTCGCTGGTGCCAATCTTCATTGTTGTTGAACGTCCAAGTTTCGTTCCTCGATCTTCGTAGCTTCGCGTTGCTTCACTAATCAGGTATTCTATCTTCACTGTTATGCCCTGTATTGAGGGAGGGAGGGAGTAATAGAGCCAAGAGAACATGTCCTAGATTAGGATCGAATTTGTATCAACTTGAATCCACAGCTGCGCTTGTAGACATCTTCGATTGACTTCGTTTGAACTCAATCTCCAATCCAAAGCCATTGTTGTTTTGTTTCCCCCCTTCATCGCCGATTGCATGCACAGCATTTTGATAAATGCCTTCGAAACATGAATAAAAAATAGCCTATGATTTTGCCTGAACCCAAGCACGCGTCGACATAGATTGACTAATATCACTTAATTTGTTAATATTTAGATTTGAGTTCGGACATATATCATCTTACTCTGAGGTCGAATCCAAACACCTCTTTTGTTTCTTTTTGTTCTATGTTCTTGTGTGCTCCTGCATCATTCGATAGCTGATTTCAGCGAGGAATAATGGAGGTAGATCGTATGAGTCTGGATGTCCGCTTCCAGGTCCTTATTGCCTTATTCTTTTCTCATGCCTGTATCTTCCTTGAATTCGTGAAGTGGTGACCCGCGGTGGCTGTCAACACGGTAAAGAACGTCGTTTTTGGCTAAATAAATAACAAGCGTGGTTCACTGTGGAAGGTGCTTGAAGAAGAAAACTATGAAGGCCTTTTGATTACACGATGTTACAAAGAAAGATTTAATTAAGTTTAATGGATTTGGGTTTTAGTCGCTTAGTAAGCTTACGCTCATTTCAGTTTTAATGTGTTTTTAGTTGGAGACTTGGGAATAGAGATTCCATTTCAAACAAATGGTTTTGGGGCCATGCACCAATATCAGATGGTATTTTGGAAAATGTTTTTCGACTTTTTCAAGCAAGAGATCATTTCCTTCAATTTGAGCATAGTTTTTCATTGATTAGGAAAATTTTTTTGTTGACTAATTTTTCTAGGTAAAATGTTTTTTAAAATGAGAAAAATGTTTTTCCAGAAAATATTTTCCACAGTGCAGTTCGGCTACATTCAGAAATGGACTTAATAAAACACAGTGAAAAGGGGGTTCAGTTCAAATCAGTCTTCATGAGATTGGGCTTAGGGCTAAACGTTGTTATAATAAAACTAGGCTTGAAGAGCCTGTGTCTAAAAGTGGGCTTTATGTGACAAATCCCAACTTGACCATAGCCCAGACCTACAAAATCCAATGCTGGCTCACATACTGACCGGGCTCAAGGGCCCGACCCATGCTCCTTCTAGTAAATAATAAAAGATAATAATAATAAATAAAATCCAAAAAATATAATAAAATAAAAAATGGAAAACTCGATTGGGAAAATAAACCTTGATTTGATCGTTAGGTTAGATTTTAGTATTATAATTAATTTAGTTTCATTTAGATAGTACATACATGGTGTAGGGAAATTCATGATTCTCTAGTTTAGTTTTAAATAGTTTAGTTTATTTAGAGGTAGAGCTCAATTTGAACTAAACTTATGGGAATTGCTGTCCTAGAGCTTAATAACAAGGCCATGTTATATTTTTTTGCCTGTCTCAAGTCGGATTACTTTACTACAATTTACTTTTTATTCAATCTGTCATTATTATCTTTGATGAATTAATTGTATTTCTTTTATATTATTTTTCAATGTAGGTTACCATTTTTTTATGATCAGTTTAAAAACAAAAAAAAGCATGGGCACTTAGCGGACAAAATCCTCAGATTTTATAATTTGGTAAAAAGACTACTTTTAGGCGCCTTAGCTATAAAATAATCAAATTTAGGAACCAAAAGAGCACTGCTTCTTTAATTAGTATAATCAGGTCCTGGATTCTAAATTTCTGATTGTATAGGAAGTGAGGTATATTTTCATTTTTCATTTGGTTTATATCCAATCCCAATAGGTCAGTAGCGAAGCCAACGTTAACGAGTAAGGGTTTGGGAGAACTACATTGATCCCCCATTCGACATTATCTTTAAAACCATTTGTTTCTTGGTTGCGACGCAGAAAGAGTGTCGTGACAGAGTTTTTGTGCATGAAGTGTGCTTTTCACAATGAGTGCATTTATGTTGGTAGATTGAAACTTCGTATATTTTCCATCTTTAGAGTTGTCAACGAGAAAGGTTGTATAGAGCCAAACATTCGCATGACATGTGTCTCGTGAAACATTTCTGTGGATTAATTATTTGTATATTCAATCAGAACTTGAAGATGAATCTTCCCCTACTTCACATTGCAGTAATAATGAAACCCAGCAGTTACCTAGAGTCGTTCTAATGAACCAATCAGCTAATTAAACTTTGCTAATAAGTGTTAGATGCTGCACCGGCATCCTACCTGCCAATTGGCTCATTTTATCACGTGAAAATAGTTTTGACCAATATTTGCTCTTTATCAAAAACACAAGTTTCGGTTTTTAGATATGCTATGGCTGCATTCGATACTTTTGTTGTGCCATGAAAAGACCCTCCTTAGGTAAGTGAATATTGAGCCCATAAAATACATATGTTCATTGGACTTTATTTTCCTCCATCACTAATTCAAGGAAATATCTTTTATTGGTTGGTTAAAAATATGGATATTATACTTCACAGAGTTAATTAGAAAAAAGTGTAGATGATGTTTATTTTGTAATTTAGTAAGCACAAGAAGGAATGGATAAAAATATGGCCCTTACCCCACTGATCTTATGCACTAGTAATATAAAGCATAAGTCACCCGATGAAAGACCCAAACGTGAAGCTTATTTCGGTTGGCAGTGTGTGGAATTAAATACATGTCATGCGTATAATTGGCACACAAAATTTCGTTCTAGGCAAAACCATGGAATTGCCCGAGAAAAATATTCAACCAAGTTGGACAAACTATATCCTCGAACTCAAAGACAAGATAGCCCCCTAATCTCAAAGACATCACAAACATACGGTAGACGGAAGAGACCATTTTTACATCCGGTTGCTGAGTTATATATAAAAGCTCTTTAAAGCTAAAATATGCACACATATCTATCACAACACACAGAGATATGTATTAGTAACTTAAGTATTCTCATCTCCCACTATTGAATATTGACATGTCATGGTCTTCGATGCTATCCGTGTGCCCAGTGTTCATGGGCCCACTAATATCCATGTACACATAGGTCTTCTCTCTTGGCAAATGAACCATCTCTTCCTGATTCACATTTGTATGACCATCGCCAGTAAGGTCAGCCATTGTTCTGAGTCCCTCTAATTCAATTGCTACTTCCTTCATGGTTGGTCTCTCCTCTCCTTTTATTGTCAAGCATCTCTTTGCAAGATTGGCAACTTTCCTCACCTGCTCATTGATTCCTTCATTTGCAATAACTTCCTCAACAATCTGAAACAATTTGTCGTTTTCTAGTGATGAAAGAAAGTACATTGCCAAGCTTCTCTCTTCTTCCGGTCGGTCAAATGAAAGTGCCTTCTTCCCTGTCAATAGCTCAACTAGCACGACCCCAAAGCTATAAACATCACTTTTTTCTGTCAATTGGCTTGTGTGCAAGTATTCAGGGTCTAAGTATCCCCATGTTCCCTGAACCATAGTGAACAATTGCGTTTGATCAAGTGGGATTAATCTTGAAGCTCCAAAGTCAGAAACTTTTGCAGTGTAATTAGCATCCAAAAGGATGTTTGCTGACTTGACATCTCGATGGATAATGGGAATGGAAGCTATCGAGTGCAAGTAAGAGAGGACTCCAGCAGTTTCCGATGCAATTCTCAATCGGGTCTTCCAAGACAATTTTGATGATTTGTTTGGGTTGTGGATGTGATCAAAGAGAGTTCCATTGCTGACGAATTCGTACACTAATAAAGGCACCTCTGTCTCCAAACAACATCCCAAAAGTTTGACCACGTTTCGATGATTAATTTGAGAAAGCACGATGACTTCATTGATGAACTGTTCAATTTGGCTCCGGTCCACGAACTTGGACTTCTTAATCGCAACTACCATATCATTTGGTAACGATCCTTTATAAACAATACCATATCCTCCTCGGCCGACTATTCTACTCTCATTATAATTGTTGGTGGCCTTCTCTAGCTCTTCAGCGCTAAAGATTTTTGTAACTTTTGTGGTTTTATCTGGTTCATTTAATTGTTGCTGCAAAAGCAAGCCGCCATTTTGCTTGAAGTACTCTTCTTTCAGCCTAATGAGCTTCATTTTCTTGTGTCCCAAATATAGAAAGCCTATACTGAATAGCAGCGCTATTATGGCTCTAGTAACACCTGTATACAACACCGGTTTCATTCATTGACCATATTATTAATTGCATAGTAAATCATCCCACCATGTAAAAGCAGCCACACTTTGAAACTTTCTGCAGAATTATATCACGAGGTTTCCTCGAAAACCTTAGGGGCTTTGGGACAATTTGAGTCTGAATTAGGACAATGGATTTGGTTAAGCTAATCTACCAAAACACGCACACGCACACGCACACATGGAGAGAACTTCAATGGCCTATAAATAATGTCATCAATTTAACAGGTTTAAATCGATGTGAAAGAAATAATAAACTCAAACTAACCACAAGAATAGGTATTTTCTTTTCCCATGGCACTACAATATACTTGCTTATAGTTTTCTAGGTCTTACTCAACCAAATTCGCATCATTTAATGCATGCATGTATAGAGATCTTTTCGTTGAACTAAGCATACGTCTAAATAACTCAATGCAAGTCCTGTCTCTATAATTTGCTGTATCCCTTGTGATGACACAAAAATGGGAAGGACTAGTAGCTTGGAAGAAAATTTTGAAAATGGGTTAGTATAACTTCCTCTTTTACTCAGGTCATCTCCTTGAATATATGTTGTCAAATCAATAGTAATTAACTCGCTATTTGAATAATATCGTGGTAAATATGGCTTGTGTAACAAATAGAAAAGTTGTATAGGTTGTGCATCACACATAAAAGAAAGATGAAACAACCCGTCGAACCATTTCTATCGATTCTTAGATGCTAATCAAAACACGAGAGAGAAAGGAACAAGTTTGACTTTAAGGAGGAAAGAGGAAAAAAAAAAGCACATGCAAATCCACAATTGAATCAATCTCCTTCTTCGTTTTACCGCTCACTGCATTTAAGAAAAGGGAACTCCAGAAAAAGAAGCAATTGAGCATGTACTTGGGAATGCAATGAGGTGGGGCAGGACAAGGGCGGGGTTTACGTCCCCCGTCCCCCGCCCCCAACTTAAAACTAGTACCATACCCATTTCATGCCTAATGTAGGACAAGTTTCTTTATCTCATCACAATTCTCGCGATAATATCAAAGTTTAAAAGCAAAAAAAAAAGAAAAAGATAAGCACAATTCATGATTGTAAGAAGATAGAAATGATGTAAAGAGGAAACGAATGAAAGAATGTGCCATAGGCAGGAAAAAGATAATAATGGTGTGCAAAAATGGTGTAAATATTTTGAGCCAACTGCACGCCAGGTTTGGGATTACTGTCAAAGTTAGTCCTTTATTTTGGCACGCTTGGAAGTTTTGGCCAGAATTGAGTAAAATCCCTACAGTTTGTGCAAAATTAAGCCGTGTCTATTATTTAAAGTTCTCAAGGTTAAATGAGGAGATAACATAGGAAATAACACTACAAATAGAAAATCTCAGGAGTAATAAAGAAAGAGTAAAAGGAAAAGAAGGCTAGTCATATGCATTCCTCACATTGGCTTGGACGGGGAGCAAAAAAATATTACCCGGCCCCGAAATCCATTCATCATGCATGGGTTTTCACTCATTATATTGGGCTAAGAAGTAAGGAAGGATATCCTCTTGGATCGATAAAATAGCCATCCCTAAGCTTGCTCCCCACCGGTTTTTGCCCACATGAGATCTCGGCAAAGAGCCACCAACCGCTCTTGCGAACAAAAACCTATGTCCCCCCTTTCTTTTTGGAGGTCATGCTGTGAAATTGGAGGACGCTCATCTCTCACGTGACAACAAATCTCTTGCCTGAGACAGGTGACCTCCCTCTAATTGAATACCGAAGGTTGCACACATCATAAAATAGTGGGTTTTCAGACACAGTACTAACACTAATATTCGCGACGTGATTTCAATTGTTGGAAAAAGTTTTTACCTTTACACAAAGCCCAATGCCGCCACATCAAAAGACACTCGAAGAGTACAGATATTGAAATGAGGAAACTTAATCTATTTTTAAATTTTAAGGAAGCTCAATTGTGATGCACTTAGTAACGTGTAATGTACTCAATGTATCAGATAATATCATTTATCTTCTGCATAGAAACTTCAGTGAGAAGGATTTTTAAAGTTTCATTTTGAATTTTTCCAATCAAGGACCGTGGAAGAAAAATTGGGCGAAATTGTGAATAGTTAATCTTCTCCTACAACAAAAAGAAATCAAATTATATATTCTCAAAATAAGCTTAGAACTTACCAACCAAAATCTCCATCAAATATGATGAATTAGCAGTGCACACTTGTCCATCTCCACCGCCCTTCGTGCCATTACCGTGAGAACCCTTTGGGCATGAACATGTATAACTCCCGTTAACATTATGGCATTTTCCTTGACATGGGTATTTCTTTGGATCGGCACATTCATCAATATCTACAGAAATTAAACACACACATCAAATGTATTTAATCGTCTAAGATCATTTTAATGAAAAGGATAAGTTAACATTATGTTATCAACGTACCATGACAACCAGTCGCAAGATAAGGATTACCTTGGTAACCTTTTAAACAATTACACTTGTACCCGGATCCATTTTCGGCGTCAGTGCAAGCGGTGTTGTTTTTGCACATGTAGCTCGTGCTATTCTTTTTGGCGTCCTCGCATGTTTGATTTCCTATTGCCCAATCGAGAACTAGAGTGGACTTATTAAATTTAAGCTGCGTAAGATCGCCAGCCGAGAAGTTGTATGAGCCAATTTCTGCGAGAAAGGCATAGCTGCAAGGATTGAAATCAACGACACTGAAAGGATTGAAATTCCTGTTGACGGAGATTTCGTAGCCGAAGGAATTCTTAGGGATGCTTGTCTCACAGCAACCGATACCCGAACACGACCCGTTACTGACATCCGAAACATTGCCGCACGAAGACATACACCCGAAAGAGAACTTCCCATAGAAGTCTTGGAAGGTGGCCGACGTGTCGCAACCGACGGCGGTCAACTTGTTCTTAGTGCTGGATAAGGGGAACATAGGTTAGAATCGGACCTCATAACTGCTTGACAACCTATTCCCGGAAGAGTCATAGCAGACTTGTCCGGTTGAAACATTTACTCGTATCTCGTGGTCCTCAAGAGAAATGTCAAGTATTTGCAAGTCAGGTGAGTCACCGTCTCCTCTATTCATGTAAGGTATGGGAGGATCGGTAGAGTTATCACAGACGACTCTAAATGAGGGAGGATCGATGCGGCAATGGGGATCACTGTCGGCCGATCCGAAGGGGTATGGAATAGAGAGATTTCCGCAAGTACTTCGACATTCAGGCTTCGTCATTGAATCAACAGCTTCTGTCATGTGATTGTGGTATCGACCCAGAAAAGCCCCAATCACCACAACTCTCAGGATCACCACAACTCTCAGGAGAAGCTTATGGAAGGCCATGTTTCTTCCTTCAACTCTCTTCAAATATTCTTTTGTTTTGATGAATTAATTTGATGGGTTCGGGGGAATATAAGGAGCAGAAAGATGGCTTCCTTCATTTCTTTTTTTTTTGGTTTTTTTTTTTGGTGGGAGGGGTAGTGGGGGAAGGGGACGTCAGCTGGTCCTATCCACTTGCATGAGACGATTCCATGATAATTGCTCATGTAACTGTAGCATTGTGAGCCAAAGATCGGAGTACCCTAGTCACAAAATGAGCTGCTCTATCACGTCATAACGGCGACGATAAACAAATTCTCTGTTGAAATTTCCCCCAACAAGTTTTAGCTAGAGGCAGCATCTGTTTTGCACATTGTGGTAGGACACTTCACAAGAATTAATTTCTTGAATCTGTTTAAAATATCGCAGACCACATGAGCCAAAACTTGAAAATAACATAAGTTTATGAGGAATCACATTGAACGAAATCTTGAAATTACAATTTAAGATCACAAAAAAAGTATAAACAAAAAACATAGGTTCATCGTGCAAATTCATGTTTTTACCTCGGTCAACATTGTCCGTGAAATTCTCAAAAAAGTGTCTTTAGTAAAAAGACATGTTGTAGGGTCCACCTTTGAAAGGCACACCAAAATTGACACTTTTTTTATTGGAATTTCATACGGAATTGTTTGAAATTTAACCGATATAGAGATAGCTTTTTATAAAGTCTCTTTTCCGTACGTTCCTACTTTAATTCTCCAACAACAATTGTAGAGTGAAGTTATATGACAACAGTACCATTTTTACCTTATTATATTTGGCGAAGAGAACTTCTATCTATTTAGCTATATCTACCAAGGAAGTTGAGAAATTAATATTAAACAAACTATCTTATTTATCAAGAATCCTAGTTAGCGATGGGTTCTTTGCCCCCGCAAGGATGGAGTGATAGAAGTTTTTCTTTTTCCTTTGTTTCGTTTCGAGTTTAGTTAGCTTCATTACACACGAGCAACCTAAATCCTTAGTACAAGTCTCTATTCACATTTTAAATCAATTTGGAAATTCCTAGAACCAATTGTAACGTCACAACGTGAATCGCGTTCTTGATAAAAGAAAACCTCAGATTCAGGATCGGCCAAATCATTAAAGTTCACAGGCCTTTAAGTCGTGGAGACATCAACTGGCCATGCAAGTGGTTGCTTGGCTTTTCAGGTCAAGGTCAAGGTCACATCGCATGGCATTCGGATAGTGGAGAGATATGAGTGGGCTATGCAAGTCATTGCTTTGCTTTTCAGGTCAAGGTCGACGTCAATTACACCTGATGCTTTGGACAAGGAAATGCCACTGAATATATCTTTGCTTTAAGCTGAAGGAGCAAATAAAAAGATGCTTTTTTCTGGAGAGTTAAAATCAAGAGCAATAGTGATAGATTTTACACTTGAACTTATCCTGATGTTATTTGGTTAAAATCAGGTATGGCTACATAACGAGAATTAAAAACAAAAAAACAAAAATCATTGGATCTTTTGGTTTTATTGACTGCTACGGCAAATTATGTCTACGTCAATAATTAATATACAATTAGTATTTAAGTATTAACCTAATATATTAATGTTCCTATTAATGGGATAAGTTTTTTTTTTAAAATTAAAGTACAGAATAATGAGAATAAAGCTATGTCACCATGTGGCTATAAAATTTCATTCTAGTCACTTTGCTACTTGTATGTTAAGTCCTATCATCCCAACGTAACATTGAAGCTGTAGAGTCCAATCCATTCAAAACTTTCTTTGGTCGCCAAAAAAAGAAAAGAAATGGCCAACCTTTTTTTCTGTCGTTGTACTCTATTTATAATGGTTGATCAAAAGAAGTCCAACAGTAAGCTCAAGTCGTGGAGTCAACGTCAGCTGGTCCCCGGCCGCTTGCGTGAGACGACTCCACGATGATTCCTCGGGTGACGAATCCAGTGCAGTGCATTGCACGTGACATCTTCCCAATGCACGATTCATTTGAGAGTCCATCACTAATATAGACAAATGCTCTAGAACCGTCTAAGAAATATACGTGTCAATTATGTGTTTGCTATAATCTAATTGAATCATTACGGATGCATTAAAATGAGTGAATCTATTCATAAATTTAACAGCGGACATGCACTAGGGAACTTGAGCTCGTTGATAGAGTAGGTTGTAATTAGTACATGGTAAGTACTTTCAATATACAATAAGTTCTTCTTTTATTAGAAATAAACTTAGCTATTAATAAGCATAACATAATATATATTACAAGACCAATGGATTTGAGTTGGGGAGCCGCAAAATACAAGTAGACAAAAGAAATCAGTTGAAGTAGTATGAAGTACAATTGTCAAAATAATCACATGAACATTTTCCCTTGTAAAATCAATATAAACATATTCCTTATGCTCATTGATTTACATAGACCAGTAAAAGTGCACGGACCTCGCGTTTATATAGAAATCAACATTAGAAATACTTTTTTTTTTTGTTTAAATCGCCTTATTGCAAAATATTAGGATTATCAATCAATGAAAAGTAATTATTGATATAATACGAAGAAATGGGAAACACATATACGTGGAAAGATACCAATATCTCAAGATTGAAGTACATGGCTGATAAAGCATCGACATAATATTTCTAAAACAACTAATTTGGGGTACTTTGGTAAAAAGCTATTTTCTTCATATAATAGCAAACCCTAGTGAAAAGCTAAAGCAAATTAACAAAAATCGAGATAATATAGTCATCACTTATACTAGATATAAAAAAAAAGTAAATCAAAAGGGTTCATGAATCTAGTAAATTGTTTCTAGGCACTTCTTCAACATTATTCTGCAACTTGCTTATAAAGGCAAATAAAGAGATTGCGATGTCTCATATCATACAAACTTGGACTGAGACAACTAAATGCATATTCATCTTGGCAATAAGAGTGACTAATCCTCCTGCACTGAAGTTAGCTCTACCTCTGCTTCCAATTGCATCGACATCGAAGTCACACTTGAAACACAGATAGATCCAGTTCTAATGCGATTGATCTCTTCTTCATTTTGTCGGGCGACTGTGGGATTTCGTAATGATCGTACTTGCTCCAATTCCATCGTCACTTCCTTCATTGTAGGCCTGTACCTTCCGTGAAGTTCTAAGCATCTTTTCGCCAAGTTGGACACCGCAATAATTTCTTCGTTCTCGCCATGGTCTAATACCTCCTTATCAAGAACATCGAACAAGTGATTCTGCTCCATCGAAATGATGAAGTATGAGGCTAGATTTCTATCCTCTTCTTTCCTTAGTTGAGAAATTGGCTTTTCTCCGGTTAGTAGCTCGACAAGGACAACCCCAAAGCTATAGACATCACTCTTGTCCGTAAATTGACTTGTTTGGTAGTACTCAGGGTCCAAGTATCCGAAGGTTCCTCGCACCATTGTGGTCAAGTGTGTTTGGTCGATGGGAATCAATTTGGAAGCTCCAAAATCCGCCACTTTGGCTCTATATTTTTCATCCAAAAGTATATTTGATGACTTGATATCACGATGATAAATTGGTATGGCCGCATCAAAGTGCAAATATGAAAGAGCCCCGGCAACTTCACTGGCAATTCTTAATCGCATTTCCCACGAGATGGGAAATTCTCCGTCTGGGTCATGAAGATAGTGGTAGAGAGTTCCATTATGGACAAATTCATATACCAGAAGAGGGACTTCACTCTCCAAACAGAATCCAAATAGCTTGACCACATTTCTGTGATTGATTTCAGAGAGAATAACGATTTCATTGAGGAACTGTTCGACTTGTCCTACATCAATAATTTTGGATTTCTTGACTGCAATGATCGTTCCGTCTATCAACATTCCCTTGTAAACAGTTCCTTGACCACCTTGACCCAATATTCGATTCTCATTGAAATGATCCGTAGCCATGTCTAACTCTATTGAGGCGAATAACTTGCCTTTGTCCACATGATTGTCTTCAATAGAAAATAGACGTTTTTGCAACAGAAATCCACCATTACGTTCAAAGAATTTTTTCTTGAGTTTTTCCTCGCGCCTTCTTTTGATGTTTTTGTTCAACCACCAACAAAGCAAAAGCAGCACTATGGCTCCGGTACCGGTGCCTACCCCTGTGACCAAAAAAGTCAACGCTATGTAACCAATTTCCTCTTCATCGTCAACAAATTAGCTTCCACTAATTTAACAAGTGCTTTTAAGCTTTGAAGAGAGTGAGCCAAAAAGGAGGATTAGCTCAACAAAATAATTCGAAAATATTATGTATCATTTATGGGTGAGAAAAAAGATACAATCAAATTGTTGAAAGCATAGATTATGAAATTACAAATAAGATTATCCAAGAAGTCCTAAATTTATTAAACGGTAATTAATTCAGTTATAAACCTCTCAATTATTCCAATTTAGTCCTAAACATTTGGATGATTTGTCAATTTAGTCTTAAACTTTTTAACAATTTGTCAATTTAGTCATTCCGACCAATTTTGACTAAAAATCGCTAACCATCCTACATGATATGACCGGTGCTAATGTTGACAATTTTTGTAATTTTTTTTAATTCTATGAATTTTTTTTTTGCTTTTATTTTCTTAATTTCTTTTTTCCTTTTCCCTTTTTCTCTCTACTGACCTCGGGCAAGGTCCATAGTCACTAGCCTTAGGTGAGGGACGCCTGTGCCTACGTCGCCAAGGGCCTAGGCTGCCCCCACTTGAAGTCGGCGACCTACGCCAACCATCACTGATGCTTGACAACGACCGATGGAGGGAAAAAGGGAAAAAGGGAAAAAGAAAAAGAGAAGAAAAGAGAAGTTCAAAATTTTTTAAAAGAAAAAATTGTCCATATCATTGGCCAAAAGAAATAAATTGGCAAATCATCAAAAGTTTAAGATTTAATTGATATAATTGAAAGGTTTATGACTAAATTAGTAAATTGTCAAAATGTTTAAGATAGCACCATTAAAAGATTTAGAGATGAATTGATCACCCTAGAATCATTTTAGGACTTTTGGCATAAAGTTTAAAGAAAAAAAAAGGCACTTGCAAATCCACAGTTCAATCAATCGACTTCTTTTGACCAAAAAAATAAAGAAGCATGAGGTGATTGATTTTTTTTTTTTTTGTCACCATTAATTCTACTGCTTACTTCATTTGAGAAATGGGGACTCCAGAAAAAAGAAGCAATTGTGCATGTACTTGGGGAACGCAATGAGGAAGGGCGGGGTTTACGCCCCCCCTAGCGACTTAAAACTAGTAAAGTTGTCCATGCGCACCTCATGACTCATGCAAGACAAATTTCTTTATCCCGTCACCATTCTCCCGATAATGTCAAGTTTTAAAATAAAAAAATTCAATTAGCACAATTCATGATTTTAAGAAGATAGAAACGACATAAAGAGAACAGGGACAAAAGAAAATGTCATAGGTAGTGAAAAAATAATAGTGACGTGCTAGAATTGTGTAAATATTTGAAGCTAATGGTGTGCCAAATTTGGGATTACCGTCATAGTGTTCTATTTTGGCACTTTTGAAATCTCGGCCCATAATTGGGTCAATCTCTACAGTTTGTGCGGTGTTAAGCTGTGCTTAACTATGTAAAGGTTTCACGGTGAAATGTGGAAAGAACATATCCAATCGCACTTAAACTAGGAAATCTTTAGGGAGAATGAAGAACGAACAAAAGCAAAAGAGGGCTAGGCAAATCCATTCCTCACCATGGCCTGGATGCGAAGCATATATATTTTGCTAAATCTCGGCCACAAAGTCCATTGGTGTTGCAATTTCACTAATTTTATTTGGGACTATGAACCAAGGATTGTTGGGGAAATTTGATTGTTGATGAAGATACAGAAGTAGTAATTTTGATACGTGATGACGATTACTGCCCTTAAGGTATTATTTACCCTCATTATTATTGTTGTTAGATTTAGAGTAAATATACCTCCAAGATATACAATAAAGTCATAGAAAAACTAGTTCATCAATTACTCAATTTCTCTTAGAATTTCACCTTAAATGTGTTAAAGTTGCATGTATGAAAAAGAGAAGAAGAGAAAGTTCTAAAGAAGTATTTATGGACAGTTGTGGTTATCATAAATAATATATGAATTGGTCTCTATTTACAGATAATCACTTAACACCTCTCTTAAGAATAAATACCTTATCCCAACCATCACCACTCTTCATAATCTAAGATTCTAGAGGATACCTAAGCTTATGAGTCACCAACTTTTTCTCCAAGGCAAATCTCAAGTCATTATTACTAAGCCAAATGGTCCACTCTAATTTTTCCAAGAGTCTCGCCTAAAGTTCGTAGGTGGCAAGTCTACTTTGCCTCATGATTGTACCTAGAAAGTGAGTTGGCCAAGCTAAAGACTTTTCTTGGCAATCTAAGCTCCTAGGCGTCATCGACGATGGCCTGCTTTTCACTCTCCCATTGGTCCACCTATATGCCGCATTTAATGGACATTAAATGAAGTCTAATGATGATGCTACTCTAGTTTGCCAACTCGGCAATTCTAGAATATTCGGTCATAATGAGGGCTCGTGTAGGGCGTTCCAATTGGTCCACATGTACGCCATCTTTTCTAGAACTTCCAAAGACATTTTTCCTCCATCAGGACATTTGATTTTTCAAGAACAATTCATCCCTTCATTTAATGAGGGGTTTCTAGAATTTTCCATACTTTTGTCTTTTTCTTCATTAATAAGATGATCTAGAGAATTCTATCATCCAAGTTAGTTCTGGGGCTAAAAAGGGGATCATTAGGTACACTTCGAAAAATCGAATCACATACACTCGAGGTTTGGCCATCATGCCCCATATTTTCCCAAACCGTTCCTTTGAACAGTCGATCGGCCAATGACCAATTTGAAAGATCATTTAATGTAGTTGAAATAACTGAATTTTGGGTTTTTCACATTCCTCCTAGAGTAGCTGTTAATACAAATAAGACAAACTCTGCGATAGCCATTTCTGTACATTCAATGTACTCTACGGATAGAAAAATGCATAATGGGATTCCAACTCAGCACCCTTTGAGATATATGAACTAAAAATAGATCTGATCTAATTTGCTCTATACTACTATGAATTATGAATTTGGATAGGGATTCCAATAGAAGTCTTTCCCTTTCTTTCGTCCGTGATTGTGCA
Source organism: Eucalyptus pauciflora (assembly GCA_007663325.1). Taxonomy (NCBI): domain Eukaryota; kingdom Viridiplantae; phylum Streptophyta; class Magnoliopsida; order Myrtales; family Myrtaceae; genus Eucalyptus; species Eucalyptus pauciflora. The sequence continues at coordinate 176,552 of VMYD01000132.1, read as the reverse complement.
TTGAATGAATAAAAAGATGAAATAAAGAAAAGAATGAAGAATTCTCAACTGCTCCTATCGGAAATAGGATTGAATACGAATTCGAGCCATAGCACACGGTTTCATAAAATCGTACAATTTTCCCAATCTAAATCAAGCAGGGTTGATTGTCCTTTGATTGATTCGAGACCAATTATAAGGCTACCCATGGCCTAGCACTAAACTAAGGCACTCATGGACCTTAGAATTAGTGACGAAATAGCCAGGTCTATCCCTGGGCTTATTCCAGTTGGCACCCGATCCATCGGTTGGGTTCATGGTCAGGGCATTACCAATCCATGATCGAACATCAACAATTCAAGATTCCATTCCGATCACTAAGAATTAAATAGGGAATGATGCATTTTTTGTTGAAAGACGGTCGCATTTGATCAATTTAAATCATCCGTGTATAGGTGCATAACCGGGCGGAATCACCCATGACCAAAAACTACGACTAGTCGGATCAACCAGTGACCATCCACCGATCTAAAATCATCCCGTGACCAATTCTCGTTATCAAAAAGTCATCTTATGAGTTAGTGATCATTATCCCATCGGTACGGTCGGTAGAAAATTCGGGACCAACACCTCAACCAATTCATGACAAGATTGGTTGGTCGGTCGGTCCATGACCAATCCGTGATTCCTTGCCGATCGAACCGATCGATCCATGGCCAATGGCCCACAATCGATCCTTTTTGGACTTTATGGCCGATCCTTACGGAGTTGGAATCGAGGATGTTACAATATGGCTTGTGTAACAAATAGAAAAGTTGTATAGGTCGTGCATCACACATAAAGAAAGACAAAACAACTTGTTGAACCATTTCTTTTGGTTCTTAGATGCTAATCAAAACATGAGAGAGAAAGGAACCAGTTTGACCTTAAGGAGGAAAAGGGGGAAAAAAACACATGCAGATCCACAATTGAATCAATGACCTTCTTCGTTTTACCACTCACGGCATTTAAGTAAAGGGAACTCCAGAAAAAGAAGCAATTGAGCGTGTACTTGGGAATGGAGTGAGGTGGGGCAGGACAAGGGCGGGGTTTACGTCCCCCGCCCCCAAATTAAAACCAGTACCATATCCATTTCATGCCTCATGTAGGACAAGTTTCTTTATCTCATCATCATTCTCACGATAATATCAAAGTTTAAAAGCCAAAAAAATAATAAAAAATAATAATAATAATAATAAAAATAATAATAATAATAAGATAAGCACAATTCATGGTTTTAAGAAGATAGAAATGACGTAAAGAGGAAATGCGTGCAAAAATAGTGTAAATATTCTGAGCCAACGGCATGCCAGGTTTGGGATTACTGTCAAAGTTAGTCCTTTATTTTGGCAAGCTTGGAAGTTTTGGCCAGAATTGAGTAAAGTCCCCACAATTTGTGCAAAATTAATCCGTGTTTATTATTTAAAGTTCTCAAGTTTAAATGAGGAGATAACATAAGAAATAACACTTCAAATAGAAGATCTCAGGAGGATTAAAGAAAGAGTAAAATGAAAAGAAGGCTAGCCACATGCATTCCTCACATTGGCCTGGAGGGGGAGCAAATAATATTACCCGGCCCGAAATCCATTCATCATGCATGGGTTTTCACTCATTACATGGGGCTAGGAAGTAAGGAAGGATATCCTCTTGGATCGATAAAAATAGCCATCCCTAAGCTTGCTTCCCCGCCAGTTTTCGCCAACACGAGTGCTCGGCAAAGAGCCACCAACCGCTCTCGCGAACAAAAACCTATGCCCCCCCTTTCTTTCTGGAGGTCATGCTGTGAAATTGGAGGATGCTCACCTCTCACGTGACAATAAATCTCTGGTTGCCTGAGACAGGTGACCTCCCTCTAATTGAACCTCCCTCTAATCGAATACCGAAGGTTGCACACACCGTAAATTAGTGGGTTTTCAAACATAGTACTGAAACTAATATTCGCGACGTAATTTCAGTTGTTGGAAAAAGTTTTTACCTTTACACAAAGCCCAACGTCACCACATCAAAAGACGTTTGAAAGAGTAAAAATATTGAAATGAGGAAACTTAATCTATTTTTGAATTTTAAGGAAGCTCAATTGAGATGCACTTAGTAACGTGTAATGTACTATCATTTATCTTTTGCATAGAAACTTCAGTGAGAAGGATATAGAAAGTTTCATTTTGAATTTTTCCAATCAAGGACCGTGGAAGAAAAATTGGGCGAAATTGTGAATAGTTAATTTTCTCCTACAACAAAAAGAAATCAAATTATATATTCTCAAAATAAGCTTAGAACTTACCAACCAAAATCTCCATCAAATGTGATGAATTAGCAGTGCACGCTTGTCCATCTCCACCGCTCTTCATGCCATTACCGTGATAACCCTTTGGGCATGAACATGTATAACTCCCGTTAACGTTATGGCATTTTCCTTGACATGGGTAATTCTTTGGATCCGCACATTCATCAATATCTACAGAAATTAAACACACACATCAAATGTATCTAATTGTCTAAGATCATTTTAATAAAAAGGATAAGTTAACATTATGTTATCAACGTACCATGACAACCAGTCGCAAGATAAGGATTGCCTTGGTAACCTTTTAAACAATTACACTTGTACCCGGATCCATTTTCGGCGTCAGTGCAAGCGGTGTTGTTTTTGCACATGTAGCTCGTGCTATTCTTCTCGGCGTCCTCGCATGTTTGAGTTCCTATTGCCCAATCGAGAATTAGAGTGGACCTATTAAATTTAAGCTCCTTAAGATCGCCAACCGAGAAGTTGTATGAGCCAATTTCTGCGACAAAGACAGAGCTGCAAGGATTGAAATCCACGACATCGGAAAGATTGTAAATGTTCCAAAAGTTGATATTGTAGCCGAAGGAATTCTTAGGGATGCTTGTCTCACAGCAACCAATACCCAAACACGACCCGTTGCTGACATCCGAAACATTGCCGCACGAAGACATACACCCGAAAGAGAACTTCCCTTCGAGGTCTTGGAAGGATGCCCACGTGTCGCAACCGACGGCGGTGAACTTGTTCTTAGTGCTGGATATGGGGAACCTAGCTAGGGCTAGGACCGCATGACTCCATGACACAACATTCCCGGAAGAGTTATAGCAGACTCGATTGGTTGAAACATTTACTCGTATCTCGTGGTCCTCAAGAGAAATGTCAAGTATTTGCAAGTTACGTGAGTCACTACCTCTTCTATTCATGTAAGGTATGGGAGGATCGGTAGAGTCATCACAAACGACTCTAAATGAGGGAGGATCGATGCGGCAATGGGGATCACTGTCGGCCGATCCGAAGGGGTACGGAATAGAGAGGTTTCCGCAAGTACTTCGACATCCAGGCTTCGTCATTGAATCAACAGCTTCTGTCATGTGATTGTGGTATGGACCCAGAAAAGCCCCAATCACCACAACTCTCAGGAGAAGCTTATGGAAGACCATGTTTCTTCCTTCAACTCTCTTCAAATATTCTTTTGTTTGATGAATTAATTTGATGGGTTCGGGGGATTATAAAGAGAAGAAAGATGGCTTTCTTCATTTTTTTTTTTTTTTGGTTTTTTTTTTGGGGGAGGGGGAGTGGGGGAAGGGGACGTCAGCTGGTCCTATCCATTTGCATGAGACGATTCCATGATAATTGCTCAAGTAACTGTAGCATTGTGAGCCAAAGATTGGAGTACCCTACTCATAAAATGAGCTGCTATCATGTCATAACGGCGAAAATTAACATATTCTCTGTTGAAATTTCCCCCAAAAAGTTTTAGCTAGAGGCAGCATCTGTTTTGCACATCGTGTTATAGAGCTAAGGTAGGACACTTCACAAGAATTAATTTCTTGAATCTGTTTAAAATTTCACAGACCACATGAGCCAAAACTTGAAAATAACATAAGTTTATGAGGAATCACATTGAACAAAATCTTGAAATTACAATTTAAGATCACAGAAAAATTATAAACAAAAAACAGAGGTTCATCGTGCAAATTCATGTTTTTACCTCGGTTGACATCGTCCGTGAAATTCTCATAAAAGTGTCTTTAGTAAAAAGACATGCTGTAGGGTCCACCTTCGAAAGGCACACCAAAATTGACACTTTTTATTTATTTATTGGAATTTCATACGAAACTATTTGAAATTTAACCAATATAGAGATAGCTTTTATAAAGTCTCTTGTCGATATGTTCCTACTTTAATTCTCTAATAACAACTGTAGAGTAAAGTTATATGACGACAGTACCATTTTTACCTTATTATATTTAGCGAAGAAAACTTCTAATTATTTAGCTATATCTACCAAGGAAGTTGAGAAATTAATATTAAACAAACTATCTTATTTATCGAGAATCCTAGTTAGCGATGGGTTCTTTGCCCCCGCAAGGATGGAGTGATAGAAGTTTTTCTTTTTCTTTTGTTTCATTTCTAGTTTAGTTAGCTTCATTACACACGAGCAACCTAAATCCCTAGTACTTAGTTAGCTTCATTACACACGAGCAACCTAAATCCTTAGTACAAGTCTCTATTCACGTTTTAAATCAATTTGGAAATTCCTAGAACCAATTGTAATGTCACAACGTGAATCGCGTTCCTGATAAAAGAAAACCTCGGATTCAGGATCGGCCAAATCATTAAAGCTCACAGGCCTTTAAGTCGTGGAGACATCAACTGGCCATGCAAGTGGCTGCTTGGCTTTTCAGGTCAAGGTCAAGTTCGTAACGCATGGCATTTGGATCGTGGGGAGACATGAGTGGGCTATGCAAGTCATTGTTTTGCTATTAAGGTCAAGGTCGACATCAATTTCATGCTTTGGACAAGGAAATGCCACTGAATATATCTTTGCTTTAAGCTGAAGGAGCAAATAAAAAGATGCTTTTCTCTAGAGAGTTAAAATCAAGAGCGATAGTGATAGATTTTTCACTTGAACTTATCCTGATATTATTTGGTTAAAATCAGGTATGGCTACATAACGAGAATTTACAAAAAAAACAAAAATCAGTGGATCTTTTGGTTTTATTGACTGCAACGGCAAATTATGTCTAGGTCAATAATTAATATACAATTAATATTTAAGTATTAACCTAATATATTAATGTTCCTATTAGTGGGATAAGTTTTTTTTTTTTAAATTAAAGTACAGAATAATGAGAATAAAGCTATGTCACCATGTGGCTATAAAATTTCATTCTAGTCACTTTGCTACTTGTATGTTAAGTCCTATCATCCCAACGTAACATTGAAGCTGTAGAGTCCAATCCATTCAAAACTTTCTTTGGTCGCCAAAAAAAGAAAAGAAATGGCCAACCTTTTTTTCTGTCGTTGTACTCTATTTATAATGGTTGATCAAAAGAAGTCCAACAGTAAGCTCAAGTCGTGGAGTCAACGTCAGCTGGTCCCCGGCCGCTTGCGTGAGACGACTCCACGATGATTCCTCGGGTGACGAATCCAGTGCAGTGCATTGCACGTGACATCTTCCCAATGCACGATTCATTTGAGAGTCCATCACTAATATAGACAAATGCTCTAGAACCGTCTTTTTGCAATTCATCAGAAGAACACAAGCTACTCTAAGCCAGAGACTGGAGTACTCTTGTCACAAAATCATATGCTCCATCACGTCCTAAAAACCTTTTAAAGCAATTGTTTTCTTCAATTTGTACGTGTAAAGAAATCCGCAATAATATTTTTCCCCAAGAAGGCAAATTAAGAATTTCTTTTATAATTTTTCAGTATAAGAATATTGAAATATTCATTATAGTGAAAATTTTGTTTCTCCACTTTGAAGTTTAATTTGGTCGCATCATTATTAGTGATTGATCTTTTTTCTTTACTTAATTTACCATGTGTAATGTGTCATGTAGACATTCATGCCATAATAGTGGAATATCAACAGAGTCCACATTTATTGATAAAATATGGAAATTGTGTAATGGACAGAAAATAATTTTTTTCCTCTATAAACTATATGTAATTAGGGTTTTGCTAAAATTTTATTTTATTTTTATATTCATTTATGTTTAAGAACATCATGTAATATGCCTAATTAACCTCCAATATTATTTATTCAACAAATATGAGCCACAATGTTAAGTCGCACAATTTAACACTCCTTTTACGATTAAGTTGGATTTTGTATAAGAATAGAGCGTTGAATTATATGGTAGAGAAGACATATAGAGACCTCAAAGGATCTAAACTCAACATGTCATGTTCTAATATCATGGGGAATTTTGTAAAATTTGTGCCAACTATTCAAACAATTTAATTTATCTGATGAGAACATGATTATTAATATTAAGTACTTTAATATATATTGCCGTATCCCTCAGATAACAGGAGGCATAAACACAATGGCAACTGGGGGAAAAAAAAGAAAAGAACTGTCATTACATGTCGAAGTCCCTTTTTTTTTACCCAAAAAGGAGTTCTCAGGTAAGGGATTCCTTTGGCGGTTGAAATGATCATCAAAATAGACTAACGCATTTCAATTATTTTCCTCACTATCTGTCCGATTTGTAGCAGAATTGTACCCAAAAAGGACTTTTCCATCAAATCTGATTGATAGTGCCAATTTCACACAGTGACACCATATCAATTCATATTTTTTCGTTGTTTTCTCTTTTTTTCAGTCAAACGATTTAGATCGTCATTCCTAATGGATGAAGAAGTCTTCCTTATCAAAGACAATATGGGTGAAATGGTTGAAATTATCTTAAGTTAGATGAGTCAAGGAGGGGTGAGTTATTTATTTTTGGTCGAAAGAAATTATCTTAAGTTAGATGAGTCAAGGAGGGGTGAGTTATATAGCATGTCATAATGAGGAAATTAACCATATTCTACGTTAAAATTTCCAACAAAAAAAATTTTGCTAGAGGAAGCAACAGGTTTTGCAAATCATGTTATAGGCTAAGCTAGCACAATTCACATTAATCAAATTCTATTATCTATTTAGAATTTCACAGACCACATGAGCTAAAATTTGAAAATAACACAAGTTTTTGAGGGATTGCGTTGAATGAAGTTTGAAATTACAAATTAAGATCATAGAATAATTATAAAGAAGACATTGGTTCATGGTGCAAATTTATGTTTTAACCCAGTCAACATTGTTGGTGGAATTTTTGGAGAAGAATGTTTGGTAAAAAGACATGCTTTATGGTCCACCTTCGAGAGGCACACCTTTTTTCATGGAATTTTCATACGATTTTTTTTGAATTTTGACACACAATAGAGACAGCTTTAATAAAGTCCCTTTGTCAATATATTACTACTTTAATTCTATGATAGGAGTTGTAGGGTATAGTCTGTGATGACAGTACCGTTTTTCCCATATAATATTTGGCAAAAAAACTTTAATCATTGTGCTATATCTACCAAGGAAGTTGAGAAATCAACATTAATTAAACTATCTTCTTTATTGAGAATTGTAGTTTTACTTCTTCTTTTTCTTCATTCCATTTCGAGTTAAGTTAGCTTTGTTACACACGAACAAATTGAATCCATAGTGCAAGTCTCTATTTAAGTTTCAAATCAGCTTGAACATTCTTACAATGGATTGTAATATGACAACGTAAATTGCAAGCGAACCTCGGATTCGGGATCGGCCAGATAATTAAAGCTTACAGGCCTTCGAATGGTAGAGACATCAGTTGGCCACGCAAGTCGCTGCTTGGCTTATCAGGTCAAGGTCAACTCCGTATCGCAGGTGTGTTCGGGTCGTGGAGATATGAGTTGGCTATGCAAGTCGTTGCTTTGGTTTTCGGGTCAAGATCGACGTCAATTGCATCCGATGCTTCGGACAAGGAACAGCACTGGGTATATCTTTGTTTTAAGCTGAAGCAGCAAAGGAAGTTGCTTTTCTTTATAGAGTTTAAGTCTAGAGAAATGGTGATAGAGATTTTACTTTAATTCTTTCAAATGTTATTTAGTTAAAATCAGGTGTGGCTACTAAAGGGGAAAAGAAAAAAAGGAGGAAAATCATAGCATCTTATTAGTTTTATTAACTGCTACAACAAAGTATGTATAGGTTAATAGACTATACACAAATTGTTATTTAAGCATTAACCTAATCAATCAATGTTACTATCAGGGGCGTAAGTTTCTTCTTTCTAATTAATGTAAAAAGTAGCGAGAATAAAGATCATCACTCCTAGCAGACACCAAAATGAATCAGATCATCACTCCTAGCAGATGAAGAAGTCCTCTTCATCAAGGATAGTAAGGGTAAAATGGATTTGTATGAATCTTGGAGACTATCTTAACTGTGGATGAAAATAATGGGTGGTGACTTACATATTATGTCATAACCATGCAAATTAACATATTTTACATAAAAAATTTCCTATCGAAATTTTTTTCCAGAGGAAACAAACGGTTTAGCCATTCATGTCATTGCTTTGCTTTTTAGGTGAAGGTCAATGTCAAGTGTGCATGGTCCTCTTTGAAGGGTAGCCAGGCAAGTAGAAGGCATTTCACCCTATCCACTCACCCATAAGTGGGAGGTTATTATATCTACATACATAGCAATAATCAGAACTAAGTTTTGATGTGATATCTATTTTCACCACCGTGAGCTCCCTAATTCCCAGGCATGTCTTTTTATTACTAGTGCACAAATGGTCTTGTCAAGGCTCCTTCAGTAGATGACAGAGTTCGTGAAGATGAAGAATAATTTTCTGTATATTGTATTACTTTGCATACCAATGTACAGGTATATTTGTAGTACAATAAATGAATCAAAACAATATATCTACACAATATTAACTTTCCTAAAGTAAATCATATCTACGATTATCTAAGATACTTTCTGAATCAATTAAATCAGATTCCTTTTCCAACACTCCCCCTCAAGCTGGCGGCTTATAAATGTCGAAGGCGCCAAGCTTGCTTAATAGATATCCGTGCTGTCTCTGGCATAAGGGCTTAGTGAAAATATATGCAGGTTGTTCCACAGTTGTGATTCCTCGAGTGGCAACGATCCCTTCTCGAATTTTCTCTCGGGTAAAATGACAGTCAACCTCGATGTGCTTTGTTCTTTCATGAAAAACTGGATTTGCAGCCAATTTAAGAGCCGCATCATTGTCACAGAACAATTCGCTTGCACCGTCGACTTGCACACCCAGATCTAAAAGTAACCCTCGAATCCAAACTATTTCGCACACAGTTTTTTGCCATGGCTCGATATTCTGATTCAGCTGATGACAATGAAACTGTCGATTGCTTCTTCGTCTTCCATGAAATTAAAGACTTCCCCAGCTTGATACAGAAACTAGTGATGGATCTTCTTGTCATTGGACAAGTGGCATAATCTGTGTCACAATAGGCCGTCATCTTCATGTTGCAGTCACGAGATAGCAAAATTCCAAGTCCCGGACATCCTTTCAAATGCTTCACAACCTTCAGTGCTGCGTCCATATGTGATCGCTTTGGATTGTGCATAAACTGACTAAGTATTTGTACTGCATAACATATATCAGGCCTAGTCATAGTGAGATAAATCAATTTCCCAACGAGTCGTTGATAACTTGATGGATCTTTGAGCAATGGATCGTCATTTGGAGAAGGAGAGCTTGCATCATAGTCATATGTTGTCAATTTGACATTCTGCTCAATAGGTATAACAGCTGGCTTGCATCCCGATAATCCTGCATTCGATATGATTTCCAAGACAAATTTTCTCTGACTGAGACAAATTCCCTCATTGGATCGGGCTATCTCAATACCAAGAAAATATTTAGGAGGTCCCAAATCCTTAATATGAAAAATCATATGCAAATATTCCTTGAGTCGTTGAATTGCGACATCATCATTTCCCATAATAAGTATATCATCGACATAAATCAATAAGTAAATCGATGAAGTACCTTTGGTCCATGTGAACAATGCATAATCATATTTGGAATGTACAAAACCTGCATTTGTGAGTGCTGCAGTAAACTTTGCATACCATTGTCGAGAAGCCTGTTTGAGTCCATAGAGGGATTTGCGGAGACGACATACTCGAGACTCCCCCTGTCTACGCAATCCCGGTGGAAGTTCCATGTAAATTTCTTCATCTAAATCTCCATGAAGAAATGCATTGTTCACATCCATTTGATGTAAGTTCCAATTACGCATTGCAGCAACAGATAGAAAAGAACGAACAGTCACTTCTTTAGCAACAGGAGAAAAAGTCTCATGATAATCAAAACCTTCACGTTGTGTAAATCCTTTAGCGACCAGTCGAGCTTTGTATCGCTCAATCGAACCATCTGCCTTATATTTGATTTTGTAGACCCATTTGCAACCGATGGGTTTTCTATGAGAAGGCAAGGCAACAACATTCCAAGTATCATTTGCTGTAAGGGCAGCTAATTCTTCCTTCATAGCTTTTTGCCATCGAATATCACGCGATGCTTCCTCATAGGAAGATGGTTCTAGTTCTGCAGATATTCTACTGATGCAGCATGTGTGCTCTGACGATAATTTGCTAAAGGAAACATAAGAGGACACTGGATATTGCGTACCTGGTGTTTCCAAGGTTGGACAAATATAGTCTTTTGTCCATGTTGGAGGTCGCACCGCTCGCTGTGAGCGCTTGGGCATTGGAACTGGTGTTTGTTCAGCAATTGGTGAAGAGAAGAGCCCATTATCATTTTGCTGAGGTGATGGAATAGTGGATTGATCCATCACAGGGGAGTAATTCGGAGATCCGGCAGGTGAAATAGGAGATTCGACGGGTGCCATTACAGGGCATGATTCAGAACATGACTGATCCGGTGTAACCCAAAAGGACTGTGGCGACATAGAGACTTCCTCTACTGATAAGAATTGTCGATGATTCGATGTCGATATTGATGACTCATGTGTAGATTCCCTCTTCTGGAAAGGGAATACATCTTCATGGAAGATTACATCGCGGCTAACAAAGAAGCGACCTGTAGATATCTCCATAACACGATAACCCTTCTGCAAAACTGGATATCCCATAAAGATGCATGGAAGAGCACGGGGATCCATTTTATGATGACATTTCATATTTGTCACATAGCAAAGACAACCAAATACCCTAAGATGATCAATCGTCGGTTCTTTTCCAAAAAGCATTCCAAAAGGAGTGCGTCCGTCTAATATTCTAGTTGGCATGCGATTAATTAAATAGGCTGCCGTGACCACACAATCTCCCCAAAATGATTCAGGAATGGAAGCTTGATATTTTAATGCTCGAGCAACTTCTAAAAGATGTCGATGTTTACGTTCGACGACACCATTCTGTTGAGGGGTGTATGCACAAGAACTCTCATGGAGTATTCCTTGAGATGATAGAAAGGATTGACATTCATGGGAAAAGAATTCACTGCCATTATCTGTTCGAATCCTTTGAACACCTTTATTGAATTGATTTTTGATCATGGACATGAATTTCGACAAATGTGAAAAAGTTTGACTCTTGGATTGCATTAGAAATATCCAAGTAGCACGAGAGTAATCGTCAACGATGGTGAGAAAGTAACGGGATCCATCACGGTGTGGTGTATGGTAAGGCCCCCAAATATCCATATGAAGTAGTGAGAAGACACTGATGGCACGAGAGGTGCTATTTTGAAATGTTGCTCGTGTTTGTTTTGCCAAAGGGCATATCTTACAATCAGGACAAGGAAAACGAGCACTATGGCCAAGACGCTTATGAGAAAGGGAAATTTTATTTCTAGAAATAGCATTACAAGACATGGATAAAGTAGAATTTCCAGAAAGATTGACCCAAAAATAGAGCCCTTGTTCCATTCTACCCAAGCCCATCAGTTTCCCAGTCAAAAGGTCCTGAAAAGAACAATTTTCAGAATTGAAATTGGCTTGACAATGATTGTCCTCACAAACTTTGGAAACTGATATGAGATTAAATTCGTACTCAGGAATGAACAGCACATTTCTTAGAACAATATTTTTGCTAAGATATACGGTCCCAATTTTTCTGACATCAGTGACACTTCCGTTTGGAAGACGGATAGATATGGAGGATTGAGGCATTGTATGGATATCATAGAATAGACAATCATTGCAAACTATGTGGTCACTGGCGCCAGTATCAATAATCCATGCATCAACTAAAATATTATTAGTGGCACATAATGAAGTACCTGAAAAATTGGCACTCTTGTCGACAGCCCTCATTTGATTTAGTGCCTTCATAATTTGCTCATACTGATCCTGGGTAACTGGTTGCTGAGCTGGATTATTTTCATGTGCAGATACCTGATAAGCAGAAAATTCTTTCCCTTTCTTTTCTTTGTCAGCAGGCTTACCATGCAATTTCCAACATGTTTCAATAGTATGATGCGGACGACGGCAATATTCACAATACTTACCCTTTAATTTAGAATTTTGTCCTCCACCTCTATATAATTCGGCACCATAGGACAGCGAAAAGGGGCCGTTCGATCCGTATGTTCGGCGCTGATCTTGGCCGTCGGATCGCATAGCATAGGAGCCGTCGGATCCATGTGGGCGGCGCTGATCAGGGCCGTCGGATCGCGCAGCATAGGGACCGTCAGATCCATGTGGGCGGCGTTGATCTGGGCCGTCGGATCGCACAGCATAAGGACCGTCGGATGCTCTTCCACGCCTGTAATCTCCACCGTCAATTCTGAAAGCACGGTAACCGTCCGATCCTTGCTTCTGATCTGGACCGTTGGATCGGTAAGTGCTAGGGTTTCCAAAAGAAACGTCTTCTTCCTCTCCGCCTAATCGTGCGTTTCCTCCTGAACGAAAACCAGAGCTGGTTCCTCGCTGTGATGTGCGAAAAACACCATGGAATCGGTCCGAGTTCTTCCCGTATGCAGCAAGCGCGATGCTTTCTCCTCCCTTCTCTTGTCCGGTGGTTGCAAGTCGCTGGTTTTCTTCTTGGATAGCAAGTTGAAAAATACGACCGAGCGGCGGCACCGGCTCCATGGCGAGGATGTGTGAGCGGAAAGGTATCCAACTATCATTTAGGACTAATAGAAAGCGAGTTACTTTTTCCCTCTCCTTAATCTCTCTATACTGCCGAATTGTTGTCTCTGGGCCTTCAAGCTGCTCCTCCGCGGCTTCGAGCTCGTTCCAAAGGGCTGATAGGCGATTGAAGCAAGCGGTAACCGAAAGGTTCCCTTGCTTCAATTCCGCGAGGGCTTGAGTCAAAGAAAAAACCTTAACTCGATCAAGTTTGCCATACATTTCTCTAATGTTTTCCCACATCGTTTTTGTATCTTCTGTAGGAGGAAGTCCGGCGGCGACTTCTGCCGTCACACAGTTCCCGATCCAAGTTCGCACCAAGTGGTTGCACCTTCGCCAGTGACGTTGCATGCGGTCGTCGGTCGGAAGAGGGATGGATCCATCAAGGAATCCGTCCTTGTCTTTTGTAACGAGAGCCCGGCGGAAGTCCCTTGCCCATGTAGAGTAATGATCTGGTCCAGCAAGTTGGAGCGTGATCAACTTCAATTCCGGGCCATCAGCTGATGAGGTATAGAGTGGGTCGCCTGGTTCTGGACGATCGGTGGGAAAAGGGAGCGGAACAAACCCAGGTGGAAAACTTGGGTATGAATTAGCAGAAGGCATTCCACCCGGAATGAATTCGGGTCTTTGACCCGGGAAGGAGGAATCCGAATCTCCAGTTGGATTCGGCTGTTGCTGTTGCTGTTGGCCGGGTCCGGGAATCCATTGACTGGTTCCGGTGCCCCATGACCCTTGAATAGGAACCCATGGCATGTATGGCCATTGGATTGCAGGTGGAAGCTGGCTCGTGGTTGGAGCCGCCGGGTGTTGAGTAGTCTGCTCAACTTCTTCAGAGACCTGGTCAGATGCAGGTAGTTCTTTGCCGTCTGGATTCTGCATCTTGGATGTTGAATTCCTTTCGATGTGCTGATTTTATTTTTGCAGGTACTGATTTGCAGCAATAAACCAGAAAACAATCGAAGGCAATAAAAATATGCGAAGAACGAATTCTCACTCAGTGTGTCAATTTGTTTTGCAGGCAAAGCACTGCAACAACAAAGTTGAAAAAGAAAAGAGGGCAATTCGAACAATTTTGCGGAAGCTATATCAGAACCGAAAGCTCTGATACCATGACAGAGTTCGTGAAGATGAAGAATAATTTTCTGTATATTGTATTACTTTGCATACCAATGTACAGGTATATTTGTAGTACAATAAATGAATCAAAACAATATATCTACACAATATTAACTTTCCTAAAGTAAATCATATCTACGATTATCTAAGATACTTTCTGAATCAATTAAATCAGATTCCTTTTCCAACAGTAGAGAGAGAGATGTGTGTGTATATTGGGGGGGGGGGGCAACGAAAGTTGCTTTTCTTAAGAGAGTAAAAATCAAGAGCAATAGTGACGAGTATTTTATCTTAATTTTTCCTAAGGTTATTTAGTTAAAATCAGGTATGGCTACTAGATGAAAAACGAAAAGATCAAAGGATTCTTTTAGTAATATTAATTGCTACAGCAAAATATGCATTCCTTAATAAACTAATCAATTAGCGCTACTGTTAGCTGGATAACAATGACTCCATATAAGTTCATATGCTTTTGTTGTTTTCTATTTTTGTTAGCCAAATGATTCAGATAATCACTCCCTATAGACTAAGAAGTCCCCTTTATCAAGGACAGTAAGGGTGAAATGGATTCGAATGAATCTTGGTGATTGTCTAATTGTGGATGAAATAAGGAGTGGTGAGTTATATATCTTGTCATATGGATCAATTTCTTGTATTTGTTTAGAAGTTCACAATCCACATGAACCAAAATTTGTAAACAACATAATTTTGAGAGGGATCATGTTGAATGGAAGCTTGAAATTACAGATTAAGATCACATAATTAATAATAACAGTAACAACAACAACATAGGTTCATCATGCAAATTTATGTTTCCACCTCTGTCCACATCGTTGGTGGAATTTATAAAAAGTATCTTTAGTAAAAAGACATGCTATATGGCCCACCTTCGAGAGTCACACCAAAATTGACACCTTTTTCATGAAAGTTCATGCGAAATTGGCCGATATTAACATAGAGACAGCTTTTACAGAGTCTCTTGTCGATATATTGCTACTTTATTTCTCTGATAACAGCTTCAACGATGACAGAACCATTAAGAAGAATTTATTAACTAATGTTCTCTTTGGAGGGGAGGGAATGCCTCGTTAAAGATATAATCTTTGTCCACCCTTTACTTCAATAAATTCGGCAAAGCAAACTTTACTTATTTTGTATATCCACCAAGGAAGTTGAGAAATTAATATTAATCAAATTATATTTTTTTTTATCAAGAATCCTACTTTTACTTTTTTCTTCGTTCCATTTTGAATTAAGTTAGTTTCGTTACACACCAATATATTGGATTCTTAGTACAAGCATCTATTCACATTTGAAATCAATTTGGAAATTTCTAGGACTGATTGTAACATCACAATGTGAATCGTGCTCCTGATAAAAGCAAACCTCGAATTCGGAATCCAAATCATTAAAGCTTATAGGCCTTCAGATCGTGGAGATATCAGCTGGCCACGCAAGTCGATGCTCAGCTTTTCAGGTCAAGGTCAACGTCGTGTCACATGGCGTTCGGATTGTACAGATATGAGTTGGCTATGCAAGTCCTTGGTTTGCTTTTCAGGTCTAGGTCGTTTTCAATTGCATCTTGATGCTTTGGACAAGGGATAGCATTGAATATGGCCATGTTTGGTCGGGCATTTTAGAAAGCCCTTTGGGACTCTAAAGTCCATTGGCCAAATGCAAACGCGTTTGGTTCGTTTTTTGAGTGACTTTAGTGAGATGCAATTACATCTCCAAGTGGCTTTAAGGAACTTTAACCCAATGCAGCTTTTGAGGTCATTTGCGAAGTTGCATTTTCGGAATGCGTTCGGTACTGTTCATCTTCTTTGGAGAGATGAACGGAGGCTGACACCGCCAGCCAAGGAGAGGCCTGCACCGACGACCGTCGCCTGAGGCGTCACCGACCCCGGCGACCGCCGCTTGGGGGTTGCGGCCACTCGGCGACCGCCGCTTGAGGTCACGTGACCTCGGGCGTCGCCTGGGTCGCACAGCCTAGTCGCCCGACCCCAGGCGTCGCGTGACCCACGGCGTCACCTGGGTCGCGAGACCCAGGCGTCGCCTGAGATCCGGCAACCTCAGGCGGTGGTCGCCTGGGTTCGCGCAACCCATGAGACGGAGGCTTGAGGTCACTGAACCTTAGGCGAAGTGTCGCCTGGGTCGCGCAACCCACGACAGCCGCGCGACCCAGGCAACAGTGCTTGGGTCGCGAACCCCAGGCGTCGCCTGAGGTCCGACAGCAACAGGTGACTGTCGCCTAGGTCACGCGAACCCAAGCGACCCCCGCCTGAGGTCGCCGGACCTCAGGCGAGGTTGTCCGGCAGCTAGATCTGGCCATCGGACATTGGCCGCCGATGGCCAGATTTGGCCACCAGTGGCCATTTAAAAAAAAAAAAAAACTTTTTTTATATATAAAATTTACCAAAAATCCTTTACAAAATGTAGTTTTTACCCAACAGTGTTTAGGCTAAAGTTCTTTCACGATGCACTTTAAAACTACAATTTACCAAATAGTATTTGCATTTGCACAAACCCCTTTAGCTCAAAGATATTTGCATTTTCCCAATGGCATTTGCCCAAAGCTGAACCAAACGAGTCCTATATCCTCGTTTTAAACTGAAGGAACAAATAAAAAGTTGCTTTCCTTTAGAGCGTCAAAATCAAGAGCAATAGTGATCGATTTTTCACTTTTAACTTTTCTTGATGTTATCTTGTTAAAATCAGGTATGGCTACAAAACAGAAATTTTATTTTTTTTAAAAAATCAATGGATCTTTTTGGTTTTATTAACTGCTGCGATAAAGTATCTCTAAGTCACAAAACTATACACAAATAATATTAAAGTATTAACCTAATATATTAATGTTACTATTAGTAGGATAAGTTTCTTTTTCTAATCAAAGTACATAATAGTGAGAATAAAGCTCTGTTGCAATGGGGTTATACAATTTCATTCTAGTCATTTTGTTACTTATATATTAGATATAATCATTCCAACATAACATTGAAGCTAAAGAATCCGATGCATTCAAAATAGGGGTGAGCATCGGTTCAAGGTCAACTCTGGACCGACCTTGGACTGGCCCAACCCTGTCGGTCTTGATCTGGTTCCTAGGAAGGTTGGGTCAGTCTTTGGTCTTGAGATCCTTAGACTAATACTGTATGGATTGATCCTTGATCTTGTAAGTTGAGAATTGGTTCAATTCAGACCAACCCTGACTATATATATATATTACATATTATATATAACATTTTTTATATCTATTGTAAAGAGCAAACCCCAACTTAAATGGCATTAAATAGCATTAAACGGCCTCCACCTCCAGTACTCTTGTTCTCCTTCCTTTTTTATCATCTTCTTTCTTCTTTATCCTCTTCAATTTTTACTTGAGAGTGTGTGTGTATTGGGGGTGGAGGGGATAGCACCGAATGTATCTTGGTTTCCAGCTGCTGAAGGAGCAACGAAAGTTGCTTTTCTTAAGAGAGTAAAAATCAAGAGCAATAGTGATGGGTATTTTACCTTAATTTTTCCAAATGTTATTTAGTTAAAATCAGGTATGGCTACTAGATGGAAAACGAAAAGATCAAAGGATTCTTTTAGTATTATTAATTGCTACAGCAAAATATGCATTCCTTAATAAACTAATCAATTAACCACTGGGGGTTCGCCCCAGTAGCCACCCTTCCATCTTGGAAGGGGGAGGTTGGGGCTTCAAATCCCCGCCTTCTCAGGGGGGATTGGGGTGGGGAAGATTTCATTTCAGGAGTGGGTTTCGACTCCCACGCCCTGCAAGGAGGCATGGCAAAAGTCTGAGAGTGAGTGTTAGAGTAGGATTATAGTAGGACTGACAAAAAAAAAATAATAAAAAAAATAAACTAATCAATTAGCGCTACCGTTAGCTGGATAACAATGACTCCATATAAGTTCATATGTTTTTGTTGTTTTCTATTTTTGTTAGCCAAATGATTCAGATAATCACTCCCTATAGACTAAGAAGTTCCCCTTATCAAGGACAGTAAGGGTGAAATGGATTTGAATGAATCTTGGCGATTGTCTAATTGTGGATGAAATAAGGAGTGGTGAGTTATATCACATGGATCAATTTCTAAATTTCTTGTATCTGTTTAGAAGTTCACAATCCACATGAACCAAAATTTGTAAACAACATAATTTTGAGAGGGATCATGTTGAATGGAAGCTTGAAATTACATATTAAGATCACATAATTAATAATAACAATAATAATAACAACAACAACAACATAGGTTCATCATGCAAATTTATGTTTCCACCCCAGTCCACATCGTTGGTGGAATTTATAAAAAGTATCTTTAGTAAAAAGACATGCTATATGGCCCGCCTTCGAGAGGCACACCAATGACACGTTTTTCATGAAAGTTCGTGCGAAATTGGCTGATATTTAACATAGAGACAGCTTTTACAGAGTCTCTTGTCGATATATTGCTACTTTATTTCTCTGATAACAGCTTCAACGATGACAGAACCAATAAGAAGAATGTCATTGCCTAATGTTCTCTTTGGAGAGGAGGGAATGTCTCGTTAAAGAGATAATCTTTGTCCACCCTTTACTTTAATAAATTCGGCAAAGCAAACTTTAATATTTTGCTATATCCACCAAGGAAGTTGAGAAATTAATATTAATCAAACTATATTTTTTTATCAAGAATCCTACTTTTCCTTTTTTCTTCATTTCATTTCGAATTAAGTTAGTTTTGTTACACACAATGTATTAGATCCTTAGTACAAGCATCTATTCACATTTGAAATCAATTTGGAAATTTCTAGGATTGATTGTAACATCACAACGTGAATCACGTTCCTGATAAAAGCAAGCCTCGGATTCGGAATCGGCCAAATCATTAAAGCTTATTGGCCTTCAGATCGTGGAGACATCAGCTGGCCACGCAAGTCGCTGCTCGGCTTTTCAGGTCAAGGTCAACGTCGTGTCACATGGCGTTCGGATTGTACAGATATGAGTTGGCTATGCAAGTCCTTGCTTTGATTTTCAGGTCTAGGTCGTTTTCAATTGCATCTTGATGCTTTGGACAAGGAATAGCACTGAATATATCCTCGTTTTTAGCTAAAGGAACAAATAAAAAGTTGCTTTCCTTTAGAGCGTCAAAATCAAGAGCAATAGTAATCGATTTTTCACTTTTAACTTTTCCTGATGTTATCTTGTTAAAATCAGGTAGGGCTACAAAACGGAAATTTTATTTTTTGAAAAAATCAATGGATCTTTTTGGTTTTATTAACTGCTGCGATAAAGTATCTCTAAGTCACAAAACTATACACAAATAATATTAAAGTATTAACCTAATATATTAATGTTACTATTAGTAGGATAAGTTTCTTTTTCTAATCAAAGTACATAATAGTGAGAATAAAGCTCTGTTGCAATGGGGTTGTACAATTTCATTCTAGTCATTTTGTTACTTATATATTAGATCTAATCATTCCAACATAACATTGAAGCTATAGAATCCGATGCATTCAAAATAGGGGTGAGCATCGGTTCAGGGTCAACCCTGGACCGACCTTTGACTGGCCGAACCTTGTCGGTCTTGATCCGGTTCCTAGGAAGACTGGGTTAGTCTTTGGTCTTGAGATCCTTAGACTAATATTGTATGGATTGGTCATTGATATTGTAAGTTGAGAGATGGTCCAACTTGGACCAACCATGACTATATATATTACATATTATATATAATATTTTTATATCTATTGTAAAGAGCAAACCCCAACTTAAATGGCATTAAATAGCATTAAATGGCCTCCACCTCCAATACTCTTGTTATCGATTCTTTTTTTTTATCATCTTCTTTCTTCTTTATCCTCTTCAATTTTTACTTGAAAGAAATGCAATTTCACTCATGAGCAACCTTGCCCCGCTTGTTGCGTGGCGCTCGCCCTCCTTAGCACTCACCATTGGACACTCGCGCCACATGCTACTCAATGCCCTCACCACTCGCTACTTGACGCTCACGTCACTCGCCTCACGGCTTACCTTTGTTTTTTCGCTTCATGGCTCGCCCTTGTCTTTGTGGCTTGTCCTTGTAGATGGATATGTAATTTAAAATAATAAGTTTGTCTTTTCAAGGAATACAAAAAATGAAACAAAAAAAATTATCGGTTGGTCCATGGTTAACCCTAGAACCAGACCAAATTCATAGGGTCGATTTGGTCCTTGGTCCCAGGCTCAACTAGGTTGGTCCTCGGTCCAAAAAATTGAGGACCAACACTGTAGAGGTTGATCCTTGGGTTAGGTACTGGACCAACCCAATCTGGATCATGATCACTCTTAATTCAAAATTTTCTTTGCTCGCCCCGACAAAACAAACCAAACCATTTTTTTTTCTGCCATTGTACTCTATTTATAAATTTTGTCTGGAGAAAATAACTGCCTATAGGAATCCAATATGGTAACATATATAATCCTACAATTGGATATGTGGTGTCTGTCTCATTTCTTGCACATTTTATAATAGCCACCGAGTAAAGTCAATTTAGTAAGTGACCATCAAGCTAATGATATCTTATGGGTCTTGACAACATCCACTCTATTAAGTGGCCATCGAATTTCATCTAGATTGATTCTTCCTTTTCACTTCAAATAAAATCACTCAACATTATAGTTAATGCCTAATACTGTTATATATATAAACATGATTAAATTTGATTTGATGTATGACAAATTCATCTTTTGAAATACGTCAAAGTTTCATACTATATGCTATGTTTGATTTTTCAAAATAATATATAACTTTAAATTCAAGAAAAGCAAGAAATAATATGGATAACAACATGAGTTAATGGGAATAATTGGTTCTTGATCCGATCCTACCCAAGAACCAAGAATTGGACCAAGAGGACCAAAATCAGGAAGTAGACCACCTAGTCCTAGAACCGATCCAGTCTAGATCCCAAGTGGTCCAATGGAATTGATGGAGAGAGAGGATTTTTTTTTTCCGCAAAGTGTATATGCTCTCCAAATTTTTTTGTCCAGCTAACAGACGCTTATATCTCCTAGAGAGAGAGTGGATTATGTTATGGCATTGTCTCCACATGTGTTTGATTCCCTCAATTTGCTTCGCTAATGCGCTCGTCTTTCCTTTACGTTTGCAGACGTGAGGGAAAGAGTCGAGGAGAGAGACAGAGAGAGCTAGCTTTCTTTTTTAGTGGCATGGGCTTTCCTTTTGTTGTGGGCTTTTACTCTCTCTAGACACACCTTATTTCTCTACCAAGTGGGCTATTATTCTTGGTGGGCTCATTTGGGCTTTGAGCTAATTGAGGACTTTTAAATATTGGACCAGTTTCCATCCTGAAATCGGGGATTGGATTGCCATTCACCAATTCCAATTTTATGGAACCGGTAACCGAACTGACATCCCTGGAAATCACTTAAAACCGGTCAGTCCAATCCGGTTCAGGTGGTTCCCATTGCACATCCCTAGGGGATAAAGTACCAAGAAGAAGAAGATTTAAGATCAATTTGCCATTACACTACATAGGCTCTTCCTTCAGCCATCAAAATAGGACTGACTTTTAATCTACAAATTTCATTAAGATGGTCACCTTGAGATTCGAAAGGCTCAATATTAATTTGGCTTTTTGATCACTAGATCACATTGACTTGTAAATGGAGAGATTACTTGCATCACCAAAAATCGGGGTATCACAATAGCAAAGACCTATTCCTTTCCTTCAAATGACAATATGCCCGAAGAACGACGAAGTTTGCAAGAACATGATAGAAGAAAATATGACAGCTTTCCGGAAGTTCATTTTATTAAAGTGACACTAGCACAATAAAGTAGGAAGATTTTTGCATATAATTTTAAAGCATAAAGTTCACCCATTGACAATCAGGCAAAATTCCTACACTCATGGTGCATAAAAAATTAGGGTCCTCGAATGAGTCGCTGTACTAATGATACGTGTTATCTGGATAAAATATACGCCTATCCAAAGTCTCAGTGTTTTGGGAGAAATAAATTGACACTGCTTGATTATGCTCGTGTTCTTCTAAAGTTCATGGACAGAGACAGAGAAGCTGGGTTTTCCCGACTGCTTGTGCAGAAATGAGGCTTTGGCATGAGAAATAGACCACAGATAGATGTTCATAACATGAAGACATCTTAAATCCTTGTAGAAAAGGATTCAAGAGTTTCATTCAATTATTAGCCGGATCTTTCTTGTAGTTATCAAGCCGAATATATCCTAACTGCAGGAGAGTCTTTGTAGATATATTCCCAAATCTGTGATTCTGGACACTGATTCTTCCTGTAATTTCTAAGTATGTAGTTATGCTCAAAATTAACATTATGTAACTGGCATCCAAATCTGATGTTATCTCAAGTATCTTATCCTCCTTTGAGTTGCAAGAATATGTGGACATTGCATAAATTTACATAACAAGCTTGCCTATTGCTACATAATTGATCAAATATGGTCGTGTAATGTATGGCAAGTTACCTCTATGCATCTTTCCGTGAACCATCTTTTCAGTATCATCCTTCCTCAGCTTTTCATTCAAAAGCAGAGGAAATGACAACTGATTTTCCTTGATCCATCTTGAATATCCCTTCCCTGGCAGAAATTAACATAAATATATTGTAAGAGTTTTCCTAATGTGGACTACATTAATTGATATTGTAATTTACCGTTTAACGTTTACCGTTTTACGGGGATTGGTCTACGGTGAGATAGAAGGTTTCTTAATTAGTCTAATATGAGCTGGCTAATGTGGGCCGAGTTGAGCCTGGCCCGTAATGAGGGGGCCTAGCTGGAAACTCTATAAATAGTGCTCAAGTCTCTTCTCTAACCCTAATTCTCACATGTATCCTCACCTAAGGGGCGTTTACCTAACGCTAAACGTGAGGGGGCCCGCCTCATTGAGCCAGTGATACGAAGGGCAATAGAGGAGAAGGACTTGATGCGTGGATCCCCTTGATATGTGGGAAATCCATTTTCTGCTTCCGTTTTATGAATGATGGATCCCAAAACAGGTGTATTAATCTTTCTACTCAATTATGCATATTCTTGTTCTGGTTATGGAGATCTTGGGGTTGCACAATTTGCGTCCAACATGTGGTATCAGAGCCTCCATAACCCTAGAACTTGAACGCATAAGTTTTTTGCCCTAATTTGTGATTTTCGAGATTTTTTGTTCAATAAAAATAAAATAAAATCACAAATTCGGATGATCTTGAAACCATGGGGTTTTTGTTCTACATGTCGAGATCTTTCCAACCATATATAATTTGTATAATTTTGTTGAGAATTGAGTGAGAATTTTAAATTTGAAATTCTAGGGTTTATACATAGAAAAAGTTCTAGAATTTTAAGTTACATTCTAGCGTTACCTTCGTTTTTCTTCTCCACTCTTTGCATCACGTCGTGTCGTTTGAATTATGAACTGTCAATCATCGCGCGCACTCTTTTGCTCGTCCGTCTCTGATTTCGGAATTGACTTTCTCCTCTTGGCGGTTTTGTTCTATTATCGTGGTAAGTTTGCCCGCAGTTGCTAGTCAATGTCGAATTCGTTCGCGATGAGGATGATGGGGTTTGTGAAGATTTGTATTTGTATATATCTATTTTTCGCGCGTGGTCGATAGTATTGGACTCGTATCTTCATCCTCTACATTGTGGTGTATTTATATTACATGTTTGATAATTTTATGGATGTGAAAATACATATGGAACCCTAAATACGTGTATTTTTGCGTATTTTTCTTATATTTTCTGTGATTTTGGAAATATAAGTGTTGGGTTACAGGTATGTTATCACATAAATATTATAATGGTGTGATTCATTAATAAAAAATTAAACTTTATTGTGAACTGAAGTTGGCTTAATGAGATATAACCATTATGGGATAGTAATTGAGCTATGTATTGATTATAAAATTTTTGTTGTTTAAGCATACTCCTTTACACACTGGTAATCTTTGAATGATGGACGTCTTAAGAACTCGTGACCAAACTGATTGTACTGATTAACACATTTGTTGGATGTGGGTAATGCATGTCAATTAAGTTACTGCATATTGTACATGAACTCATCTGGTCACTTGTTAATGTCTATCAAGTTGAATATTTTTTATGGATAAGGAGTATGACAACATTTACGCAGAGCAATAGTATCTACTGTTAATTTTTAGATATTTGGTTCTTTGGTTTGACTCAATTAATAGGCCACTGGTTGATTACAATGATAATTGTTACTTAAAAATTGGCTAATAAATTAGCTGTTGGTCTTGGAGTCATGTTTTGCCTTATGAACTCATGAGTGATAATGGATCAGCTGTCAAGCTTGTCGATTTGGGGTATCCTGTATTGCTATTGATGTTAACTTGTGATAGATCATTTGAATCAACTATCTTCTTTATGTTGTTATAGTAATATGTTATCTGGGTGCACAAGAGACGTTTTCTTCTATGTTATGTGAAGTTTCTTGTGTTACTGTGTTCCGTGATCTCATTGGAGTCTATCTTTCAGATCATTTATATATATATATATATATATATATATATATATATATATATATGTATTATAAAGATTTTATTAATGAACAAAGCAAAGTAATTAGCATAATATGTGATTTTGGTGATATGCTGCCCCTATCACTAAAGCTAAAATCACATGTATATGGTGTATGTGAGGAGTAAAATCCCTGGTACGAGAGAGTTTCAAGGATTCAATTGAGTAGTGACCGCCAAAGTGGCACGCTTGATTGGGTTTGAGAAATTTCGGTCTTGTATATTGATTGGGATGTCTCATGGTCTAATGTGTAGTCATACTCCCAAAGGAGGTGATTGTGTATTAGTTCATGGAGGGATACATGATGGTATGGTGGAGGAGTGATTGATTCTAGTGATTCATATGCCCAAAGATGATGAATTCACGAAGAATTGGAATATATTCTCATAACCGCTATCATGTGGGGAGTGTACAATTGCATGTCATGTATTCTGCCCAAAGGTGATTATATGATTATGCATGTAACTTTCTGGATGTGTACTTGTATGTCAAGTTACACAGTGCTCACATGATGCTAATTATATACATTGCTTGTTTTTCAGTCACATTTTCTGTAATTAATAATTCCACTATTATTGAGGTTTTTACTGCTTCAAATTTTAAGTTGTGGACATATGATTTGTTGCTTGAGAATGCAATAAAATTTGCTTACTGTCCATGAAGCGTTCCATTCTGGAACACTAGAAAAGAGGTTTGTCTGCGAACTGCACTTCTATAAGATGATGGAAGCCTTAGTTGCTTGAAATTATGTCTTGTTTGATATTGAAATTAGGACATATCTGCAAAGATTGTGTTTAAGTCCTAATGATATATACATCTCATATAAGGATGAAAAAGTTGTTTCCAAAATTTTTCTATTTACTCTTAACAGTTATCTAAAGACTTCTATAGATTATTGTGAAAGTAAAATTGACCGAGATAAAGAATAAATTGGTTAGAATTAGTCTTAACGGTTGTCAGATTTAATAGTGACAGTGAGTATTTTGGCAAGTATGACAATGCGGAATAGCTTAAAGGGTCATTTGTCAAATACTTGATAAATTCTGAGGTGGTAATTTAATTACTATGCTTGAAAATCCTGACAATAAGATTTGGCTAAAAGGCATGAATCATCATAATGAACATAGTGATGAGTATGATGAGTAAAACTAATTTATCCAGTCTTCTGGGGATTGATATTATGAAAGCAACTTTTTCACATACAAAAAGTGTCCTTATCAAAGTTGTTTTATAAACTTCTTTTGAGTTATAGATTGGGCATATATTACTTGAATCATATTAAATTTAGGGGTGTCATGCAGAAGTGAGATTATCTAATCCAATTTTAAGTGTATTGCAATTCAGATCAACTCGGAATTATTTTGTATCTTATTTAGATTGTTAAAGGGGTATTGATCTTATGACCCTAAAGAATGTACAAGAATTATGGAATCACATACTCTAAAATTTCTTAAGATCGACGTAATTGTAAAGGATAGTTGCTCTCAAACTATTAAAGATAATAGTGTGATGGGGGTTACTGTGTTTTTGTCTTTATCTATACAGATAATTATGGAATCTCCTGTACTATAGACTAAACTTGTTGAGGTTTAATGTACTATTCTTGATATAGTTTATAATGAAATTTCTTAAACCTCTCAAGTGCAAAATGAAGTGGTTGTAGTTTTATTAAAGAGATTTGTTAGGGAAAGACAATTAGTTATACCATCAGACTATATAGTATATTTGTGAGAGCATGATTACAATATCCATTACATGATTGTTTTAGCAACTTATATAAATGTCGTTTTTTGTTCTTAATTAAGTATGTGATTAAACGCCATAAAAAAAAAAGGATAATAATATTTTTACTCTGAAAGAGGGGTGGATAGTTAGTGAAGAAATAAATAATTATTTCTTTACTACTAATTCTTTCAGAGTGAATGTGGCATTGATAGTTTATTTTTATATGGAGTTACGTCAAAGAGATACAAAATCTATATAAGTGCAACTGGAGAATTTTGCAGCAGATTCAAGTAAACTTGTGTGTAGACTGAAAAGTCTTAATTCATGGTCTTAAGCAAGTTTCCAGGCAATATTATTAAAGTTTCATAGTGTTGTTATTTTGTTCAATTGGGAACAAAGTAATTCAATATACTGCAAGGTCAGTGGGAGGAAATTTATTTTTTCTCATACTCTATGCACATGATATTTTGTTTACAAGTAATGACCTTGAGGCATCTTATATATTTTGTACTAAGATCTGTAAGGATTGTTTTTGCCATATTATATTAGATTTTCTCGGAGGACATTTGCTGATTGTATATTGGAAATATTCAATATACATAAGTGTAAGTTAGGAATTGCTCCTGTTGTTAAGGGTGATGGATTGTATCTATCACACTGTCCTTATTTAGATATTGAGAAATCTAATTAAAAGGTGTACCTTGTGTCAGTGCACTTAAAAGTATAATGTATGCTCGAATTTGCACTAGACTAAATATCGTCTTTGTGACGGGACTTCTAGGCAGACATCAATCAAATTCAGGACGCGATTATTGCGTTGCTGCCAAGAAGGTTTTAAAGTACTTAAAGAGGATAATAGATTATATGTTAATATGTGGATATGTTCAATTCTTGCAGTTAGTAGGGTATTTAGATGTAAACTTTGTTGGCTATTAGGATGATATAATATTAATAACGAAATACATATTTATGTTGGTAGGAAGTGCAGTAAATAAAGTTCTATGTCATCTTCTACTATGAAAGCAGTGTTAGTAACATTCTTTTAGGCTGTTACTTGGGCTATTAGGCTCCGGAACCTCATGAAAGAGTTAATCGTTTTAATTTTATGGATAGACCCATACGGTTGTATTGAGATAACAAATTTGTAGTATTATTTATTTACTACAAAGGTCTCAAGGGGTCTAAATATATGGTGGTCAAAATTTTTGACCAAAAGGAAACGGTACAGAAATGTGACGTTTTAATATAACATATTTCCACAGATGATATGGTTGTAGATCCACTAACTAAAGATCTACGCCCATGTGTATTTTAAGTGACATGTCATTAGCATGGGCCTAGGAGTATCATGAGATGCTGTTGTTTAGTGGGAGCTATTTTGGCTTTACTCTGATAAAGGTTTCATCTGTGTTCGTTACATTTGGTAACGGTTTGATATGTATCAACTTTTGCATTCAATAAAGTATTTTTGAATGTGTTGTTATTATGTTGAATACATATTGATAAAGTCTCAAGGTACTGTATAAACCTTGAGTGAAGGCTAGGGGCATCCGGTTATTAGCCTTGTCCATATGTCTTGTTATACATAAAGAATGGTTAACCGTAAGGACAAGACATATGTGGGTTCATGGAACCATAAAGACATTCTCTAGTGACACAAGTTTTTGTGACGCTTAAGGTAAGAGAATTGTGACTGACAAATGAGATCTCTCTATGAGAGATGTTATCCATTTGACACACTACCATATTGGATCCATATCAATAGAGTTGAGAACACTCGTGACCATGGAAGGCTCTGTGTGTATACATGCAGTTACCGCCATGATTCGGTGTTTGAGACTTTATGGGATAGGATTGACTATTAAGAATTATCTCTAGACCAATGTGCGCACATACAGTACGATTTCAATTAATATAGTCCAAGTGGGAGAATGTAAGAGTTTTCCTAATGTGGACTATATTAATTGATATTGTAATTTACCGTTTAACGTTTACCGTTTTACGGGGATTGGTCTACGGTGAGATAGAAGGTTTCTTAATTAGTCTAATATGAGCTGGCTAATGTGGGCCGAGTTGAGCCTGGCCCGTAATGAGGGGGTCTAGCTGGAAACTCTATAAATAGTGCTCAAGTCTCTTCCCTAACCCTAATTCTCACATGTATCCTCACCTAAGGGGCGTTTACCTAACGCTAAACGTGAGGGGGGCCGCCTCATTGAGCCAGTGATACGGAGGGCAATAGAGGAGAAGGACTTGATGCGTGGATCCCCTTGATATGTGGGAAATCCCTTTTCTGCTTCCGTTTTATGAATGATGGATCCCAAAACAGGTGTATTAATCTTTCTACTCAATTATGCATATTCTTGTTCTGGTTATGGAGATCTTGGGGTTGCACAATTTGCGTCCAACATATATTTCTCGAGAGAACTAGATTCCTTCATCGGATTGAGAAATTTGAATGCCCAGAAAGTAACTTCTAAACCTGAGGGCGATCAATTTGAAGTTCTTCATGGTTCTTACTGCATAATCATTGCTGAATCACTTCCAGCCACAACTAGCAAAGTACCACCATACAGATACACCGTCAAAACTCAAGTTGTGCTTTCAAATGAAGTTTGGCGTCACTTCTCTTGAATTCGCACTTGATAGAATTATGAACAATCCCGCTGAACCAGGTTCAAGGAACTTGTTTGCTTCCCTGCAATGTTTCACTCAGCTTGGGCACTATTTGCTCTTTGCACGTGACCGATCCTAGCTCCTAAATTGGATAAGTCACAGCTATTGAGTCAATCCATACAAAATCCTTTTAATGGAGGGGAATTCAGGCACAAACTTACAGCAGGGTGATATCATTCTGACAATGGATTAATTGATCACTAGCCTAATACGACAGTCACACATGTACATTGTACGAAAAGTCATCGCTTAAGTATGCTATCACATTAATGTCTGTCAGTATCTAAAAGCAATACCGAACTCCTGAATTAGCACATTAAACATGAGAGACACCCCAACTAAAACCCGTGCATATTATTATCTCCCCATGTTCTGTTTATTCAGTAGAAAGGAAAAAAAAAAAAATATCCACGAAACACCATAAAAAAGTACCTTTTCCTATTGGCTTATGATGCTACTTACAAGTAAATAATAAATATTATCAATGTCAAAGGTATAATGTTGTACAATCTTCTCATCTGCCACTATTAACTGGTGGCATGACATGGTTTTTCATGCTATCAGTATACCGGGTGTTCGTGGTGTTACTACTCTCTGCATAAACAATGGAGTCAGTCGTCTTTCCGAGCAAATGAACCGTCTCTTCTGAATTCAAATCGATATTAACCCACGGGTGGTTAGCCATTGCCCTTATTCCATCCAATTCATTTGCCACTTCCTTCATGGTTGGCCTCTCATCTCCCTTTAATTTCAAGCACCGCTTTCCAAGATCGGCAACCCCTTTCACTTGCTCATTGTCTTCGTGTGCAATGAGCTCCTCAACAATCTGAAACAACCGATCTTCTTTCAACGCCAAAAGAAAGTACATGGCCAAGCTCCTCTCTTCTTCAGGTCGATTGAAAGAGAGCGCCTTCTTCCTAGTCAACAACTCGATTAGCACAACTCCAAAACTATAAACATCGCTTTTTTCTGTTAATTGACTAGTGTGCAGGTATTCAGGGTCTAAGTATCCCAATGTTCCTTGAACCATTGTAGACAATTCGGTTTGATCAAGCGGGACTAATCGTGAAGCTCCAAAGTCAGAGACTTTTGCAGTGTAATTAGCATCCAAGAGGATATTTGTCGACTTGACATCTCGATGGATTATAGGAATGGAAGCTGCGGAGTGCAAATACGATAGAACTCCTGCAGTTTCCGAGGTAATTCTCAATCAGGTCTCCCAAGACATCTTGGATGACTTGTTCGGGTTGTGTATATGATCAAAGAGAGTCCCATTGTCCACGAACTCATACACTAACAGAGGCACTTCTGTTTCTAAACAACACCCCAATAGCTTGACCACATTTCGATGATTAATTTGGGAAAGCACTATGACTTCATTAATGAATTGCTCAATTTGGCTCTCGTCCACAAGCTTGGACTTCTTAATCGCAACTATAGTGCTATTAGGCAAGATCCCTTTGTAAACGGTGCCATATCCTCCTTGGCCAACTATTTTGCTCTCATCATAATGGTTGGTGGCCTTCTCTAGCTCTTCAGCACTGAAGATTTTCGCGGCATTTGTGGTTCTGTTGCGTTCATGTAATTGTTGCTGCAAAAGCAAGCCACCATTTTGCTTGAAGTACTGTTCTTTGAGCCTAATGAGTTTTCTTTTCTTAAGTCCCAAATACAGAAAGCTTGCACTGAATAACATCACTATTACACCCACACCAAGACCTATGTAAAACACAAGTTTTGTTAGAATACTTGATATCAATGTACAAGGAAAAAAAACTCCTAGTAAACATCAGCCACAAGAGTCTGCAAAGTTTCTGCAGACATTATACCATAATCTTCATTGTCAAGAAAACTGGCAATTTAGGGACAATTTGACCCTGATTTAGCAAAATGAATATGGGTAAAAAATTATGAACACATAGTTTAATTTAAATCATGAAGCCAATATGTTTAAAAAGGAGAACTCAATAAATTCTCGTCCAGCAAATTTGTACCAGAATGACTACCTATAACAATGTTCGGAATTTAAACCTTCTATACCCTTCTCATTCTTAAATAAAATCTATCCACTAATAGAAACCACTTATCTTCACCACAAAAATTCAATAGAATACCATTTGCGAAATCTTGATTGATCTACACTAATGCCCAAAGCGAAAGTTGCAATGGTGATTATAACGAGTCTCGATGCAGTTTTCCAAGTCACCAACAGTCTTTTGCCTCAATAAAAGCTGTTTGAAGGGTCTTGTTCTAAACAAATAGATGTTGCATGATCAAGTTTAGACAATTCGATTACAGGTGCTAGTTTCACCAAGTCCAGCAATAGATATCGCTTTCAATGACATGGAAGATGGCAAGAAATAGCATCTCTGAATTACATTTTGCAACAACTTCTATTTTAAAAGAAAAACAGCAAGCTTGACTTTGGGACTCAGAAAACGAATATTCCTACAGCGGAAGAGACTGACCAAATCATTGACACGTTCCAAGCCGTCCATGGTTCCAGATTTCAATGATAAAGAAACGCCAATTTTGTTACATCTGTACTTTTTATGGTCATCTTGACATATTCAATGACGCCTACCGGCGGGTCCACACGAGAATAGTTTTCAATAACAAGCATGAAGCATCACGTAACTATGGCAAAGTCATAGGATGGCAATCACAATGTGAAGACAATTCATGGAAAATGTTTTCACATTGACCCAAGATCATCGAGTCTTCCATGCCAAAGATGCTCTAAACATTGTCAAGAGTGAAATCTAACCTTTAAATTTTAAGATAGCTACTTGGAATTAGAAACCTAATTTGATGCTTAATCTCCTTGCATAGAAATTTCTGGCAAAAGGATAGAGATAGTTTTGTTGTAAACTTACTCTAAGAAAGCGAAATACATAGGAATATCAGGCTAAATATACGAATAGTATTTTCTCATAGAATGCATTAAATTGAAATCATCACCAGAAAAAGCTAAAAAGTCAAATGAACTTACCAACCAAAATGATGGCCATATGTGATGATTTAAGATTAGCAATGCATCCGGATCCATCTTCACTCTTTTTGCCATCACCATGATAACCCTTTGGGCATGAGCATGTATAACTCCCCTCAGTGTTATGGCAAATTCCGTCGCCCGGGTTCTTCTCTGGATCAGCACATTCCTTAATATCTGCAAAAATTAAAGGCACATTAAATGTAAACTCCAAGAGAAAAAGAAAGAACAATAGCATAAAAATATCATCAAGCATTCAGAATATATACCGACCTACACAGCCAAGGTATGGATTCCCCTCATACCCAGAAGAGCAATTACATCGGTAACCGGGCACATCGGGAAAATCAAAGCACTCGCTGTGCGCCTTACAAGCAAAGCTCGCTGGGTCCTTCGCTGCTTCGTCACAAGTCTCATTCCAAACGGCCCAGTCGAGCACCGAGGGGACCACCTTGTTCTTCATGCCACTAAGATCGTCCCTACTGAAATTGAAGGACTTGTCTTCGACTAAGAATGCATAACTGCAAGGATTGAAGCTCCACACGTTGGTGTGGTTCTTCAGGCTGACCACACTGGCATTATAATTAAGGAGCATCTCCGGTATAGTGGTCTGGCAACAACCGATGCCATCGCATGCCCCATTGGTCACGTCGTCAATCCCGGTGCACACCGAGAGGCAGCCGCTTGCGAATCCGTTCCCATTGGATCCCGCGATCACAGCAACCGTGTCACACCCGATGGCCGTGAACTTGTTCTTGGTGTTAGAGAAAGGGAACGCGGGGAGGATGGTGTAGGCGAAAGTGCGCAGCGGTTGCTGTATGCCGGACTCAGTGTAGCAGTCCATGCCGATGAAGGTGTAGATGCGGAGCTCGCCGTCGAGTGATATGTCGAGGACTTCAATGTTGGCTGTCCTATTCCATAAGTAGGGCTTGGGGGTGGAGGCGGCGGTGACGTTGCACTGGATGGAGAAGTACTCGTTCAAGTAGCAACCGTCTCCGATGCCGAAGGGGTAAGGCACGGCGACGTCTCCGCAAGTTTCTTGGCAGTTGGGAGATACAGTTTGAGAAGATGATAATGACGATGATATTAGTAATAACTGTCCGACCACTAACAACATCCTCATTATCTCCAAAGGATTCCACTCTGAACCCATGGCTCTCTCTCTCTCTCTCTCTCTCTCTCTCTCTCTCTGTGTAAATTTGGTGTATCGTGGAAATGGATCGCGCGTGTTCTTATAACAAAGGAACGCGTTCGCTCATTGACTCTGTGTTTGGAAAGATCACCACCAACCACACTTTATCCCGGAACTTTGGGATTTGTCCAATTTTACGTCCTACTATTCAATTCTTCTTGTATCTTTGCCCTCAAATATTACAGGAGCTGCCAATTCTATCCCAAAATATTGCCACAAGTAAAAAATAAAATAAAATAATTGATTCGAAGTTCCCATTTGGCCTCATGCTACTCGCTTACTCCCGATTAATTAAGTCTGGTACGATACACGAATTCTTTCATAATTGCAGTGTAATAGCTAGCGTACCATATAACATCCAATGATATTCATATAACATCCACGCGCCTCATCACTATGATAAATAA
Organism: Eucalyptus pauciflora; assembly: GCA_007663325.1. Classification (NCBI taxonomy): domain Eukaryota; kingdom Viridiplantae; phylum Streptophyta; class Magnoliopsida; order Myrtales; family Myrtaceae; genus Eucalyptus; species Eucalyptus pauciflora. Next base: position 142,920 of record VMYD01000132.1, on the reverse strand, counting down.
ATTTCGAGAAATGGCACTTTGCATTGAAGATGTGAGAGGGCAAACTAAGGAAAAGATAAGAGACTAAAGAAAACTATGACAAGATAGAAGATGTTGCACAAAATGAGGATATACCTAATTTCTCCAAACTTTATTGGTTCAAAATCTATTGCAATTATGTTAGTTCTGTCCTAGATTTTTCTTTTTGCCAATCGAATCATAAATATTTTGTATTTATGCTAATTCAGTCCATCCGGCTAAATTTGGTTGGTTGGTGTTGATGTAACACAACCGACTTTGACATGTAATATTTTAATATTTTTTCATGTCTCTTTAATTATTTTTTGTTTTCCTCTCTCTCTCTCTCTCTCTCTCTCTCTCTCTCTCTCTCTCTCTCTCTCTCTCTCTCTCTCTCTCTCTCTCTCTCTCTCTCTCTCTCCTTTTTTTTTGTCACATTCCTCCTTCCTTTGGCCAGTCGCTGGACTGAGGCGACTGACTAGAGGCGAGGGCCTCTCTCTCTCCTTTTGTTTTTGTCACATTCCTCCTTCCTTTGGCCAGTCGCTGGACTGAGGCGACTGACTAGAGGCGAGGGCGAACAAGGCTCGACCTCGCCAATCCAGTGAGGGCTTGCCTCGCCCTTGCCCCCAGTAGCCTTGCTGTTATTGGGTGAGCTAAGCCTCGCCTAGCCACTAGTGAGGTGAGCCCCCACTAGGATCTGGCAAGAGCTCACCTCGCTAGTGGCTGTACGAAATTCATTAGGAACATCGTGCAAAATCTCACTTATCTCTATGAAGAGACTTTAATTTAGATTTGTCATTTTCTACTTAAGTTAAGGCACGAAATTCCTTGAATTGGCTTGCTTGCCCAAAACATGTTTAAAAACAACAAGCTATCTAAATAGTGTCGTCATCAATATGGCTTGTGCAGAAATTGAAAAGAGTTTGTGTAGGTTGTGTGTCACACCTAAAAGAAAGACGAAGTAGCCAAAATCTGTCAGATCTTAGATGCTCATCAAATCTAAAGTGACAATAGGAACAGGTTTTACTTTTAGGAGCAAAAGAGAAAAAGGATTGGACTCTCTAATTAGATTAAAAATACATGCAAATCCACATTTCAATCGGTCACCTAGTTTCTTTATCCCATCACCGTCACTTTCAATTGCAAGTATGTGGATTTAACTATTAATTTATCCTGCTGCATCATGATTTCTAAGTCTTAAATTTCAATAAGCTTAATTAATGATTGTAAGATAACACAGAAACGACATAAAGAGGAAAGGAGTAAAAGAATGGTCATAAGTAAAAAAGAGATCATCGACTCCTAAATCTCAGCTATACATTTAATTGCTTATTGTATAAAAAATTTCCGGGATCAAAATCGACCACTAAACAAAGAAATATTAATTTTTTGCATTGCATTTTAGGCGTTTAGACATTATAAAGCATGTCCGCATTCAATCAATATTCTCTGAGCTAGCTTCGCGTTTGAATCTGAGAAGCCAGGAAAAATACTTTCAGTCGACACCCGAATTAGCAAATATCTTCAAAATATGCTCGACTATGAAAGAGGCAAGAAGATTGTGCGCATGGCATGGGTGACGAGGAAGCAAATCAAGAAGACCAATCAATCCAGCAAATTCTCGGCCAGCCAAGGGGAGAGAATTGTGGAATGTTTTCAAGTGCAGCAAGTGAGAGAAATAAAGAAATAAAAATAAGAGGAGCAAGCCGGATGAATGACGGCGGTAACGGGAAAGGAAATAGAGATTTGCTCCATCAGCCTCGCCATCGAATCTCCGTCAAGCAGAGCGTCCTGCATCACCTTACCACGGTTGATTCCACCAACATCAGTCTCCCGGCCATCGATCCTCAGTCCAACGCCCAGCGAGCAACCTGCTGCTGTCTGAGATCTCCACTGTTCAGGCGTCCACCGCTTGAAGTCATCGTCCATAGCCGCGCCTACAAGTTCCTGGCGACAATCCACATCCGTGCCCGTTTACCAGCCTTCGTTGAGCCGAATCTCAGCCCCCACCGTGAGTCACGCCGGTGTTGCCGATGCTTGGGTCTTGCACAATCCCTGCAGGTTTTTCCGGCGCTCCAGTTCAGTCCATCCGCGAAGCCTCGCTTGCTCTTGCCGTCATTGCGACTCAAGCCCACTGTTGCTGCTGCCATCTGTGACTCATCAACCATCTTGGGGATAAGGTAGTCAAGGTTTGACTAATTTCATGCAATAGTTTTATTTTAATATATAATTTTAAATGCATCATAAAAGTCGCCTATTATGAAAATTTTAATATACTAACATGATAGTATTTAGAACTAATTCCATAATATGTCGCTAAGAACTCATCATGAATATCATATAGCTGATAAGTACCCGCATAATCAGTAATAGGATTACAGAAATTTTTTAAAGAATCTGGATATGCTAAGCAAGCTAAACAAATTGCTATTTAGTTATTTAATTAGTGCATGTTAAATCGATCTCTTTCATACAGAATGCTAGGGTTCGTTTCTTAAGTCTTGCATGTTAAATAAATAAATAAATAAAAAGATTAGTATAGATGGAATGTTAGTGAGTCCTAGTCCATCCATAACCATGCATTTTGCTTGCATATTTTCTCGATCATAGTTTACAGGAATTTTGTGATGATGGATAGCAATTTGCTTTGCTTGCTTAGCATATCCAGATTCTTTAAAAATTCTCTGTAATCCTATTATTGATTATTAGGCGTTACATTCCCTACTTGCATACCTACATAATCAGCCCTCACATGTTAGTGGCAAGGTAACAAATACATGACAACTACATGCAAAACATTTTCGAAATAATGAATAGAGGAACCAAAATAGTGTTGTGTAACCAAATGCTCAAATCCATTAAATCTTTGGTTTGTAGAAGTAAAATGCACTCCTACATTTTACTTGTGTCTAATTAACACATATCAAATTAATGGCTACTCCAAAAGGTAAGATTAATTACATGTCGAATTGAGTCCTAAGTTGCAATTGATAGACTTTGGGAAAGTATGTGCTAAGCGCCTTATCCTCGTGGTTAAGTTGCGAGAAGGTCGTGACAAAATAATATCAGCGTGCTAGAATTAAATTGATGGGTTTAGGGGTATATAAGGAGAAGTAATTTTTTTTTTTTTTTTTTGTGAGGGTGGGGGGGGTGGGTGGTGTGTGTCAAGTAACTGCAGTTATCGGCTTAGTTCAAGCTGTGGAGTTAACATCAACTGGTCCTAGACACTTGCATGAGATGATTGAAAGATAATTCCACGGGTGACGAAGTCTTGTAGGGTGTGGTGCACGGCTACATTTTTCAAGTGCATGATTTATTCAGCATATTCTTCTTGAATCTTTTGTCGCTACTCATCAAGAAGAACAAGCCAAAGCGAGCTAGAGATTGAAGTGCTCTTGTCAAAAGAGGCCTGTTCTTACTTTTCAAATATTCTCTTAAAGTATTCTTAGGATTTTAGAGATTTAGGGCAATGTCACTGCCTCCGTGGGAAAACAAAAGTCTGGTCTTCTAATTTCTCAATCAATTTTTGATAGTTGGGATATTGGGGCAAAAGTTAAAAGTTGATTGGGAAAGGAGAAGACCTGACCCTTTGTCTTTTACAAAGAAAGAGACTCCTTGGTAAACTCTAAGATACGACAATTCCAAACATAACAGTGCACCGTAACTCTCGATCATTAAATGACAATCTCTTCGCTTTTTGATGAATTTCATCAGTTGAACGACAAGAATTAATGATAACCTTAGAAATTTCTCTCCACGATGTCCTTAAATTTCTTTATCGAAAATCCCAAACTGCCTTTATTTTGGGATGACGCATTGGTAATTGTTGTGTGTCTTAAGTCATTAACTTATAAATTGGGACTCCCACTCTCACCACCATGAGCATCTACAAGCTTTTTATTTAGTGCACTTGGGTTTTGATTTCTTAAAATAGAACAAAACTTTCACTTATTATCTTTTCTAATGAACTTAAAGTAATTGTCAAATTTTGAAAATAATATGAAAAAATACATACAATCCTGTATTATATTGATATATTTCGATCTAAGAATTTCGCGTCTAATAAAATTGGAAAAACTAGAAAAATAAAAAAGTAAATATTTAAAATTATGGACAAAAGCCCAAAAAAACTCAAATTGTGCCCATTGTGATACACTTACTATAAAAGAATTGTGACATCAAAAACCCTAAATTTGTACCTATGTAATACATTTACCTCCATCAAGGTTTCGTTAATGAGCACCATTACAAATCTTCCTACATAAATGACAAAAGGCAAATGGTGTTAACTAGCGCTCATGCAGCTTAAATGGAATAAAAATGATGTTAGCAAAAGATATGTTCCGAGATATGATCATTGCTAAGTAAAAGGACTTTGGGAGTCTGAAATTGATTTTCAGAAATTTATGGGGGTTGACCGAAAGTTTGAGGTAAATGCCAAGTCAAGGGGGTCGGTTTCCTCAACAATTTCTTAAGTAGCCCAATAGGTCGCATCAGAACTTGTTATTGCCTACCAACTTTGACTATGTCATTAATAGATGCAAGGTGCTTTCATTACATTGTCAACACTTGAGAAGTCAAGCAAATCAACGGTAAGCGTAAGCAGTGGGGGAGAGATCACAACCCCAAAACAGGAGAATGAGAAAGAAGAAAAATCAACAAGAGCAGAGTGGTTAAAGCTGGGACTGTATGCATGAAATGTGTTTTAAGGTGGATGGATTTTATACTCTGGAAATTTGTCTTTTCTCATTTCTAGACTGTATATATGCATTCTGAAAAGGAATAATGGGTAGCTTCAAAATAATTAATCAACTAGCTTCAAAGAGGTAAAATATCAACTTTTTTAATTGCTGTGTTACAAAGTTAGGGTTTCAAAATAAGATTCCGGTATATACTTTTAAATTAAGAAAAGATACATCACATGCGGATATTTTTTTCTTTTTCTTTTTCTGGGCTAGAATTTCCAACTAATATGGATAGTGGTTGATGCGCATTTGTGGAGAATTATCATCGTCAAGAATTTTCCTTTTCCTTTTCCTTTTTCTGGTCAAGTGACTGCAATTATTAGCTTATTTTAAGCTGTGGAGTTAACATCAACAGGTCCTTGAGACTTGCATGAGACGATTCCACTGCAAATCCTCATGCGACGAAGCCTTTGTGCGGCACGCGTTTAAATTTTCCAATGCACTATTTATTTGACATATATTTCTTCAATCTTTTCCTCCCCGCTCATCCAGAAAAACAGGCCATTGTGGGGTGGGGGGGGGTGTTTCAAGTAACTGCAGTTATCGGCTTAATTCAAGCTGTGGAGTTAACATCAACTAGTCCTAGACACTTGCATGAGACAATTGAATGATAATTCCGCGGGTGACGAAGTCTTGTAGGGTGTGGTGCACGGCTACATTTTCCAAATGCATGATTTATTCAACATATTCTTCTTGAATCTTTTGTCGCTACTCATCAAGAAGAACAAGCCAAAGCGAGCTAGAGATTGAAGTGCTCTTGTCAAAAGAGGCTTGTTCTTACTTTTCAAATATTCTCTTAAAGTATTCTTAGGATTTTAGAGATTTAGGGCAATGTCACTGCCTCCGTGGGAAAACAAAAGTCTGGTCTTCTAATTTCCCAATCAATTTTTGATAGTTGGAATATTGGGGCAAAAGTTAAAAGTTGATTGGGAAAGGAGAAGACCTGACCCTTTGTCTTTTACAAAGAAAGAGACTCATTGGTAAACTCTAAAATACATCAATTCCAAACATAACAGTGCACCGTAACTCTCGATCATTAAATGACAATCTCTTCGCTTTTTGATGAATTTCATCAGTTGAACGACAAGAATTAATGATAACCTTAGAAATTTCTCTCCACGATATCCTTAAATTTCTTTATCGAAAATCCCAAACTGCCTTTATTTTGGGATGACGCATTGGTAATTGTTGTGTGTCTTAAGTCATTAACTTATAAATTGGGACTCCCACTCTCACCACCACGACCATCTACAAGCTTTTTATTTAGTGCACTTGGGTTTTGATTTCTTAAAATAGAACAAAACTTTCACTTATTATCTTTTCTAATAAACTTAAAGTAATTGTCAAATTTTGAAAATATTATGAAATAATACATACAATCCTGTATTATATTGATATGTTTCAATCTAAGAATTTCGCGTCTAATAAAATTGGAAAAACTAGAAAAATAAAAAAGTAAATATTTAAAATTATGGACAAAAGCCCAAAAAAACTCAAATTGTGCCCATTGTGATACACTTACTATAAAAGAATTGTGACATCAAAAACCCTAAATTTGTACCTATGTAACACATTTACCTCCATCAAGGTTTCGTTAATGAGCACCATTACAAATCTTCCTACATAAATGACAAAAGGCAAATGGTGTTAACTAGCGCTCATGCAGCTTAAATGGAATAAAAATGATGTTAGCAAAAGATATGTTCCGAGATATGATCATTGCTAAGTAAAAGGACTTTGGGAGTCTGAAATTGATTATCAGAAATTTATGGGGGTTGACCGAAAGTTTTAGGTAAATGCCAAGTCAAGGGGGTCGGTTTCCTCAACAATTTCTTAAGTAGCCTATAGGTCGCATCAGAACTTGTTATTGCCTGCCAACTTTGACATTTCTGTCACGGATCACGAGATGCGGATATCACTTTGGGTCGGTTGGGCCTGTTACAACTGTTACAACTCTTCCGGATATGATGGGTCTTCGAGCTTTGATCCGTGGCTCACCCTAGCTAAATTCCCCATATCCAGCACCAAGAACAAGTTCACCGCGGTCGGTTGCGACACGTTGGCCTACTTCCACGACGGCCGTGAGAAGTTCACTCTTGGGTGTGTGTCTTTGTGCAGCAACATTACGAACGTGACTAGCGGGTCATGTTCCGGTATTGGATGTTGCGAGACGAGCATCCCTGCAGACTCCTTAAACTACGAAATCTCCTTTCAGAGCTTTTACAAGCATGCCTAGGTCCTGGATTTCAATCCTTGTAGCTATGCCTTCGTTGCCGAAATTGGATCCTACAACTTCTCAGTTGACGACCTCAAGCAGCTTAAATCTAACAAGTCCACTGTAGTTCTCGACTGGGCAATAGGGAATCAAACTTGCGAAGACGCCAGGAAGAACCCCGCAAGCTACATGTGCACCAACAACACCAAATGCACCAACGCGGAAAACGGCTCCGGGTACAAGTGCACCTGTTTATAAGGTTACCAAGGCAATCCTTACCTAGAGAATGGTTGTCATGGTACGTTTATAACATCAACATTATTTGACTTGTCCTTCATATTATTATGATCCAATGAGATTAGATACATTTGATATGTGTGTGTTACTTATGTAGATATTGATGAATGCGCGGATCCAGTGAAATATCCATGTGAGGGAAAGTGCAATAATACTGAGGGGAATTATACATGTTTATGCCCAAAGGGTTATCATGGTTATGGCAAGAAGGGTAGTGAAAATGGACAAGGATGCATTGCTAATCCATCGTATTTGATGAATATTTTGGTTGGTAAGTTCTTTGATCTTACTTGGAGTGCCTCCCGCTTGAAACATACTATCCTAGCTGATTTCGAAAATAGATAACTAAATTTCATTGTGATTTATGAGAAAAATTAACTATTTACATCTTCGCCCGATTTTTCTTCTATTATTTCCCTCACTTGGAAAAATTCAAAATGGAACTTTTCTATATCAATTTCACTGAAGTTTCTATGCAGAAGACAAATGAAATTATCTAACGCAATACGTACATCACACGTTACTAATTACATCACAATTGAGCTTTCTTAAAATTCAGAAGTATATTAATTTCACTCGTGTCAATGTCTGTACTCTAGCATTTTTTATTTTCATTTTTTGACTTGGTGACTTGAGTTTTGGCTATATGCGAGTCCATTTTCCGTCGATTGCGATCACCTTGCGAATATTAATATCTCTGCTGCACGACTTGTAAACGCATCATCTTCGGTGCTATTAATCCTATATTATAGCGCGGACACGCAAGGTCGGCCCATTGGATTTGTCAAAATGATGACTCGGATAATCTCACAAGTCACGAAATTGCCATTTGTGTAGATAGGTATAGAAGACTTGGAACATGTCAATGATTTGGTCAGCGGCCTTCTTGCATCATAATCTGAATTATATTGTCGAGAATGGTAAAACAAAGCTCGAACTAGATAGAGAACTATGTGTCATCAGTGATCACCAAAAAATGATCTTAACATAATACACTTACCTTTTAGGAATAATCACACACTAAATCATAATCTCAAATTCTCTCTTATCTCTCCCACTCTGCCCACAAGCTCCATCAATTACCTCTGTTGCTCGTAGCCATCACCTCTGGCGAAGTCGGAACTGGGCGCGGCCGAGACAACCAGCACTACCACCACAAGTCTCCCTCTGTGGGCGTAAGGGCGCGCCCATGTGGGGGGCATTTGTGTGAAAAATACAGTTATCTCCAAATCTAGGATGCCGTTAGCCTTAAATATTTACACAATTCTCGCACACAGTTATTAGCTTATTACTACCTGTGACACATTCTTTAATTCCTTTCCTCTTTATGCCGTTTCTATCTTCTTACAGTCGTGAATTGTGCTTATTGAATTTATGAAACTTACTATTCTTGAGGGGCCGGATACAATGGCCACTTGAGGCATGCGGTGGGTACGCAACATCCTTACTCAATTTAAGCTAGGGCTGGAGGATGTAAATCTCACCCTCACCTCGCCCCATCTCTTTGCCATCCCCAACTATTTGCTTAAACTGCCTCCTTTCCCGAGCCTCCTTTCCCAAATGCAGTTAAATGGCAAAATGAAGAAAATGATTGATTAGATTCTGGACTTACATGCTCTTTTAATCTAATTAGGGTGGACAGTGTTCTCATTTTAAGAGGTAAAATAAGTGTAAACATACCCACGAATTTAAATAATCCTAATCCTTTCTTAATTCCTAAAAGTCAAACTTCTTCCTTTCTCTCTAATGTTTTGATTAGCATCTAAGGACTGATAGTAATGATTGAATGATTGTTTCGTCTTTCTCGAATGTGTGGTACACAGCCTAGGCAACTTTTTCATTTTTTGCACAAGCCATTTAGATAGAAAGTCAATTACTAGCAATATGACAAAATTTATCCGAGGTGATGACACGAGTCGAAGAGGAAGTTACACGCAACCTCTGTACCATATACTAAGCCATTTGAGAAGATGTCTTCAAAGTTACTAGTCCTTGCCATTTTCATGTCATCAAAAGGGATATAGCTAGAAATTGAGGTAGGACTTGTATTGAGTTATTTAAACTCATGCATAGTGTTAGAACTAGTATTAGCACCTAGAGGGGGGTGAATAGGTGTTTAAAGCAATTTTAACAATCCAAATCAAATGAGATATAAATAATTTAAAATCAACGATTGCAGCAAATGAAAGCAATTAACAATATAAAGGATTAGGGATAGAGAATCAAGACTCCAGATTTATAGTGGTTTGGCTTAGATCAAGCCTACGTCCACTCTCCCGCACGGACAGCCCTTCTGGCTGGATTTCACTAAGAATCAATAAGAGTGATTACAGTCTCACGCTCTTGAGTCCACAGTGTAGATTACTCTACTACACTTCCTCAAGGTCTACAATATGATCTCTCTTTTGATTACATGTAACGCTCAAAGAATGATATCGCAAAATAGTAAAGGAGATTTCAGACTTTGGAATTCTTCTCCGCACCCTTCAACAACTAGAGCATATCTCTTATATACTTCTTTATGCCTTCAATACCGTTGGCACCTTCCAAAGAAGTTATTCCAATCAACCCGTTGGATAGAATCAATTAGAGAGATCTCGAGCTCTTTAAGGTAAGTGTTGATAGCCCATCAATCCTGCTCGCCCATACAATTAGGATCTCGGTTTCCATAAGTAGATCCTTCCAAATATAAGTTGCGAAGTCGTCAAAGAATCAAAACATATTCCATATAAAACTAAGATCGTTCTAGTGTTGAATCTAGTAGAAAGATATCCACTAGTCGTTAGAATAAAGATCATATGAGATCAGAATAAACGTCGTCCTGGAAACTGTCCATGTGAGTAGACTTTGAAATATAAGTCTTGAGTCTTGCTAGCTTCAGACTTTAATCTTCAGACTTTGATCTTCAGACTTTGTTCTTCAGACTTTGTCAAAAGAGTCTGTAAGTCTTCAGACTAGACTGATAAACCTGTTTTGTCAACTTCAAAATACCTTAAGGGATTTCATCCAACAATCTCCCCCTTTTTGATGGTGACAAAACTTTCCTGCAGATTTGAATATAATCGCCCTGCAATACAACTTTTAAGCAAGCATATAAAAGATTAAATAAGATAGTAGAAGTTATCCTGTACACAGACTTTCCCTGTACACAGATCTGCATTCACCGAAACCTCATTAGTCATAAACAGACAGTACTATCTAATTTATAAAGCTTGAAGTATTGCCATAGAGAGCACACATTCCAAAAACTACATATGTTTAAAAACTCAAGTCAAGTCAAAGTCAAGCAATCAAAAGATAAAAAGATAAAATTTGGTTTGGTTTGAAAAAGTTCAAAAAAATCTGCTCAAAGTTTTCTCCCCCTTTTTGTCAGCATAAAAAAAATCAAGGAGCTCGAGGAATGCGAACAAGTTGAAAGTCTTCCATAGACTTTATAGTGTCTTCCAACTTCCTCAAATCTTCCTGTACTTGGGTGAGAGTAGCGCCCTTTGCAGTATCCTGAATCTGACGCTGAACATCTTTAATCTGATCATGCAAAGTGATTAACATCGCATGATTTTCATTCTGCAAGGTCTGAAATTCATATCCCATGGCATAAATTTGACCTTTAAGTTCCAAGATGATCTCAAGCAACCTTTGAAAATTTCCAGAGTTGTCAGTCTGAGTGCTTGTTTCAGCTCGGTCTGAGGGTGGAGTCAAGCCAGTATGAATGTCAGCAGGCGGTTCAGTGTGTGGAGATGATGCCTCTCCTTCAGGAAACTGTGCAGCATGAATATCCTCAGCATCAGGAGGTGATCGACTAACACCTGTTTGAGCATCCTCTTCTCTGAAAGTCAGCCGAAGAGGTGTGTGTTCGCTTTCTTTATCTCCCCCTGTCTCCATGTCTTCTGGTGGAGAAAATAATTCTTCTTTCTGAGGCGTTTCCTCAGTGACAGGATGTTGTAAATCCTCCTTTTTCTGCTGGAGAATCTATTCTTTCTGGTTCATCTGCTTGTTCTTCTTTTCTTTCTTCCTCTTCCTCTCTTTCTTCCTTTCTTTCTTCCTCTGTCTTCTCTTCCTCTTTCTTCTCTTTCTCTTCCTCTTTCTTTTCCTCTTTTTCTTCCTCTTTCTCCGCAACTTGATGTTATGGAACAGTTGGAATAGATGCAGCAATTTGAGAAATAAGAGTAGAGATAGGAATTGCATCCTCATCATCTTCATCTTCCAGGATGACAACCCTTCGCTTCTTGGTAGAACCAGCCACAGGTTCTTTCCCTTTCCTTTTTGCTGCTGATGAGTCTGGTCTGAGTTTGATAGGAGTCTTTTCCTTGAATTGCTCCAGCTTCTTGCTAAGCTCTTTTAGACGCATCTTGGTAATCATCCTCAGCCCGATGACCATTTTATCAATAGTCTTCACTGTGAGAATATGAGGAGGTTGAATGTTGAGATGTTTGAGGAGACGAGTAATGAGAGCAGCATAAGGAAGCTTTCCTTTGTCCTTAACCATGCATCTATACATGTGAAAGATAATGGTATGTGGCAAAGAGAAGTTCACATCTATCTTGATGGAAAACATCAACTTAGCTTCAGAAATTGATACATCTGTCTTGGATGTGGATTTGGGTCTTAGACAGTTGATTACAATTTTGTGCAGCAAAGTATTTGTTGCATTCATTCTGGAATAAGAGAGTCTTCCTTATGCAATTATGTCCTTTGCTAGTTCAAGAGTAGCAGAACTTACAGACACACCGATTGGTTGGAAAGCCCCTCTTTGCACACCAAGCACATCAGCCAAAATGTCATTATCAATGACATACTCCTTATCTCTCACACTGAAGGTAAAGCTGTTTGCATCAATGAAACTGATATTGGAGTAGAAATAGGCAGTCAATTCAGAATGTGCTGTGTCACAGTCTGTGCAGAACTGATAAAGTTGGAGCTTTTCGAATTTCTCTCGCAGATTTATGCTCAACAAGTCCAGAAAATCGAAATCCACAGTTCGTGGGTTCATCACCCCACGCTTCAGCAATTTTTCATATCTCTTCCTGTGTCCGTCTGAGCGGAACAATTCATCCTTCTTCCCTCTTAGGCTCGCAGCCACACCCATCCATGGTTTAAAGTGCATGAACATCTTTTCATCATCATCCTTTCCCTCAGGCTGATTCATACTACTAAACCTAGGGTCACTCGGGAAATTTGCAAATGCTCTTGCAGCCGTTCCCTCAGGCACAATTCCAGACCTTTCCATAACAGTAAGAAAGTGCGTCTCGTTTCTATAACCATTCTCTTTCAGAAACTCATCCACAAAAGTCATAGCAGAACCTTCCTTTAACGCATAGTAAAGCTTGTAAACAAAGGCAGGCTTTAGAGTTCTTACTGGTTCGATATCTTCATAAATCGTTTCATCTTGAGGGCCCTGTTCTTGAGGTCTAGTTGGGGATGACCGCTGTTGAGATTGCTCAGTAGGAATGTCGCTTTCCTCAGTGAGATCAAAATGCGTAGGCCCCTCACTAGAACCTTGTGGTCCCCTGTTTGCTATTCTGGAAGACTTCCTCTGATACGACATTGTGCTTTTCTTTGGAGAGACTTTCTCACTTGTGTCGCAAGAAAGTTGAGAACTTTGAAACAAAGAAGTTTTGGAGAGAAAAATGCAGAGCAATGAAAAGCTTTTGATCTAGGGTTTCTGAGTAAAGTGAAAACGAAGGAGAAGAGATGTATAAAAGATAACAGGTACGGGGAATAACCAAGCGTCGTATATTTTGGAAATCTTGAATTTTCATTTTTGAAAAATAACTGCCTTAATAAAACGATAACCACTTCTTTTAAAAATAATAACCGACTTAAAATTAGACAGATAATCTTACCTTATCAATAAGACAGTTTAAGTAAGGAAACTTACAGTCGTGTCGTTTGTATTCTCAGTCTTTTAACCTTTGAGTCTGATGCACTGTCAGACTTTAGTTACTGAGTTTGAACTTCAACATTCTTCAAGAGATAATATATTGAGTCTTGAGCGAATAGACTCAAACAAGCTTTTCTCAAGAGGCTTTGTGAAGATGTCCGCCAGTTGATTCTTTGAGTCTATGAATCGTATCAAGACTTCTTTGTTCTGAACATGATCTCTTATAAAATGATGTCGAATCTCAATATGTTTTGCTCTTGAATGTAGAATGGGATTCTTTGTAAGATTGATTGCACTGGTGTTGTCACATCTAATTTCTGTGCAAGAGTCTTCAATGCCAAAGTCTTGCAGTTGTTGTTTTATCCACAATATTTGAGAACGGCAACTTCCAAGAGCAACGTATTCTGCTTCAGCTGTTGAAAGCGCCACAGTACTTTGTTTCCTCGAAAACCAGGATACCACCCTGTTTCCAAGCAATTGACAAGTACCTGAAGTGCTTTTTCTTTCAACTCTACAACCTGCAAGATCTGCGTCTGAATAGCCAAGAAGTGTAAAGTCTCCTTCTTTGGGATACCAAAGACCGATCTTAGCAGTAGTAGCAACATATTTAATAATACGTTTAACAACGCTTAAGTGAGATTCTCTAGGGTCAGATTGAAACCAAGCACATATGCAAACACTAAATAATATGTCAGGTCTGGATGCAGTAAGATAAAGAAGTGAGCCTATGATACTCCTGTATAATTTTTGGTCAATTTTCTTCCCTGCTTCATCTTTGTCTATCTTCAAGGAACTTGACATTGGTATGTCAGTCTTTTTGCAATTTTCCAGACCGAACTTTTTAACAAGTTCTTTTACATATTTCTCTTGATGAATGAATATTCCCTCCTTTAGTTGTTTGACTTGAAGACCAAGGAAAAAGGATAGTTCACCCATCATGCTCATCTTGAATTCATCCTGCATAGACTTAGAAAATTTCTTGCACAAAGTCTCGTTAGATGATCCAAATATGATGTCATCAACATAAATCTGAACAAGTAGAAAGCTTTTACCTTCCTTTTTAATGAATAAAGTAGTGTCAACCTTTCCTTTAGAAAAGCCACTATGAATTAAGAAATTACTTAGCCTTTCATACCAAGCTCGAGGAGCTTGTTTTAGTCCATATAAAGCTTTCTTCAGTCTGAATACAAAGTCTGGTTTCTTTGAATCTTCAAAACCAGGAGGTTGTTCTACATAGACTTCTTCTTGAATGACTCCATTCAGGAATGCACTTTTAACATCCATTTGAAACAGCCTAAAATTCTTATAGCAAGCAAAGGCAAGTAGTAATCTGATTGCCTCTAACCTCGCTACTGGAGCGTAAGTCTCATCATAGTCTATCCCTTCTTCTTGCGTGTATCCTTTAGCCACGAGTCTTGCTTTGTTTCTCGTTACTTTGCCTTTTTCGTCAATTTTGTTCCTGAAAACCCATTTAGCTCCAACAACTGATTTACCTTTTTGTTTGGGAGTCAATTCCCATACGTCGTTAATACTGAATTGTCTGAGCTCTTCTTGCATTGCTTCAATCCAGCTTTCATCAGCTAAAGCTTCTTCAATATTTTTGGGTTCTATTTCATAAATAAGAGCAACAGCACTAGACTCTTCTCGTCTTTTGGATCTTGTTCGAATTCCCTCATTAATGTTCCCAATAATGAGTTCTTCAAGATGACTAGACTTGTGCTTCCAGTTACTAGTCAGTCTGATAGATTGTTGATCTTCTTCTTGAGTAGATTCTTCATCAGTAGCTTGTTGTACTGATTTTGAATTAGCAACCGCTTCAGTGGAGTTAGATTTAGCAGTGTCCGGAGCAGATTCTAAGTCTTCAGTCTGTATCTGCTGAACTTGTGGAGAGTCTTGAAATTTGACATTCATTGATTCTTCCACAGTCTGAGTCTTTTTGTTGAACACTCTAAAGGCTTTGCTTGTTGTAGAGTATCCAAGAAAGAATCCTTCATCTGATTTTTCTTCAAACTTACCAACACGATCATTTGCATTCTTTAGAATAAAATATTTGCAACCAAATATTTGAAAATAAGAAACTATTGGTTTCTTCCCTTTAAAAATTTCATAAGGAGTTTTCTCAAGAATTGGTCTTAAAAACACTCGGTTTATAATATAGCAAGCAGTTAAAACAGCTTCTGCCCAAAACCTTGAAGAAACTTGATTTCCAATTAAAAGTGTTCTTGCCATTTATTGTAAAGATCTATTCTTCCTTTCCACAACCCCATTCTGTTCTGGTGTATATGGAGAAGAAAATTTGTGTTGAAATCCAAATTCATCACATAAGTTAGCAAAGTCTTGATTTTCAAACTCACCTCCATGATCTGTACGAATGCTTGTAATAGTGTGACATTTCTCATTCTGCACCTTTTTAGCAAATTTTGAAAAGAGAGAGAAAGTCTCTGACTTACTTGTAAGAAAGTAGACCCAAGTAAATCGTGAATAGTCATCCACTATTACCAGACAGAACATTTTACCACCAATGCTTTTCGTTCTGGTAGGTCCAAACAAATCCATGTGCAAAAGCTGCAATACATGATTAATGGAAACTCTATTTATTGATCTGTAAGAATTTCTAACCTGTTTACCCAGTACGCATGGTGTACATAGATCAGACTTTGAATAATTCAGAGTAGGCAATCCTCGAACAAGTTTCTTTGTAGAGATCTTGTTGATCTGCTTCATGTTGATATGGCCTAGCTTTTTATGCCATAGATTTGCTTCATCTTGTACTGATATTAAGCATTGTGATCTTTCTTGATTCACATCCAGAAGATAGATATTTCCATGTCTTCGACCAGTAAAAGATTGAGTAAGGTCTTTACTGATTCCAGAGCACGTTTCTTCCTGAAAGTTGATCTTGAAACCAGAATCACACAACTGATTTATGCTAAGCAAGTTGTAATTTAATCCTTCAACTAATGAAACATTATTGATAGACAAACTCCCAATCTTCACTGTTCCTCGACCAGTAATCTTCCCTCTGTTGTTACCACCAAAGGAAACTTTTCCTCCGTCTATCTGGATAAGTTTTATGAAGCAGCTTGAGTCTCCTCGAGTTCGCTGTCTGAGTCTGTATCTGAATCAAGGTCTGAGTCTGAGTCTGATTTTGCCATTAAACAAATATTGGCATAATCATTGTCACTATCTTCACATTCAGTATCACTCCAAGTCTCTGCCTTGAGTGCCTTCCTGTTTTTCTCAGTCTTCCCTTTTCTCTTTTTTAACAGAGGACAGTTAGGTCTGATGTGTCCCCTTTTCTTGCATTCAAAGCAAGTCACTTCTTTATTCGTATCATCTTCCTCTGTTAACCTATTTTGAAACCTTTGAGAATTTTGTTTCTTCCAATTGAATTTCCTTCATTTTCTGTTCAGCTTTTTGAATCTCTTTATCATAAGTGCCAGTTCTTCATCATCTAGATCTTCTTCAGAATCTGTAACATCAGAATAGTCATTAGACTTTAAGGCAATAGATTTCTTACCTTTTGAGTCTTCCTCTTCGTTGGTCTGTTCTACTTCATAGGATTGAAGAGTTCCAACCAATTCATCTACAGAAAGTGGAGCAATCCTCTGTGTCTCTCTTATTGAGGTTTTTATATGATTCTAGTATTTTGAAAGTCCACAAAGGAGTTTGTTGACCTTCATATGTCCTGAGATTGGATGTCCCTGATATTCAAGACCATTCACAATTTCAGTAAAGCGACTAAACATGTCAGTAATTGATTCTCCTGATCTCATCTTAAAGACTTCATATTGTCCCAAGAGAATGTTGATCCTTGTTTCTTTCACACGATCAGTTCCTTCATAGGTAATGTGAAGCCTGTCCCATACTTCTTTTGCTGTATCACAAGAAGATCTTCTATTATATTCAGTAGGGGATAAAGCACAATATAAAGAGTAAATAGCTTTGGCATCGAGAGTTTGTCTCTTGGTAATTTCTTCTTGAGTCAAAAGATTAGGAACATCAGGTTCTTTTCCTCTCTCTGAGTCTGATGCATCAACAGGAATGATTCCTTTATCAACCACTTCCCATTCCAAAGGATCTTTCGATCTTAGGAATGCCTTCATCTTATTTTTCCATATGCTGTAATCCTTTCCATCAAAGTATGGAGGTCTGGTATTGCTTTGTTCTTCAACCAACCCTGTAGGCAGCATACTAGCCATAGATCTTTTACTTAGAAGTAAAGACACTTCTTATAAACAAGTACACAAGCTCTGATACCAATTGTTAGAACTAGTATTAGCACCCAGAGGGGGGTGAATAGGTGTTTAAAGCAATTTTAACAATCCAAATCAAATGAGATATAAATAATTTAAAATCAACGATTGCAGCAAATGAAAGCAATTAACAATATAAAGGATTAGGGATAGAAAATCAAGACTCCAGATTTATAGTGGTTCGGCTTAGATCAAGCCTACGTCCACTCTCCCGCACGGACAGCCCTTCTGGCTGGATTTCACTAAGAATCAATAAGAGTGATTACAGTCTCACGCTCTTGAGTCCACAGTGTAGATTACTCTACTACACTTCCTCAAGGTCTACAATATGATCTCTCTTTTGATTACATGTAACGCTCAAAGAATGATATCGCAAAATAGTAAAGGAGATTTCAGACTTTGGAATTCTTCTCCGCACCCTTCAACAACTAGAGCATCTCTCTTATATACTTCTTTATGCCTTCAATACTGTTGGCACCTTCCAAAGAAGTTCTTCCAATCAACCCGTTGGACAGAATCAATTAGAGAGATCTCGAGCTCTTTAAGGTAAGTGTTGATAGCCCATCAATCCTGCTCGCCCATACAATTAGGATCTCGGTTTCCATAAGTAGATCCTTCCAAATATAAGTTGCGAAGTCGTCAAAGAATCAAAACATATTCCATATAAAACTAAGATCGTTCTAGTGTTGAATCCAGTAGAAAGATATCCACTAGTCGTTAGAATAAAGATCATATGAGATCAGAATAAACATCGTCCTGGAAACTGTCCATGTGAGTAGACTTTGAAATATAAGTCTTGAGTCTTGCTATCTTCAGACTTTAATCTTCAGACTTTGATCTTCAGACTTTGTCAAAAGAGTCTGTAAATCTTCAGACTAGACTGATAAACCTGTTTTGTCAACTTCAAAATACCTTAAGGGATTTCATCCAACACATAGTTCGACCGAAAAGTCTCTATATATGCATGCTTTGAGACATGGATTTGGTTGCATAAGACCTAGAAAATTGTAAGAAAGTATACTGTAGTACCCTGGGCAAAGAAAATAAGCATTCTTGTGGTTAGTTCGAGTTTATACTTTATATCTTTTTTCTTGTCGATTAAACCCGTTAATCGACGACAATTTTAATATGCATTGGCCCTCGTGCTATTCTTTTTTCCGTAGATTAGCTTAACCAAATCCGTTGTTCTAATTTAGACTCAAATTGTCCCAAAACTACTAAGTTTTTAAGGAAACCTCGCCGTATAATTCTAGAGAAAGTTTCAAAGCGTGGCTGCTTTTACAAGTTACAATGACTCAATGTGCTGTTAATTGTGTGATTAATCAGTCTAAAAAAGTGGTGTTATACACAGGTGTTGCTGCGGGCATAATAGTGCTGCTATTTGGTATAGGCTTTCTATATTTCGGATACAAGAAAAGGAAGTTCATTAGGCTCAAAGAACAATACTTCAAGCAAAATGGTGGCTTGCTTTTGCAGCAACAATTACATGAACATGACAGAACCACAAAAAATGCAAAAATCTTCAGTGCTGAAGAGCTAGAGAAAGCTACCAACAATTATGATGAGAATAGAATAGTTGGCCAAGGAGGATATGGTACCATTTACAAAGGGTTGTTGCCAAAGAATGTGGTAGTTGCGATTAAGAAGTCCAAGCTTGTGGATCAAAGCCAAATCGAACAGTTCATCAATGAAGTCATCGTGCTTTCTCAAATTAATCACCGTAATATGGTCAAGCTTTTGGGATGTTGTTTGGAAACAGAGGTGCCTTTATTGGTGTACGACTTCATCAACAATGGAACCCTCTTTGACCACATCCACAATCCAAACAAATCATCAAAGCTGTCTTGGGAGATTCGATTGAGAATTGCTTAAGAAACTGCTGGAGTCCTCTCGTACTTGCACTCCGCAGCTTCCACTCCCATTATTCATCGAGATGTCAAATCGGCAAACATCCTTTTGGATGATAGTTACACAGCGAAAGTCTCCGACTTTGGAGCTTCAAGATTAGTCCCACTTGATCAAATGCAATTGTCAACTATGGTTCAGGGAACATTGGGATACTTAGACCCTGAATACTTGCTCACAAGCCAATTGACAGAGAAAAGTGATGTTTATAGTTTTGGGGTAGTGCTAGTTGAGCTATTGACAGGGAAGAAGGCACTTTCTTTTGACCAATCCGAAAAAGAGAGAAGCTTGGCAATGTACTTTCTTTCATCATTGAAGAAGGGCAAATTGTTTCACATTGTAGAGGAAATTATTGCAAACGGAGAAAATAATGAGCAGGTGACAAAAGTTGCCAATCTTGCAAAGAGATGCTTGAGAATAAAAAGCGAGGAGAGGCCAACCATGAAGGAAGTAGCAATGGAACTGGAAGGACTTAGAGCAATGGCTAACCATCCATGGGTCAATGGTATCGATGTGAATCCAGAAGAGACAGTTTGTTTATTGGGAGAGAAGACCAATGTGTACATGAATAGTATTGCCAGCACAAGCACTGGGTACACGGATAGCATGAAAAGCCATGTCATGCCACTAGTTAGTAGTGGGAGATGACCATAATAAGGTTATCTATATATGTTTGGGTATGTTGTGAGGGATGTTATGGTTGCAATAAGTGATTGGGTTCTTTCAAGTTGAAACTAGTTCACCGAATGGTTTCCATGCATGGAAGAAAACTCTTGAAAAGTCTAGCCTTATAATAAAGTCAATGTAATGATTCAGTAAGTGTTTATGTGAATACAGGATAAGTTAGCTTTAGAAAGCTTTGGATTCAACTCGGTGAAAGGATGTAATATAGTTTCCTCCTTCTACCTTTACTTGGTGGTTGCTTGTGAGATTTGGGAGCTCTATTGTCTTTGAGTGTACCGAAGTTAATATGATATGGAAGTGCAGATTTCTGTTTGCTCGACGATGTAGTTTGTCCACCTTGGATGAATCGTTTTTTTCCTGGGTAATTCCATGGTCTTGCCTGACATTGATACAATGAAATGTTCGTGCATCGATTATTCATATGAGAAATGTTCAATTCCATACACCATCATCCGAATTGAATTTCACGTTTGACTTTTGCTCGTGTATTACTCGTCCATACAACGAATGGGGGTACGGTCATATTTGCCTTATTGAGATGCAATTATGAACATCATTCATATCCATTTGTAGTCAAGTTTTTACAAAGTTAATGTCCATATTAAAATCAACCAATCAAACACATTTCCGTCAATTAGTGAGGAGGGAAATAAAGTCCAATAGAAGTTCGTATTTCACAGGTGCTGGACTCACTTAAGTAAGGCGCATCTTTTCACAGGAAAAAAAAGAAACCGAGAATTTGTGCTGAGATCGTCCTAATTCTTTGTAATTAAGGTGGCGTAGCATATATGTGGATATAATAGTTATTATCGTGCTAGAGCAAGTGCAACTGATTGGGTTGATCAACACTCTACTCACCAAGGCTGGCCCGGGCGTCCCTCACCTAATGCCAGTGAGTCAGCGACCTCTGCTGGCCATGGGCAAGGCCTCGCGGTGGCCGGTGGAGGGAAAAGGGGAAAAAGAAAGAAGGAAAAGAGAAGAAAAACAAAAAAGAAAAAGAAAAATAAATAAATAAATTATTATTAAAAATTGCCACCGTCGGATGTGCCACATAAGAAGGTTGGTGTTCATGTCCATGTCAACGATTTTCGGCCAAAGTTAGTCGAATTGACTTAATTGAAAAAATTGAAAGGTTTAAGATTGAATTTTAAAAAGTACAATAAGTTTAAAACTTTTTAAACAATTTTTCCTTGATACTTGTGCTTAGAAAGATGTTTGAATTCACTATCTTTCAATCGAAATTACCGATATATGCTATATCAACATCCTAAATTACAGAATCTTGACGGAAGAGGGAAGTGGAAATCTGCCACGAAGATGAGTTTAGTAGACGTGTTTTTTGGATTTGGTTTGGTTACACTTGCCGTAATTGTGGGCGGAGGTTAAATTGTACGCTCATTTGTGGCATAGCCTTGAGAATTTGCCTGTTATAGTTGATTCCCCTGATGTTGGGTTGCTGAGATCCGCGCCACTTGATTTGCATTTAGCCTGGAATGCTGATCGCGAAAAGCATGTTTCCAGGATTCTTTGTTTATGTAGATGTAGATGTTAAGAACTTGTTGAAGAGGACAAGCTACGAGTGTAGACTGCACGTTCATTTCTAAGTTGCAAATGCATTAAGTGGTGAATAATAAGAAAGAGATCAACAATATCTGGTGAGTACTGCTGCGCCGTTAAAGGTGAGGGGTAAGCCACGAGTTCCAGGTTGTGTGCATACTTTGGGAATGAGAGATGTTGCTGAATTTTAAAATTTTCAATTTACTACTATCTGAACGGTTCTCATTGAAACTTTTTTGTGTCGGTATTTGGCTGTTAATTATGACTGTTTCACCCATAAAAAGAGATTATCATTATTTTGGATACTGGAGGTGGAAATGCTTTGAATGTTCGGAGGACTGCGAAAGACTTGATAGCAGCAGGAGCTGCCGCTGTTTTCTAGGGGTACTAGTTTCAGCCGAGAGAGGTATAATGCTGCTCCTTCTACGAAGCTCTCAGCCTTTTCTTTTAATTACTCACTACAGGAGCGCTGAAGTTCTATTATGAACTACCTAGTCCCAAATTGTAAATTAGTCAAGTTTGAGCCTATGTTTCAGTTTCAGATATGTTGAATTTTAATCAGTCGGACATTCTGTGAAAGAAATTATTACAAGTATACACCTTGTCAGCAAATTCTGGGTCAATTGTCATTCTTTGAGTTAGTTGTTCCTGAATTCTGTCTGACAACTGTGCTTCCTCTTCAGGATCAAACATGGCCAAAGAAGTGTGGCTGATAAGTATCATTATCATTGTCATTTCAGGGCATATGCGTGGTAAGCAGGTATATAAGCCTGCCCTTGGTGAATTTGAGCTGTGATTTTCTCTTTCAAAACTCAGGAGCATAGAAACACATAAAACTGCGATTCCTCTCAAACTGCCTCATTTATTGGTCATACCAGGTGATGAGCATGCTGATAAAAATAGCATCTGCAGGGGATGCTATTGGGAATTCTGACTTCTTCCTCATGGCTAGGACGAATGCACATGCAACATCAGCCAAAAACTGCTCTGTCTGATGCCATTGTAAGGGTTAATCTTTACATGGAGGTACTAGTAGACTGATCCTCTGCTTCTTGTCATGATCTACTGTGGAGTGAGGCTTCTGTTCGTTGTGAAGCAGAAATTCTGGTCTAAGAGGGCATCGCAGAGTCATCCCATGCCGACACACGGGTTTACAGTGAAAATGCGGACCTCTTTCCTGACATTATTACAGTATTCAAGTGATGACTAGATGTTCAACCCAAAGTTAAAAACAAGAAATAGATATTTTGGCATCTTAGTATTGGTAGATCTCCACTTTTTTAATCCTATACCTTCATTTCTCCAGAAACTCATGCAACTTCTGCCATAATTCAAGTGTAGATTATATCATATGACTTCTTAGTTTGTGTTCCATTTGCCTCTCCTTTAACCCTTGCACTCTTGACGCTCATTATCACCCATTATCTCCCGTACTGCTCTCTGCATCATAAGGAATTCAGCAATTACGCTTACTGACGAAACCATCCCAGGTAAGTTATACATTTTTAGACTGGTCGTGAACGTGGCTTGTGTGAAGTCAAAATTAGAGCCTTTTCGATTGGAACTGAGGTGATTGAGCTCAATTGTTTACTTCAGGCAGGGATACAATTGCTCTTCACGAATCCGCTTGTGAAGGCATTTGCTGTCTAATGCTCTGTCTGAAGAAGGAAAAAGGAAAGTAAATATCAGCAACATATCCTGACCTTTCAAATGTCTGCATGATGATTTCTGTCAAAATTTCATTTTACTATGTGAATCCACTCGTCGTTTCTTAGCATGCGCTGGATGGTCAAGCTGTTCGGACAATGTTTCTTGGTGTTTCAAGACACTACAAAATGGAGCATAGTGTTTCCTCCGAAAGCATTGATAGAATTTCGTTTGAAATGAATAATCGAAATCATTTTTTTTTTGGGTTTCGTAACTCCTGTTGTTTATTGTAATAAAAGTTGCCGGCAGGAGCTGATGGATGCTTTGTGGAGGCACCAAGGGATGACGATGAGCTCAAGGGAGATAGGACAGGACGGTGTACGAGAGGCTACAGGGTATGCAATATGATTGAAGGTAAAGTCACACCATTGACCGCTGCCGAGGAGCTGAAAGAGATGGGCTTTCATTTGATCGTACGCCCCGTGCACGGGGCTCTATGCTTGAGCGTGCGCCATTGTCGATGTCCTCAAGTCCTTGAAAGAGAAGGGAACTACAAGAGAGGATCTCGACAAGATGCCTATGTCTGACGAATTTAACCAGTTGGTCGGAGCTTGGAGTCCTGGTTCAAGCTCGAACCACGGTGCTCTGAATTTAAGGAGTGCTGTCGGAGTAAATTCACAGTAACTGCGAAAGCCGAAAGTAATCGAATATGTGCGGCAACATTTGAATTCCAATTTCCAGTTTTCCCCAGGGCTTCTAACACATAGCGACCCACGCAATTGCATGAGAGATGCACCGCTTAGAGTGTGTTATAACTCTTTTCAATATGAATGCTTTTGCTAAGTAATTACATATCAATTTTTTATTTTTTTTTTAAGTAAGTCTGTCTCTCTAATGGCCGACGATTCCAGCAACAGAAGATTATTATGCTGCCCTAAAAAATTATCTGAACTTGGCAATTCTTCAGTCAAAGAAACTTGGCAATTCAAGAAAGCACCATGCCTGTCGACGGGCCACAGCAGACGCGTTAAGAAGCATAGCATAAACACACTAATCTGAACTTTCGTCTCTTGCACCGCGTGAGATAAACACACTTATTATTATTGTCGCGACCCAATTTTTCGGGTGTATCACCTAAAACTAGGCTAATGGACTACTAAGTCTTTAAGCTTAGCTCGGGCTCTCCCAAGCCCATACCAAATCGCGCCTTAGGGTTTTGACATGCAAAAGATTATTATCTAGGAGTCGCCGCTAATCGGTTTAGGGTAGGTTGATTAGACACCTAAGTAAAATAACGGGAGCATTATTTTACTCATGCGAACCAGAGACTAAGGGTATGGGGACTTGGTTACACCAAACTATCCTAGTGTCCTTTCGGTACCTTTCTATTTCATTTTCAAAAAAATGTTTTTGAATGCAGCTTGGATTGATTTTAATTTAGCTTCCTAACATGTGAGGTGATCATACATGTGCGCATACCACCAATTTAACACCGAAGAAATCAATTAAATAATGCAAGACTTACCTCATAACAACAAAAGCATCTGCGAAGTTAGATCAGAATTCACATCAATAATCCTACATATGATTTCTAATTAACACGCAATTTTAATTTTTGTTTTCACTTTATTTAATGAAAGTCATGCGATGCATGCTAATAATCAAATATGACATGGCGACATGACCCAAACTATATGACATGAAGAAATGCAATAATTAAATGCAATCTAAATGACCTAATTCTAATGACATGCAGTGCAATGCAATGACATACAAAATTATTTCAACTAAAATGACATGCATCATGCAATTTCATATGTGAGTTATATGTCACGTGACATTTAATAAATGCCTTAGTCTAATGACAAGAAAATTCTAATTAAATGAACTTAATAAAAACTAAATGACGTGCATTTGATATTTCTATTTCTATATGATATTAACATGACATTTTTATTTTCTTAAAAAATGCAATTTATCCTAGAGATTGAAACTAATCTATCCTAAGACATTTTTTTTTATATTTTTCATCAAATTCGAAATTAGGAAAAATGTGAAAACTAACTAGCTAGATTAAGATTCTATCAAACTTATATTAAGGATTAGGTCATGCTAAACCCTAATTTAAACTAAGATAGTATCTTAACTTAGCAATTTCTAACCTAAGATGCAATCTATCTAAGAAATCAATTTGAATTAAAGTGAAACATGCAATTTTATCATAATATGCAATGACGTACAAAAGATGCCCTAATTACATGACATATGCATGATGATTTTTTATTTATTTTAAATCTGAAATAAAATCTATATTCTAGATATGCAAAATAACAAGAAATATTTCTAAAACAAACTGAATCCTTATTCAAATATTTTTTTGATTTTTCTTAGTGATTTTCTAAAACAAGCGATTAAATCTACTAAACCTTAAATCTAAACAAACAAGATATTCAACAAATAAATGATTAAAATAAACGAAAAAAATAACATGTTATCTCACAGGTCAAATTAACGATTACTTTTAACCCTGGACATCATGACAAGAAATCAAAATAATTAAAAATCTAATCCGAAATCTTACGGATCAAATTAATAATTATATTGATTCAACAATTAATATGCTATCAACAAACCCCAAGAATTAATATAATTAAAAAATGACCCAACATCTTACGGGTCAAATTAATAATTACAATAATTTTTAGGGATAACCCCTATGGATAATGCCTACAATATCCATAACCTAAAAACCACCTCACAATATTCAAACTTAAACAATAATAATAAAACTAACTAAAAGTAAAGTAAAATAATATAAAATAGGAAAAAAAATAAAGATAATAGAAAAATGAACAACCTAAGGAAAATGGAGGGGCAGCCAAATTGGTCGATCCGGCAAGGACATTGGCCGACGGCGGAGCTCCGGCGAGGGCGGTGTGGCGACGGTCAGCGCGAAGCAGGGGCCTCGAGTCTCCTGGCGTCGGGAGGAGGCGAGCAGGGGCACCGGGACTCAGATCGGCACGGGCTGGCAGATCATGGCTCAGCGGCAACAATGATTTCGCAATCGAGCAGCGGGCGGCTAGGTGCGGGCTGCAAGTGAGACGGGCTGCTAGGCATCGAGGACAGGCGAAGCGACGGCATTCGGGCGGAGGCGCCTGGTGACGGGCTGAGAGCGAAGTCGCGGTGGTGTTCGCAGGGGGGTGACCAACGTCGGGTGTCACGCCCCGATCCTCGATCACGTGCTCATCCCTCACCTGGTCGATTAATAGCGACGTCCCAGGACGCATTGCCAACCCTTTCATTTATATTGCACATGCGGAAGCATATAATAAATCCCCAGACAATAACATATATGGGATAGAAAAGCAGGACAACCAATTTCAAATCAAATACACTTTTATAAACACTTCAAGCTTATACAGAAAGTCTATGTCATAAAGAACTACTGAGCCACCTATGCTCCTGACCCTTCCGCTTCAAGCTTCGGTTTCTTCACACAAGGGACCTGAAAATGGTTATTCAATAACCAGTGAGATATAAATCTCAGTGAGTTACACCCCTAAGCCCCGGTTAGTACACCAACTCAACCTAGGGTATCTATGCAGAACCACTCCACTAACAAGCAACGACCAACAGCCAGCAACCAACAAACAACAATCGATTCACATATAACCTCACCTGGTATGCCATACCCTGCACGATATCACTCAGCATGATACACATAAAGCACATGACCATTAGATAATGCAGTTCATCAATCACACACGAGTCGCATCATAAGCGATCTCACCTGGCCATTGCCACACCCTGCACATTATCGATTCATGTGTGCATACCATAAACGATGTGATTCACTCATGCATATAATTAATGCATATAACAATTTCACACATCAATGCATCAATTCAGATCGAGTCATCAATCAATCGACTCAGTCAATTCCATGTCAATTCGACCATTCCCCGGTCGTCTCCCTTATTCAGTCTCAAATCTTACTCACGTCTCCACGAGCACGGTCTACCAAATTTCTTGGCAACAATTTACGGTCCAAAGGACACACCTATCTTTAGGTGGCAAATTACAGCCTAGTGGGCGCGACCTTTAATAGGTGGCAGGTTACGGCCTTATCAGGCGTGAACCTTATCGGGTGGCAATTTACGGCCCAACGGGCACGATCTCTATCAGGTGGCAATTTACGGCCTCAAAGGCGCGACCTTTAATAGGTGGCAAATTACGGCCCAACGGGCGCGATCGATTCCAAATTCGGTGGCAGAACTCAGCCCCACTGGCATAATTTAGGTTAAGTGGTCATCACAGCCCCACTAACTTTAACAGCCCACAAATCCATTTTGGCGTTGTAAACCGACGCCTGGTATTTTCTAATTAAAAATACCTATATTTCACAATCATCACACAATTACACAAATTATCACTCAATTCATGCAGATGCCCATACCTTTACACATCCATTCACTTCATAAAATCAACACACATGAAACAAGGCAATTTTTCACTCTTGGGTGAACAGTGCTCGTGAACAGTACCGCGTGAACAGTGCACGTGAACAGTAATTTGTGAATAGTGTCGCGCGAACAGTAAATTTCCAGAATTCAATATTTAATAAATTAAATTCATAAATTAAACAAAACATTAATGAAAGCAAACAAACAATTAATTAAGCAAAACAAGCTTAATTAAACACATAAGCCCAATTAAGCAAAATAGCCCTGCCGGAGAAGAAAACAAGTTGAATGGCTTGGCCGGAGCTCCGGCGAAGGGGGTGGCCGACAAATGGCGGCACCAGGAGGTCTTGGGGGTCTTGCTGGAGGTTGGGATGGGCAGAGGAACGGCTGGAATGGAAGAAAAATGGCCGAAAACTCGAAACAGTGCAGGCTGCAGGCAGACCGACGGACCGGCGACCTGCGGCTTGCGACGGCCGTACAGGACGGACGGCGGCTCCGTTCGGGAATAAATATGGTTCGTTGGAACGTTCTGTCTCTCCCGGTCACGGTGATAGGTGGCTCGTTCTGTGATTCAACCGGGAAGACCACTTTTGACTCGATTTTTCACCGAAGGGTCAGCTGGAGCAGAAACTGGAAGAGAGGGAGAACGAGGGAGAAAGAGCTCCGTCGACTTGGAGGCTGAAGGAGGGGGAGAGAGAGTGAAGTGAAGGCTGAAAGCACTCCTCATTAAGGCCATTAAATGGCTACTTCAATTCCCCATGCATGACATCATCTTCTCTCTCTTCTCTTTTGCCCTTATCCACAAGCTCTAGGGGCATTTTGGTCATTTCACCTCGCACAAATTACAAATATGACCTTGGGCTGAAATTGGTGGATGGGCCTAAGGATTGGGCTTGGCCATAAATAGGAGTGGGCTTGGAAATTGTTTGGGTTTGAAATGAATAAGAATTGGCCCAATGGGCTTATAAGATGAATAGTTGATTTAGGCCCAATGGGCTCATTTGATTTTCTTAGGCCCACCATGGTGGCTTTCCCACCTTGGGCCTAGGCCCACACTAGCTTGGCCCGGCCCACGTCCTCACGGACTCACTTCCTCCGTCCAAAAAATCCCTTTTTCAACTGCTCGGCTTAACTGGCGCTGTCGACTGTTTGAAGTAGCTTCATCCAAAGTCCGTCCCGGACATTCCTGATAATTCGAAGTCTAATCTTTAGTTCTCATGCTATGTCAATTTCGTCCTAATGCCATTTTGGGTACAACTCAGACTGACAGGTGGCTTTGAGAATTCCCGTGTAATCGACTCGTGTCAAACCACATTCAAGACATCTCGACACATGGACGTCCTTGACTGCATGAAATTATGGAAGATAGATTCTTATTTCAAAGTACACGATTACTGAGGATCGACATAGGGTCGTTCGTGGATTCGATAATAGTAAACGGAATCACCCGTCGTTCTATTATGTTCTGTCCGCAAATCGACTTCTAGTCGTCCTTAGAATCAGCATGCCTATCTACAGGATCGTCCTCTCGCAAGTCTCACGGTCAAGTCGTTTTCCCAGATCGAGTCCTTTAGTCACACGAGTTCTTTCCTCATTAGCATTTCCCCTCAAGGTCAGTATCTCAAGAGTGATCAATTCCGCGTGAGATCAACCAATAATGCATTGACGAAATTCACATTCATTCATCCCTCAGAGGACTCGAATTTTAGGATGTCACATCGGGCAGTGGGGGGGCGGGCTGTTGCACGACTGAGCAGACGCGGCAAACTGACCCACAAACGTTGGCGACAGAGCTGGGCTACAGGTCGCGGTGGACTTTGGCTCCGGGCAGCATCGAGCGTCGCGGGCGGAAGTGATCTGCTATGGGCGTCTCAGGCGTCGGGGATTCGGGGCGGCACGACAGTCGGCTTCAAGCTCGAGCAAATCTGGGCGGAGCAAGGGCGCAGGAGCAATGGCATTGCAAGGAGCTGCACGTCGTGGGTGGGACCGGCAAGGCGACGGTGGTGCGCGGCGATCGGCGCGGAGTCGTCGGGCGATGCGACTAAAGTGGGCTCGTCCGAGGGTGGTTCGGTGTCAAGCGAGACTAGCTGGTGTGGTGGTGGTGCTGGTGCGGTGGGGAGCGACGTGGGCTCGACGGTCGACGGCTGCACAAGGGATCGGCGGCTGTGGTTCACGAAGAAGAAGATGAACAGCCTTTCTTCTTTCTCCTCTCTCTCCTCTGCTTCCGATCACACTCACCTCACCCTTTCTCTCTGTTGTAGTGCACTTTCCCTATGCACACCTTTTTTTGTGAATTTTTTACTTTGAAAACCGAAAAAAAATAAAATAAAATAAAATAAAATAAATAACCCCCCTGTTTGTGAACTCGTACGCACCTTTTATAGCAAAAAAAAATGCGATCTTAATAAAATATTTCGAAAATTACCTATAACCTCTTAATCACAAAAAACCTTATCTCATCAATATTCTACGACGATTTCATCATCTATTGATAAAGATAGGATTATGATGCGATTTTTTTAATTTTCAAAAGAAAAAATCATTATAATATTGCACCAAATCTTTATTTAAATAATTTTTGTCATTTAAAAGAAACGGGCTCAGGCTGATTTTCTCGTTTTATGGGCTTAATCCGACCTGTTAATTTAAACTGAAAAACAATTAATTTGACCCATCCACCCCCGGTCCAATAAATAAATGCACAAAAATTCAAATTAAAAACAAATGCAACTAGATTAATATGCTATTAATAAATTATATATATATTAGGGGTTAGAAATTAACCCCTTATTTTTTTATGCAAATAATAAAAAATGCCAAAATTTAGATGTCAACAGCTGCCCCTCTTTGAAGGTAAGCTCGAAGAGATTGCCTTCAAAGACAAATTGAGACCTAAATTTTAATTATGCACGTGCATTGAATGATTTTTTTTTTGTTGGACAATGAATTCCATTTTTGAATGCAATTTATATTATGCATGGAAATGCTAATGCAAATGATAAATGAACCTACCTAGAATAACTTACTTCAAGGAGGGTAGAGTAACTCAAGATAGATTGGTGCTACACGTCCAGGACCTGTACTATTCTACGGTCACCCAGAATAGTAACATGGCTTTGTAAAGAAACTGCTTTCCTAAGACCCGTACGGTCGCCCAGTATGGCGGTGTTTGGCTGCGTCTAGGACCTGTACCATTCTACGATCGCCTAAACGGGGACTTACCTTCCAGGACCCGTACAATTCTACTGTCGCCTAAACGGGGATTTACCTTCCAGGACCCGTACCATTCTACGATCGCCTGAATAGAGAAATAAGTTTTGTATAGGACCCGTACCATTCTACGATCGCCTAAATAGGGAAATAAGTTTTGTCTAGGACTCGTACCATTCTACGGTCGCCTAAACGAGGGTTTACCTTCCAGGACCCGTACCATTCTACGGTCGCCTAAACGGAGGTTTTACTTGGCTAGGACCCGAACCATTCTTCAATTGCCCAGCATCGCAATATGGGGAAAAATCTTTGGGGACAACTACATCGAGTGTCAATGTACTCAAAAGTGAAAATACCTATACAACGACAAGTATTTAAGGTATAGATAGAGATATACTCACCTAGTGACATTCCTACTCATTGGGGATATGTCTCCTGTAAAATATGATTGTAGGAGAAGCAACATGTATTTGTGATTACAAATAACACATGCATTAATTCAAGTAAGGTTAATGCGTAATGATTTCTATCAACCATGCATCACCTAATTCCAATAGAAATGATTTCAAGAGAAAATTCCAATCTGAACACATGAGCGTCATGGATGTGTCAAATGAGGGAACATTTAGTCTAAAAGGACTTTTCACTCATCCTCATTAAAATGTGTTGTTTTATCCTGACCTTTGATGCAGGATTTTGATAATCACTTTATCTCACTATCATCATGCCAAACAAGAGTCTAGGCAATCTCGCAAGTGGTACGACTTTACCAATCTGAGAGGTCTTTAACAGGGACTGTAATGTGAGCTTGGTCAATGACTTAACAAAAGCGACTCTTTGAGTCGAGGCTATTTAAAATGATATTTCGCAATTGTCTTGGAATTTACAAGTCAAGAAGCACACGAAATGAGGTAGAAGTTATCTTACTCGCACTTCTTCAAGCGATGCTTTCAAGCATATGAACTCTTACATTAATTCAAGTGCCCTAATATGAAGAGACTTTGCAAGGGACGTAACGTAGGCTTGGTTCATGGGTTGAGAAATGAATGGATTATTAGGCTCAAAAAGGTGTTTAGGGGATTAAAGTTGATGATCATCTTGACATTTCCACCACTTTCCTCTCCACTGCCGAAGATTTTTTTTCATCAAATCTCCATCGATTGCAACATCATTTGAGTTTAGTATCGCCTTTTGAAGATACGACTCATTATATCAAGAGTTTGATTTTCTTCTTTTCTGGGCATTGGCTTTGCTTTTACCAGGCACACTGCTTTTTCATGCCCCATTTTTTTTTTGGCACTTATTTTCTTTTAATAGAAGCTCCATTTTGTCAGCATTCTAGTTCATGCTACTTGGATGTTTTTGTCTTGCCCCAATATGGGGGATGATCACCAACTAGGTTTAATACGAAATGAATTTATAAGCTCAAGTGGGCTATGCAATGGATAAAAGTGTATATGATAGAGAAATGACTGCTCTTCATCATCTTAGGGCACTTTGAATTATCATACGAGTTATGATGGGAAAGCAATACTCGAAAATTGATGCAAGTGTGATCATTCATCTCAAATTTTGTCCCAATGTGGGATGATCCTTAACAGGGATGATTTAAAAACTCTTCACGTGTATGGGCTCAAAAGGCTAAACAATTAATGTACTTGTGGTGTTTTGGGTAGAGGAAAGAACTGCCTCTCATCACTTTGGTTAGCGTACCTTTTGTGAGATCACTTTTTTCCTTGCGGGCATGGAAAATTTTTTATACAACTCACTGAGGATTAGTGTATGGGATAGTGTATGGAATAAGGCTTGCCTTCCATCATTCCAAAGTATCCCATTTGACACATTCGATCTATCTCACGCAATTCATCAAGGAAGAAAAATGCAAGTTTTGCAACAAATTTAAATAATTCAACTCATTGAAGCAATTTATTCAACATAAGAATGCTTGCAATTCAAAACATGACATGTCAAATTCTATCACGGATAATACTTCTTGACAGCATCGGAATTAACTGGATTGGAAAACTCACGACCATCTATTTCTGCCAAGATTAAGGCACCTCCAGGAAGCAATTTCTTCACCACATAAGGGCCGCTGTAATTTGGAGCGAACTTGCCCCTAGGATTTGGAAATATTGGTAACAGCTTCTTTAGAACATGATCATTAACCTCGAAATGTCTCGATCGCACCTTCCGGTTGAAAGATCTGGCTACTCTCTACTGATATGTTTGGCCATGGCAGAAAGCCTTCAATCTTTTTTTGTCAATCAAATTCAACTGTTCAAATCTTTGCTGCAACCATTCTGCCTCCGACAAATCCACTTGGGATAAAATTCTCAAAGAATGAATCTCCACTTTGACAGTCAGAACTGCCTCCATGCCATACACCAGAGTAAAAGGGGTTGCCCCGGTAGAAGCGCGGATCGATGTTCGATACGCCATCAATGTGAAGGGTAACTTGTCATGCCAATCTCGATAATTCTCAACTATCTTAGCCAAGATCTTCTTAATGTTTTTATTGGCCGCTTCAACAACCACGTTCATTTGAGGGTGATAAGGAGATGAATTCAGATGCTTGATCTTAAACTTGTTGAACAACCTATCAACAAGTTTGTTGTTCAAATTTGTCCCGTTATCAGTAATGATTGCTTCAGGGACGCCATAACGAGCAATTATGTCACGTTTAACGAATTTCACAACATTTCGGGCGGTGACATTTGCAAAGGATGTAGCTTCGATCCATTTGGAGAAATAGTCTATCGCTACCAAGATGAATCGATGCCCATTTGAAGCTTTGGGATTGATTGGGCCAATCACATCAACACCCCACATCGAGAAAGGCCATGGCTCGGAAAACTGGTGCAGCTCAATTAGAGGAACATTTATCTTATTGCCATGAATCTGATAACGGTGACAACTTCGAATATGCTGGATGCAGTCACTTTCCAATGTGAGCCAGTAGTATCCTAATCTCATGATCTTCTTGGCTAACATGTGTCCATTCATATGAGGGCCACATACTCCTTCATGCACTTCTTGCATGATTGAGTGGCCTCGACTGCATCTATACACCGCAACAAAACCGAATCGTAAGATCTCTTGTACAAATTCTCACCACTGACGAAAAAACTTGAAGCCATCTTCGTGATGTACTTCCTATCAGCCTGAGTGCTTCCTTTGGGGAATTCCCGCTTTTTAATGTAATTCATGATATCATAATACCATGGTTTTCCATCAGGTTCTTCAGTCACAATCATACAATAAGCTGGCTTTGGCAAAACCTCTATTTTCAGTGGCTCGACCTCTAACCCATTAGTGACTTTCAGCATAGAAGACAATGTCGCAAGTGCATCTGCAAATTGATTATGAGACCTCGGCAAGTATTCAAATGAAACTTCCTCGAACTCCTTTATCAGATCTTCTAAATACTTATGATACGAGAGCCATTTGGCATCCTTAGTCTTCCATTCACCTACGGTCTGTAATATGATCAACGCTGAATCTCCGAACACTCTTAACTTGGCCACACTCATCTCAATTGAAAATGAAGCCCGAGGATGCAAGCTTCATACTCAGCCACATTGTTAGTGCATGGGAATATCAATTTTGTAGCTACCGAATGGTGTTGTCCATTTGGGGATATCATAACTGCTCCAGTACCAGAACCAGACAAGTTCACGGCTCCATCAAAGAACATTGTCCATGAATCTTCACTTACGTTCAAGACACGGTCATCTAGGAAACCATCATCATTATTTGAGGCTCCTAAATTCTCAGCCAATAGATCAGCAATCACTCGACCCTTAACCGACTTTTGCGGCATGAATTGCACACCAAATTATGATATCAAAATCTGCCATTTAGCTAACTTACCTACTAAAGCTGGCTGATCAAGTAAGTACCTAACATGATTGTTCTCAATTACGAGGAACGTCTGGTGATGTAGCATGTACTGTCGCAATCTATGCAATACCCACATTAATGCGGCACAAGTCTTCCACACATCAGAATATTTCAGCTCTGATACAGTGAATTTTTTACTCATATAATAAATGGCTCGTTCTTTTTTATCAAGAGGACTTTCCTGAGCTAATATTGCACCCAATGACTCACTATGAATAGTGAGGTAGAGAATCAAAGGATGCCTCGGCGATGGCAGGACAAGCATCGGTGGATTCATCAAGTAATACTTCAATTTGTCGAACGCTTCTCGACACTCATCATCCTAGTTGACTCGTGCATTCTTCTTTAGGAGTTTGAAGAATGACTTGGCGGTTTCAGAAAGTTGAGAAATGAATCGAGCAATGTAATTCAACCTCCCCAAAAGGCTCCGGACTTCTTTCACTGTTGACGGGGGTCGCAGCTCACAAATAGCCTTAACTTTAGCTGGGTCGATTTCAATCCATTTACTGCTCATAATGAATCCAAGTAGTTTACCGGATGTTGCTCCAAACATGCACTTAGCGGGATTTAGTCAAAGCTTGAACTTGCGAAGTCGATCAAACAGCTTCTTCAAGGTCTCGACGTGACTTTTTCCAGGTCGAGTCTTTGCCATCATATCATCAACATAGACCTCAATCTCTTGATGCATCATGTCATGAAATAGTGCTATCATGGCTCGCTGGTAAGTTGCCCTTGCATTTTTGAGTCCGAAGGGCATAACCTTATAATGAAAGGTTCCCCATGGGGTGATAAATGCAGTCTTCTCCTTGTCTTCCTCCTTCATCATTATCTGATTGTACCCAGAAAAACCATCCATAAATGAGAATAGTTCAAATCCGGCAGTACTATCCACAAAGACATCTATATGAGGTAACGGGAAATCATCCTTCGGGCTAGCCTTGTTTAGATCCCGATAATCGACACAAACTCGGACTCGACCATCCTTCTTCATCACCGGTACAATGTTAGCTATCCATTCTAGGTTTTGTGAGACTTCAATGAATCCCACTTTCAGAAGCTTCATCACTTCCTCCTCTATCTTCTTTGAGAGTTCAGGCTTAGTTCTCCGCAGCCTCTACTTCTTAGGTGGCACATCCAGATTAGTAGGTAGGCAATACTCCACAATTGAAGGGTCTAAACTAGGCATGTCAGCATAGGTCCATGCAAAGATATCTTGATATTCCTTCAATAGCTGAATCAGACGCTTGGCCTCATCTTTGGGGAGACTTGCCCCAATTTTCACCTCTTTGGCTTCTTCAGTGTCACTTAAATTAATAGTGACAGTCTGCTCGGATGTGGGAGCCTTAGCCTTTTCATGTTGTTCCCAGCTACGCTGCACCTCACCGGGGTCTTCGATTGAATCTTCGAAATCATCATCAGCACTTGTTGTATTAGACTGGACCATTCTTACGCCCTTGTAAGTCAGAATATTGTTCCTGAAACAAGTAGATGAATCAAAAAGACAAACAGCGTAACCTAGATTTTCTTTGTTTGTTGTTTTTGTTTTGTGTTTTTTTTTTTTTGAAATTCTTTGACAAAACTATTTTTTGAAACATCTTAACAAGAGGAAGCATGATGAAGCTCGGGCCTCAAAATTCTCCTTGGATTTTTCTTTTCTTTTATCAGCTGGATATCATCACCGGGCTGATTTGGTGTGCCTCATCATGTTCTCAAAATAAAGGTTGTAATTTCATTGAAAGTCATCAATCAATTACAATTTATTGAATGGAAAATGCAATTCAGGTCCTAAGAAGAAAACGAAAAAGAAGAAATCGAAAACAATCCTTAGAAAGCAATAAAAATCCCGCGCAGGGGAATGTACGAAAATGGTAAAAAAGTTACTCTTGTTGGCCAAGGCCCATCTCTTCAGGGGATCCTTCATCAATGACTCCTATGATGAGGTTGTCAAATAAGCTTGCAACTCCTTCCAGCCCATCATCAAGGTTTTCGATCTTCAGGGGTGTTGGATCATCCATGCTATCCCATCCATCTGGGACTATCTCACGAGGATTAACGCAGTAGCTGGGAGGGGCCAAATACTTCACCAGGTAATCAAATTTGCCGCTAGGCTGCCCCAGGGTATCTGCTTCATCCTACATCATTATGGGAGGACCGGGGAATGTCTCATGAATGCTCGGGGGTAGCGAGTTTTGCCTCCCTTGCCCTTGATCAGGTGGCGGGTTCTATCTTCCTTGCCTTTGTCCTCTTGAACTTCCCCCACCTCTTCCATGGTACCCTAAACCAGCAGAACATGACCTCTGAGGGGCTTCAATAGGGCTTCGAATGCCCCAACCATCCCTTCCAAGACCATTGCTAGGAACGAAACCATTTCCGACCATCACTCTTCCTACCATGAGGGCGGCATCTAAAACTTTAGGAATTGGCGGTGATGAACCTCGAGAAGCATGTATGGTGGATACCAACTCAAATGAGTGGTAACTTGATTCGAGCTTAGAATCCGGCTCTACATAGGGGATAGCCGTCTCATGATAGATCCGGTGGTCTTCCTCACCATACACGGTGACCAGCTTCCTTTCGATCACAAATTTCACAGCTTGATGTAGACTTGAAGGCATTGCTCCAGCAGTGTGTATCCAGGGACGACCCAGCAGGAAATTGAATGCGGTAGGGATGTCCAACACTTGAAAGGGAATGTTGAAGACAACTGGCCCTATCTGTATGTTGAGATGGATTTCTCCGAGCACCTCATTCTTTGTGCCATCAAAAGCTCGTGCCGAGGTTTTCGCAGCATGTATCCTCAACGGGTCTACCTTGAGGCGGTGCAGAGTGGCTAATGGACATATGTTCAGAGCGGACCGATTATCGAGGAGCACTCGGGACACATGAGAAGACTTGTGCTTAACGGATATATAGAGCGCTTTGTTATGTCTTCGACCTTCGAGAGGGAATTCTTCATCAGAAAAGGCAATCAAATCTTTGAGAATGACCGATCCCACAAATTCTTCCAACTTGTCCGCCTCAACCGTCTCTGGCACATGAATTTCACTCAACACCTTCATTAGTGACTTTTGATGCACGAAGGACGTTTGGAGAAGCTCGAGCAAAGAGATCTAAGCAGGCATCTTTTGCAATTGATCGACCACATTATACTCACTTGCTTTAATCATAGCCAGAAATTCCTTAGCCTCTTCATCGGTGACTGGCTTTGCAGGTTGGGCACTGGCTTGACCATAGGTTCGACCAGACCTTGTAATAAGGTCGACATCTAAGTCATAAGATAAAGGCACTGTTTTGTTGTTGACATACTCATATGGTTGAGGTATCTCGATCACAATCTCCTCATCAAATGCATCTTCTAGCGGAGGCATGCCCGCGAGCGAGGAATCAACTTCTTCCTTATCGGCATTAAGCGTAGCCTGCTCCTCCTCCCAATCGATGATGATGTGAGAAATAGTGGAAACTACGCAATTACGGTCGGCATATATGATAATGCCGTCATCCACCATTTGGGCAATTCTTTCCTTCATCAACGATAGGGGAACATTTTCTTAACCTGGATAATATCCAACTCTCACCAATCCATTGTAAGCATCTGCCATGTGCACCTTCGAGTCCTTGATTCGACCGACTTCAGGTTCCAGGATAGCATTCACCATACCTTCATGCTTGGGTAGCGGATTCTTCTGGACGTTCGACCGAGCAATTTGAAACGAAAAGACTTTCGTATCTAAGAGGTTTTGGATCTTGTGTTTAAGGGTGAAACATTCATCGGTTGAATGCCCCAATTCACCGCTATGGTAGTCGCACTTCTTCGACGGGTCGTAACTGCGATTGCTTTCACGGTTAGGACGCTTTGGTTCACTAGTGAGCAAACCTTTCTTTTGGAGGATTGTCAGCACTTGGGATGGAGACCCAGGGAAATGAGAGAATTCCCTTATATTATTTGCTTAGGCAAATGGTTGACGGCCAGCTGTTTGTGGCTGTCTCAAACTCATTTGGATAACCGGGGCACGTTTGACATTTTCTTAGCCATAAGCCACATTCACATCCACAGCCGCTTCCTTCTCCTTCTTAGCAATGAATCTTTTACTAGATGGCTCAGTAAACCATCATTCCCTTATCCCCATCTCGATTTGTTCTCCTATAGGAATAAGCTGATTGAAGCTTTCGACGTACGTACTGGCCATTGGGTTACGAAACTCAGAAGGGAGAGTCTTCACGAACAATTTCATCAGTTTCTTGTTGGTCGGCTTAGGAGTGATTTGGGCCGCCAGGTTTCTCCATCTTACAGCATATTCTTTAAATGACTGGCTCCTTTTCTTTTCCATCCGCTCCAGGTCTTCTCAGGAAGGTGCAATGTCCATGTTGAACTTGTACTGTGTGAGAAACACATCAGCCACTTCGTTCCAGGTGTCGAGGAGGTTCACATTCTTCATCACATACCAGTTTAGTGCGGGTCCAGTCAAACTTGCATGGAACGATTGGATCATGAGGGGATCATTTTTGACATGCTGGGCCATGCGCACGTGGTACATTTGCAAATGAGATTTTAGGCAAGATGTACCGTCATACTTCTCAAACTCTGGCATTTTGAACTTGCTCGGCATTTTGACCTTCTTATAGACTGAGAGATCGAACGGGAATGAGTTTTATTTTCTGCAGTTGTCTCACTTTCTCTTCCAGCTTTGCAACACGCTCATCCTAATCTATCTTAGGAACGCTATCAAGCTTGACTTTTCCAACAATGACCGAGTCATTGTCCAGCCCGGGCATGTCGTTGTCAACCGTTTGAACCTTGTTTGCTTGCTTTGGGATAACTATTTCGGGAAGAGCAGGTGGAGCTGTTGGATTCGCTTGGAGGAATTGGAGTTAATCCATCACAAGCTGTATAGAGGTGAGTACTTGTTGAAGTTGAGTTTCCACGGCGGACATACGATTACGCATTTCATTTTGGTTGGCCATTTTAGCTCTTGATCGTGTAATAATAGGCGATCGCGGTGGATCCGTTGTCACCTAATGAATGAAAGAGGTAATGTAAGAACCAATGACAAGATTGGAAAATGGCCCATGACAATGGTCTAAACGCCTGATTTTATTCAAAATTCACTTGAAATATAAAGTCAAACTTCCTAACAATGAACTAAGAATTGAAATTCAAGTCCCTAAACATTGAACTAAAAATTGAAAGTATTGAATTGAAAATTGAAATCAAGATCCCTAAACATCAAAAATTCAAAACATCTCATTTTATATGCTTTCGGGATCCCAACGTCTTACGAAGTTTCTTATTTTCAGCTTCAAATATTTCCACTTTCCGCTTAAGATGCTCAATTTGTGCTCACTGAATAGGCTTCTCGGTCACATCAGGGACCACTGGGCGTAAGGCAACGGGAATCCGGTGTTGTTGGATGTAGAATGTCGATGCATGATGGATCTCCTCCTTACCTTTCAGTCTCTTGGACACCAAAATCTTCTCTAGATAGCATTCCTTCCATGCAGCAATGATCATTTGGACCTCATTGAAATAATCATAGTTTGTGCGAAGAAAACGAACTTGGAACAATTCCGTCTTGAGGGGCGGAGAACTTCTTGAAGAGCTCTGTACTGACGGGCCACCCTATATGGGTAATAGGAGGTAGCACCAAAAAGGCCCAGCAACGGAATTGGCCCATCATACTTGTGAGAGAAACGAGCCTCCTCAACATGAAGCCATTTAGTATACCATATAAATGCCTTGGGCTTAGGATTTTTCAAAAAATTAACCCAACGGGCGTATTGTTTATTTGGGGAGAAACGTTCCAAACCGTAAATTTTTGTATGGGGTGCCTTAAATTATCAATTTTAAATTGTTTCATAAGGTGCCCAAAACCTTTTATGTGTGAGAAAAACCATATTTGCAAAAGTTCAGGGAGGGCACGCATGGTCTTTTCTTCATTTTGCTTGAAATGGTTTAATGACAAGAATGTTTCAGCTAAAACCATATTGATATAATTTAAGCAGTTGCAAATACAATTAACCACCCATGAAATTGAAGGATTAATGGCATTTCTTCGATAAGGAAAAACGATTAGCCCGAAAAATGCTAATATGAAAATCCTAGCTTTTGAAATCATTGATTGATTTGCAAAACATTCTTCCAAAAATGAAAATGGGCATGCAAAACAATTGACTTTGACGACCTTCCTTACTCTTTCGGTTTCGATTTCTAAAAACTGTGATAATTCAGAAATAGAATCTATATTGATAGGTAGTCTAACAAGTTCATTTTCCAGAGGTATTCCAATGGCAACATTATATTCTTCAAGCGTTGGAGTCAGCTCGAACTCACCGGATATGAAGGTGGAAGTTTGTGGACACCAAAAGTGAGGGAGTGCTTGTATCACACCAGAGTGAATGTTGATCTCTAACAGTGGGAGAAGTCGGGAGATCCTGGCTTTCACATATCTCTGGCCATTTTGATCTAACTGGTCCAACCACATCTTGAGCTCTTTTTTGAGAGTGGAAATGAATTGTATGTCGGTTTTCCCCATTGCATATAAAACAAAACTGACAACGAAACCTATTGTCATGAGCCGACAAAAATTATAATAAAGTAAGTAAATTGTGAAAATTTAGATAACTTACTTTCACCGGAAATAGATGACAATCACATAGACACACGCATGAAACGTGAGGCTCGATTTCTATCTAAATGGCTTAACAAAGTAAGCTAAGAGGGTGATCTGACCATTGCAGTCTCGCATTAACGTGTCAGGTTCCCTTAACTCCGGCTCAGTTGAATGAAATGTCCAATAGTCACGCAGTCTCGCGGATATGGACAAAACACATTCGACACCATGAAAGACTTTCGGGGAAGAGAATCTCAACCTCTACATAGCAGTCTCGCTTTGGAGGAAGTATACTTCTAAACACCATCCTAGAAATCCTATCGCAGCCCAGGTCCGACCGCAGGTTGTGTGTGCAAATAGTGTAGTGCTAAAGCAATAAAGCATGCACAATAGTTTAAATGCAAACAACACTTCTAATCAGGAAAAATAAATCATTAATCCCAACACCTCCTTGCAAGACAAGGGTTAGCAAAGACTACTCCCTTTATATCTCCCATATGCAAAAACATTTAATACCTTAGGAATGTTAGGGACGTACCTGAGATCCTTGCTTCCTAACAAAAATAATTTTTTAAAAAAAAAAAAATTGGCCTAAGTCCACTAAGTGTTTTAACACAATTCCTAGTGGAGTCGCCAAGCTGTCGTGACCCAATTTTTCGGGTGTATCACTTAAAACTAGGCTAATGGACTACTAAGTCTTTAAGCTTAGCTCGGGTTCTCCCAAGCTCATACCAAATCGCGACTTAGGGTTTTGACATGCAAAAGATTATTATCTAGGAGTCGCCACTAATCGGTTTAGGGTAGGTCGATTAGACACCTAAGTAAAATAAAGGGAGCATTATTTTATTCTTACGAACCAGAGACTAAGGGTACGGGGACTTGGTTACACCAGACTATCCTAGTGCCCTTTCGGTACCTTTCTATTTCATTTTCAAAAAAATGTTTTTGAATGCAGCTTGGATTGATTTTAATTTAGCTTCCTAACATGTGGGGTGATCATATAGGTGCGCATACCACCAATATAACACCCAAGAAAGCAATTAAATAATGCAAGACTTACCTCATAGCAACAAAAGCATCTGCGAAGTTAGATTAGAATTCACATCAATAATCCTAGATATGATTTCTAATTAACACGCAATTTTAATTTTTGTTTTCGCTTTATTTAATGAAAGTCATGCGATACATGCTAATAATTTAATATGACATGGCGACATGACCCAAACTATATGACATGAAGAAATGCAATAATTAAATGCAATCTAAATGACCTAATTCTAATGACATGCAGTGCAATGCAATGACATACAAAATTATTTCAACTAAAATGACATGCATCATGCAATTTCATATGTGAGTTATATGTCACGCGACATTTATTAAATGACTTAGGCTAATGACAAGAAAATTCTAATTAAATGAACTTAATAAAAAACTAAATGACGTGCATTTGATATTTCTATTTCTATATGATATGAACATGACATTTTTATTTTCTTTAAAAATGTAATTTATCCTAGAGATTGAAACTAATCTATCCTAAGACATTTTTTATATTTTTCATCAAATTTGAAATTAGGAAGAATGTGAAAACTAACTAGCTAGAAAAAGATTCTATCCAACTTATATTAAGGATTAGGTCAGGCTAAACGCTAATTTAAACTAAGATAGTATCTTAACTTAGCAATTTCTAACCTAAGATGCAATCTATCTAAGAAATCAATTTGAACTTAAAGTGAAACATGCAATTTTATCATAATATGCAATGACGAACAAAAGATGCCCTAACTACATGACATGTGCATGATGATTTTTTATTTTTTATTTTTTTTTAAATCTGAAATAAAATCTATATTCTAGATATGCAAAATAACAAGAAATATTTCTAAAACAAACTGAATCCTTATTCAAATATTTTTTTGATTTTTCTTAGTGATTTTCTAAAACAAGCGATTAAATCTACTAAACCTTAAATCTAAACAAACAAGATATTCAACAAATAAAGGATTAAAATAAACGAAAAAATAACATGTTTTCTCACAGGTCAAATTAACGATTACTTTTAACCCTGAACATCACGACAAGAAATCAAAATAATTAAAAATCTAATCCGAAATCTTATGGATCAAATTAATAATTATATGGGTTAATACCCTAAAAAACCCCAAACTGGTACACTTGTGACAAATTTACCCCAAACTATTTTTTTGACCACCAAAAACCCCAAACTGGTACATACGTGACAGATCTACCCTCCGTTAGCTTCCGTTTGATTTTTCCGTTAATTTTGCTGACGTGGTTGCTGACGTGGCAAGTCATGTGGAAATTCATAAGTTTAATACCATTAAAAACCCCAAACTGGTATATTTATGACAAATTTACCCCAAACTGGTATATTTACAACAAATTTACCCTAAATTAATTTTTTCGATCATAAAAAACCTAAATTGGTACACGTGCGGCACATTTACCCTCTTTCAATTTTCCCAAATTTGACCGAGTTGTGATGTCCAATCAATTTTATTTTATGGATTACTCTAACATTGCCTCCATATCATTAATACTTGATTTTTTTTTCTTTTTATTGGAATCATTATTAGAAAACTATTCAAAGGCTACCAAATGTGCACTTCATTCTTGTGCCGAGAAGATGCCCATTAACTAAAAGATGGACAAATCGCTTGCGCACATATACAAAAGAATCACACTCAAAGCACACCTAAAATTAGCGACAAACATAAGTGATTTTGGTTCCGGCATTTCAACGAGCATGTGATGTACGAGTCACTCATACCATGCTCGTTGGCGTTACGTAGTCTTTCCTACCTTGAATCGTAAGTGTGTCAAAATTTTAACATGGAACTTGCATGTGAATGGTATGAGTGACTCGTACATCACATGCTCATTGAAATGCCGGAACCAAAATCACTTATGTTTGTCGCTAATTTTAGGTGTGCTTTGAGTGTGATTCTATTGTATATGTGCGCAAGCGATCTGTCCATCTTTAGTTAATGGGCATCTTCTCGGCACAAGAATGAAGTGCACATTTGGTAGCCTTTGAATAGTTTTCTAATAATGATTCCAATAAAAAGAAAAAAAAATCAAGTATTAATGATATTGAGGCAATGTTAGAGTAATCCATAAAATAAAATTGATTGGACATCACAACTCGGTCAAATTTGGGAAAATTGAAAGAGGGTAAATGTGCCGCACGTGTACCAATTTAGGTTTTTTATGATCGAAAAAATTAATTTAGGGTAAATTTGTCGTAAATATACCAGTTTGGGGTAAATTTGTCATAAATATACCAGTTTGGGGTTTTTAATGGTATTAAACTTATGAATTTCCACATGACTTGCCACGTCAGCAACCACGTCAGCAAAATTAACGGAAAAATCAAACGGAAGCTAACGGAGGGTAGATCTGTCACGTATGTACCAGTTTGGGGTTTTTGGTGGTCAAAAAAATAGTTTGGGGTAAATT
Organism: Eucalyptus pauciflora; assembly: GCA_007663325.1. Classification (NCBI taxonomy): domain Eukaryota; kingdom Viridiplantae; phylum Streptophyta; class Magnoliopsida; order Myrtales; family Myrtaceae; genus Eucalyptus; species Eucalyptus pauciflora. The sequence continues at coordinate 98,069 of VMYD01000132.1, read as the reverse complement.
TGTCACAAGTGTACCAGTTTGAGGTTTTTTAGGGTATTAACCCTAATTATATTGATTCAACAATTAATATGCTATCAACAAACCTCAAGAATTAATATAATTAAAAAATGACCCGACATCTTACGGGTCAAATTAATAATTACAATAATTTTTAGGGATAACCCCTATGGATAATGCCTACAATATCCATAACCTAAAAACCACCTCACAATATTCAAACTTAAACAATAATAATAAAACTAACTAAAAGTAAAGTAAAATAATATAAAATAGGAAAAAAAATAAAGATAATAGAAAAATGAACAACCTAAGGAAAATGGAGGGGTAGCCAAATTGGTCGATCCGGCAAGGACGTTGGCCGACGGGGGAGCTCCGGCGAGGGCGGTGCGGCTGCGGTCGGCGCGAAGCAAGGGCCTCGGGTCTCCTGGCGTCGGGAGGAGGCGAGCAAGGGCACCGAGACTCAGATTGGCACGGGCTGGCAGATCACAGCTTGGCAGCGGCGACGATTTCGCGATCGAGCTGCGGCCGGCTAGGCACGGGCTGCAGGCGAGACGGTCTGCTGGGCACCAGGGACAGGCGAAGCAACGGCGTTCGGGCGGAGGCTCCTAGTGACGGGCTGAGGGCGAAGTCGTGGTGGTGTTCGTAGGGGGCTGACCAGCGTCGGGCAGCAGGGGCGGGCTGCTACACGACTGAGCAGACGCGGCAAACGGACCCACAGACGTTGGCGACAGAGCTTGGCTGCAGGTCGTGGTGGACTTCGGCTTCGGGCGGCGCCAAGCGTCGCAGGCAGAAGTGATCTGCTGCGGGCATCTTAGGCGTCGGGGATTCGGGGCGGCGCGACAGTCGGCTTCGAGCTCGAGCAGATCTGGGCAGAGCAACGACGCAAGAGTAGTGGCGTCGCAAGGAGCTACACATCGCGGGCGGGACCGACAAGGCGACAGTGGTGCGCGGCGGTCGGCGCGGAGTCGTCAGGTGGTGCGACTGGAGTGGGCTCATTCGGGGGTGGTTCGGTGTCAAGCGGGACCAGCTAGTGTGGTGGTGCTGGTGCAACGGGGAGCGATGTGGGCGCGACGATCGACGGCTGCACAGGGGATCGACGGCTGTGGTTCACAAAGAAGAAGATGAATAGCCTTTCTTCTTTCTCCTCTCTCTCCTCTACTTCCGGTCACACTCACCTCACCCTTTTCTCTTTGTTGCAGTGTACTTTCCCTGTGCACACCGTTTTTTGTGAATTTTTTACTTTGAAAACTGAAAAAAAAAACCCCCCTGTTTTTTAACTCATACGCAGCTTTTATAGCAAAACAAAATGTGATCTTAATAAAATATTTCGAAAATTGCCTATAACCTCCGGATCACAAAAAACCTTATCTCATCAATATTCTACGCCGATTTCATCATCTATTGATAAAGATAGGATTACGATGCGATTTTCTTAATTTTCAAAAAAAAAAAATCATTATAATATCGTACCAAATCTTTATTTAAATAATTTTTGTCATTTAAAAGAAACGGGCTTAGGCCGATTTTCTCGTTTTATGGGCTTAGTCCGGCCTGTTAATTTAAACTCAAAAACAATTAATCTGACCCATCCACCCCTGGTCCAATAAATAAATGCACAAAAATTCAAATTAAAAACAAATGCAACTAGATTAATATGCTATTAATAAATTATATATATATATTTAGGGGTTAGAAATTAACCCCTTATTTTTTATGCAAATAATAAAAAATGCCAAAATTTAGGTGTCAACAATTATGCTGCCCTAAAAAATTATCTGAACTTGGCAATTCAAGAAAGCACCATGCCTGACTACGGGCCACGGCAGACGCGTTAAGAAGCATATCATAAACCCACTAATCTGAACTTTCGTCTCTTGCACCGCCCGAGTTAAACACGCTTATTTGGCTTTTCAAAAGGAAGAGTGAAAAGCCAGAATGGGATTAGGAAAGCACAGCCTCTTTGCAATTGCTACGAACTTTCGTCTCTGCACCAGGCATGACCACAGGCCGAAGCAAATACCTTAAATAGCAGAGCATAAACATGGCAAGGTACAGAATCGTTTCCATCGGAGATAGTTATCAAGTACTAAGAACTCATCAAAGATTCCTTCACTGGTGCTCGATACGGGTGTATTTGACTCGGCGTTCCATATTAACGCTTCGCGATTGGAAGACTGAGGAGATAAAGAGGGCAAGCTGGATTTTTTGTTGGGTATATTTGATGTAGTAGGCTTTGAGCCGTATTTACTTTTTCTGGGGTAAACTACTTAGAACTCAATTCAAAACTTGATTGAACATAAATAATACTCATCGCCACGGACTATCGACTACCACTCTAGAAGGACAATGCATAGAATCAATAAATATCTAGATATGGACATTTATGGCTAGCATCCATCAAAGTTTCGTAATGTCATAAGCGGTAAGCAAATTCAATCGAATCTCAACAACTAGATATGTATTAATGTGGGGTAAGGAGCAATCAAAAGAAAAAAATCTCAACCCACCAAAGTGCTATAAATTTATAGGGGCTCCATTTTAGCTGTTCGTGCAATCATTACAAACTTTCGTAAAGACCCGTGTTCTGCACCGCATTATTGATTTTGATCGGTCGAGAACTCTTTCGTGTGAGATCAGTCTTCAAGCGATTATCCGCAGAACTAGCTGAATTCCCCATGTCTGGCACAAAGAACAGGTTCACCGCAGTATCGATTGCAACACTTTGGCTATATGCCGAGACTGCCGCGGTGAACTTGCTCTCGGCAAATAGCCAACGGTTGGTCGCAGCAATCGCAACCGGCTACAGCGAACTTGTTCTTCATGCTAAATATGGGGAATTCAGCTAATCTGAGCCACGGACAGTCAGCTTGAAGACTCATCACACCTGGAAGAGTCATGGCAGTCTCTACCGATCGAAACGATGATGCCCACGTCGTGACCCTTGACAAAAATGTCAAGCATCTCGATGTTTTCACAATCGGTTATTTCGTCACTGTCTCACTCTCTCACGTCTCCGCCTTAGATTTCGCCAGATTTAGACCAAATCCTCATCCTTCCACAAGCTCTTCGACGCCGACTCGCCACCGTCCTCAACTCTTGAGTCTCTAGCTCAGACTCGTCCTTGAAATCCCGGAAATCAACCTCGAGATCATCTTTTCCACGCATCGACGGCTTCCGGTTTGGCCTGCCTCTTCGAGTGCTTGCCCGACGATTTCTTCAGATCGGGTCCATATGAAATCCGCAGTCAATTCGCGAGACCTCTGGTCGGGGATGGAAATCAGGAGACAATAGCGCCTCGCTGAAACGGTACGAGAAGACCAGCAGGAGTAACAACAAAAAAGCTGGCTGACGATCAGAGCTTGCTTCGGTCTGGTGATCGGAGGAAATGAATTTCGGATAGTTTGCGGAGAATTGCATTCGGGGTTTATGTAAATAAACTTTTTTTATTTTTTTGTTCGAATATTTAATGAAGTTCGTTTGGTGGGATGCGTAATTTATTTGGTTGACAGAGGAGTAGAGAAAGGTTGTTACAAAATTCCAATCTCTAAAATGCTTAAGCTGGCTTCCACTACCTCTCGTCACCATCATCCCCTAGGCCCCTAGCCACTACTGTTCAAATCAAGGAGGCGTAGAATTGTGTAGTGATGGGTACAGAAAATAGAATTAGAGAGAGAGAGAGAGAGAGAGAATAAAATAGGTGTAATGGACTCAGCCGAAAAAGAGAAACGACTCAAATTGATTAGAGGATAAGAAAAGGGGTGCAAGGGACAATGACAAAATGGGTTTAAGTTGGGCTTGTTTAGTTCACAGTCGGATTAGTAAGTTTTGGATTTAATAAGGCTTAATAAGCTTTGGGCTTGAGGCTTCATGAGCTTGGGCTTGAATAGGCTTGATGAGCTTGGATTTTAAATTGAACTTGAGCAAATAAGCTCATTTCATTTATGAGGCCTTTCATGTTTTCTGTGACCAGGACCTCCGAGGTCCAAGCTGGGTCCAAATTCGGACTAGGCCCAAGGGCCTAGCCCGGATCTTTATTTCCGGAAAATAATAAAAAATTCGGGAGATTGAAGAATTTGAAAGAACTCATGCGATTGAGGACCTTTGGCCCTCAACTCAACATTACCTCTAAACTCCTCTTTTCCCCAACACTCATTCGGGAGTGTTGTGACAAGACGCACACATAGAGATGGCTACTCTACCCATGTAAGTAACTATCCTTACTTTCTATTCCCAAATAAATTGAGTGAAAGCCCATGATCAAAGGATTTTGGGGCAGGGCTGTGGTAAAATTCTTTTGCGCCACACTCAGGCTGGGAGAGGAATAGATATGGGTAGCCTTCTTTTCCTCTTGTTCTTTCTTTATTCCTCCTAAAAAATTTCTAGCTTTATTGTTTTTACCAATATTCTTTCCTCATTTAACCGTGAAAACTTCATAAAATAAACATAGCTTAATTATGCACAAACCGTAAAGATGGATCAAATTTTGACTCGAATTTTCAAAGTTGCCCAATATAAAGCACTAAACTTTATAGTTATCTCAAATTTGGCAAGCTGTTAACTCAAATATTTACAAAATTCTAGCACATTGATATTATTTTGTCATGACCTTCTCATAGCTGAACCACGAGGATAAGGCGCTTAACACATACTTTCGCACATTGATATTAATTTTGCACAAACCGTAAGGATGGACCAATTTTTTTACTCGAATTTTCAAAGTTGCCCAATATAAAGCACTAGACTTTATAGTTATCTCAAATCTGGCAAGCCGTAAGCTCAAATATTTACAAAATTCTGGCACATTGATATTATTTTGTCATGACCTTCTTGTAGCTAAACCACGAGAGTAAGGCTTTTAGCACATACTTTCTCAAAGTCTATCAATCGCAACTTAGCACTCAATTCGACGTGTAATTAATCTTACCTTTGGATGCCATTAATCGATTATATGTTAATTAGACACAAGTAAAATATAGAAGTGTATTTTACTTTTGCAAACTAGAGATTTAATGGATTCAAACACTTGATTACACTAAATTAATCTAACACTTTTTGGTACTTTTGTTCATTATTTTGAAAATGTTTTACATGCAATCGTCTATTTGTTATCATTTCACTAACACGTGAGGGTTGATCATGTAGGTACGCAAGCAGGAAATGTAACACTCAATAATCAGTAATACAATTATAGAGAATTTTTAAAGAATCCGGATAGGCTTAGCAAGCAAAGCAAATTGCTATCCATCATCACAAAAATTCTGTAAACTATGATAGAGAAAATATGCAAGCAAAATGCATGGTTATGGACGGACTACGACTAACTAACATTCATCTATACTAATCTTTTTTATTTTATTTATTTAATTAACATGCAAGACTTAAGAAACGAACCCTAACATTCTATATGACTGATTGATTTTACATGCACTAATTTAATAACTAAATGGCAAGCAAGAATGATACGGCTGTATGACATGCATGATGAGTTTTTAATGACATACTATGGAATTAGTTATAAATACTATCATGTTAGTATATTAAAATTCTCATAATAGGCGACTTTTATGATTCATTTAAAATCATATATTAAAATAAAACTATTGCATGAAATTAGTCAAACCTTGACTACCTTATCCCCAAGATAGACTTGATGAGTCACGAATGGCAGCAACAGTGGGCTTGGGTTGCAATGGGGGCAAGACAAGCGAGGCCTCGCGAATGGACTGAATTGGAGCGCCGGAAAAACCTGCAGGGAATGATCAAGGCCTGGCGTGGTCGTTAAGAGGCTGTTTGTTTGTATTTCTTTTTTTCGTTCATGAACAGATTTTTTATTTTTTTGTTCCCGAGAACAAAAAAAAGAACAGAAACGCGTTTATTTGCGTTTTTGTTCCAAATCTGTTTTTTGGTTCCCGAGAACAAATTTGGAACAGAAACGAGAAACAAAAAAAAAACTTATTTCTTGTTTTTGAAATAATTTGAAGAACGCTACTTTATTTTCTTCTCTTTTTTTTCTTTTTTTTTTTCTTCTTCTTTTTTCTTTGGCCGGTTGTTGGCCTCGGCCATGACCGGCAACTGGCCGTCGAGGACCGGCGACCTCGCCGGAGCGTTGCCGGCCCCTGGCAAGGCCGAGCTCGCCCAACCTCACCCCGCATCAGCCGAGCCTCGCCCAACCACGGCGAGGCTGAGCCTCACCGAGGGCCAGCGAGCCTCGTCGTGGCTGGGGGAGGCCACCAGCCCTCGTCGGCTGATCGCCAGCCATGGCCAAGGCCAACGACCGGCCAAAAAAAAAAAAAGGAAAAAAAATTAAAAAAATTAAAAAATTAAAAGAAACAAAAAAAGAACACAAATTTACCAAATGTATTTCTGTCTATTTTTATTCCCGGAATAAGTTTACCAAACACGTTTTTCTGGTAAAAAATTATTCCCCGGAACAGAAATAGTTTTTTCTATTTCTGTTCCCCAGAAAATTTTTTGAACAGAAACACAAACAAACGCACCCTAAATGGCTGTGCAAAACCCAAGCATCGGCAACGCCGGTGTGGCTCACGGTGGGGGCTGAGATTCAGCTCAACAAAGGCTCGACACAGGCACGGATATGGATTGTCACCGGGAACTTGCAGGCACGGCTATGGACGATGACTTCAAGCAGTGGATACCTGGACAGTGGAGATCTCAGACAGCGGCAGGTTGCTTGCTGGGCGTCGAAATGAAGCACGATGGCGGGAAGACTGATGGTTTTGGAATCAACCGTGGAAGGTGATGCAGGACGCTCGGCTTGATGGAGATTCGATGGCGAGGCTGATGGAGCAAATCTCTATTTCCTTTCCCATTACCGCAATCATTCACCCGGCTTGCTCCTCTTATTTTTCTTTCTTTATTTCTCTCACTTGCTGCACTTGAAAACATTCCACAATTCTCTCCTCTTGGCTGACCGTGAATTTGTGGATTGATTGGTCCTCTTGATTTGCTTCCTTGTCACAATCTACTTGCCTCTTTCATAGTCGAGCATATTTTGAACATATTTGCTAATTCGGGTGCCGGCTGAAAGTATTTCCCCGGCTTCTCAAATTCAAGCACGATGAAGCTAGATCAAATGAAATATATTGGATGCGGACATGCTCTATGATGTCCAAATGCCTAAAATGCAATGCAAAAGTTAAAATTTCTTGTTTAGGGGTTGATTTTGATCCCAAATTTTTTTATGCAATAAATGACCAAACGTGTAGCCAAACTTTAGATGTCAACAATCTCTTTATTACCCATAACAATTCTTCTACCCCTTTCCTCTTTATGTTTTTCCTATCTTCTTACAATCATTAATTAGGCTTATTGAATTTTAAGACTTGCTGGTGGGATCAAATGATGGTTAAATCCGCATACTTGCAATTGCAAGGACGGTGATGGGATAAAAAAACTTGCTCCACATGAGGCATGAGGTGACTGATTAAAATGTGGATTTGCATGTATATTTAGGGTGCATTTATTTTACAAAAAACATAATATTTTTGCAAAATCTTCTGGAAAATCATTTTTCTAAAAAAATGGTTTGTTTTCCTTTATTTTGTGATATGTGATCGAAAAAGTTTTTAACTGTTTGGATCTTATTCAGAAAATGATCTCAATATCATGATTTTATCTTAGGGGGAAAATTCTATTTTTTTTTCTTTTTTTCTTTTCTTTTTCCTTCTTCCTCCCTCCACCGGTCTCCGAGCCTCGGCGAGGGCTGACTTGGCCTGCCTCGGGCAAGGTTCGGCCTTGGGAACTTGAATATATGAAGAAAAAAAAATAAAGAAGAAAACAAGCGAGAATTTTTATGTGGAAAACCCGTCCCAAAATCAGGAAAAGGGAAAAATCACGGTGCTGCACTAGGTAATGGAAGTATTATCTAGGGTTACAAGTTTTAGCATTATCTTTTACCCTATTCATAGTAGGAGTCTTTTTTTTTTTTTTTTGGTCGGTATTTATAGTAGGAGTCTAGGGTATACATAATTACATGTATGCTATTAGCAACAATAAAATCCCTATTGTCTGCTTTAACATTACAGGATGGGTGACCTATTGGGAATTGCCTGCCTAAAATAAATTGTTTCTGCACTTGAATATATTTTCCTCTATTAGATTCCATAACTCTATCAATCTCCCACTTGGAGGCTAATCTTTAAAAAAAAAAAAAAAATGAGCAATATTTTTTTTATAGTTTTTATCTTTGTAGCCCAAATTGTCCTAGTGCGGCGGCCTCCCTCATCACTTATCATGGAGGCCAACTAAGGTAATAAACAGCCTCAGTTTCTTAGTGGTAACAACCTTTGTTGACATATCTGCTGGATTTTCTGCACCAACAATCTTTTTCAATGACAAAGTCCCATCATCTATTAACTGACGAATTTGATATACTTTAACTCAATGTGTTTTGTCCTTGAATGAAATACTAGATTCTTTGCAAGACAAACAGCACTTTGAATGTCGCTGAAAATAACATTGTTATCCTACTCCTTGCTTATCTCCTTCAAAAAAAAATTTCAACCAAATCATCTCCTAACCAATTTCAAATATAGCAACATCCTCTGTCTCGGTGGTTGAATTATATAGAAGCCCGAGAAGGTTTCTGGCACCTTCCATTTTTCAAATATCGTCCGAATGTTATGTTACACAAATAAAGAGGGCAGTTACTCTATTTGGACGTAGCATCTGAACTTTGAGTACATAGAACAAGCAACTAAACAGACAAAAATAGAAAGAAAAAAGAAAAATAGTACAAGGGCCAATATTGCCATGAAGTCTCATCTTCCGCTTTCAATTTCGAAGGGCACTTGGTTGCTTATGCTATCATCATTTCCTGATGCATTGCTTTTGAGGATGCCATCACATTCGCTTGATCTCTCACCAAGCAAATGCTCAGATTCTTCAAGGTCACAGCTCTGATTCACCCATGGATGCCTGTCCATCACCCTCATTAGTCCCTCCAGTTTCATTGCCGCTTCCTTCATGGTCGGCCGATCTTCCCCTTTCACCCTCAGGCAGTGGCTCGCCAGCATCGCGACTTCCTTAATCTCGTCAGGGTTCCCCTCATTCAGCACCCTCAAGTCAATGATTTCAAACAACCTCTCGCCCTTTATTGCAGAAGTAAAATACAAGGACAAGTTCCTCTCATTCTCTGCCCGCTCGAAGGACAAGGCCCTCAGTCCAGTCAGCAGCTCAGCCAACACGACCCCGAAGCTATAGACATCACTCTTCTCAGTCATCTGGCTCGAGTGGAAGTGCTCTGGGTCCAAGTACCCGAGGGTGCCTTGAACCAACGTGGTCAGCTGCCTCCGGTCGAGGGGGACTAGCCTAGAGGCTCCAAAATCGGCAACCTTTGCAGTGAAATTTTCATCCAACAATATGTTCGTGCTCTTTATGTCTCTGTGCAAAATCTGAGTAGATGCATCGGAGTGCAAGTACGAGAGCGCACCTGCAGTCTCCCCCGCAATGCAAAGACGAGCCCTCCAGGATAATGTGGACTCATGGCCACACTTGTGTATGTGGTCGGCAAGGGTGCCATTGTTCACAAACTCATAGACTAATAAGGGGACCTCTGTCTCGAAGCAACAACCGATTAGCTTAACCACATTGTGGTGATTAACTTGGGAGAGGATGATCAGCTCGTTGATGAATTCTTCAACCTGACTGCGGTCCAACATCTTGGCCTTCTTGATGGCGACAACCGTATTGTCTGGTAAGATCCCTCGATATACTGTTCCTTGACCTCCTTGGCCTAGGATTCGGCTTTCATTGTAGTTGTCCGTGGCCTTCTTGAGCTCTTCGTCGGTGAATATTCTCGCCGATTCAACGGAGCCTTCGTGCTCAGAAAGGAGTCTCTGCAACATAAGGCGGCCCCCATTTTCTAGGAAGAACTTCTCTCTCTGTCTGCTGATTTTTCTTTCTCTCAGCCCCCAATATAACCAGGAAATGACCAAAAGAACCAGCAGGAAGCTTATGCTCACACCTAGGAAAAGACATCACATTCGACATACAAACAAATCAGTCGTCCATCACCCTATATAAGGTTCACACACCCAAGAAAAGGGGGAAAAAAGAATCGAAATATGCCTAACTCTTTCTTTTTCATTGCTCAAACAATCTTGTGTTAATTTGGGGAAAAAAAGAAGAATTGAAATATGCTTAACTCTTTCTTTTTCATTGCTCAAACAATCTTGTGTTAATTTACTTCTCTGTCCTATTTTCTTTTCTCCTCCATCAACTTGAAGCTTTTGTATTAAGACGAACCTTCATAATAGCAAAGTAAACCTAAATATATAATTATGCTGAGAGTTTCTTTTGATATCAGGAATGATATAATGCATCAAGTGGATAAAACGTGCTTGATTCTTTTTCAACAACAAAAGAACAAGTGGTTGATTTTGTTATTCAAATTGAATAAATTGAGATGACAATACTAACAGCAGAAGATGGAACAATGACATAATAACAACATTTAAAGAATGTGAATGAATTACAAGATAAAAGAAGCTTTTATATGATGAAAAGGTTTGAGCAATGTGTGATTTACTGACCTAGCACGACGTCGATTGAGCGAAACCTCTTTTCATGGATGATAGGAGTACAACCCTTGCCATCTTTTCTTCCATCTCCTTGGGATCCCTCTGGACATGAACAATTATACGTTCCTGGCAAGTTCGTACATATTCCAACGGAAGGTTGTGAAATCACGCATTCATTGATATCTGTAGGAATATATTCCAATTAGAAGAAGCAATCCGACTCCATTTCAATTGGAAGAAACTCGAAAAAGTAGATAGAATTCTATGATTTGGCAACACTTTCGATTTTGAGAGGACATGTCAAGTCAATATGCATTTCTTGAGATCACGATACCTCACCACACTTTTTAAGGGATGGGTCGTTATCTCAAGAGCTTAACCTTAACCAAGCACTTACTTTTTGTTTAGAATAGAAGATTTAAGAATTATCGAACAAAATTGTGCCATTACCAACTAGAATAACACATCACATAGAAAATAATTCAAAAATAACTGTCTATAAATACAGAAAAATGCTGGATGTATTAACATCGGTATATGAAATTGATTTACAAGCTAATTTGACCGACCCATATTGAGGATTCAGTATGGATCATTTGTTTATAGACTCAATTGCGTCGACCACTTTAGTTTGTAAAACAATCATACGGACTAAATTTAGGAGAAAATAATGTCTAGAATATGAGGAAGGATTACTGTGAATATCTATAGATTATTGCTAATGGCTTCATAGGTCATATTAAATTTCAAGCAACGAAAATTCGTGCTACCGAAAGAAAAATAATGATCATGTTTTACGGCCTAGATTGTTATGATTTTTTAGATTATAAATTTTACGTGATTATTACGAGAATCATTTAAAAGATGTACCATTCATGAAGTCAAAATTTGGGCCTCTGACTTAAAAGTTTCGAATAATTTCTTTCTCTCGGTTTTTTATGCGATTGGATCCATTAAACATGCTCGCCCGTAATTGAAATAATGATCCACGATTCTATACATGAACACTTGTTCGGATGGTCTAATGAAAAGACCAGAGAAGGTACCTTGACAACCATTTTGTAGATAGGGGTTCCCTTGAAAACCTTCCAAGCAGCGGCACTGGTACCCGTTTCCATTCTCAGCATCTGTACAATAGGAGTTCTCTTGGCACGTGTAGGTCGTTGTATTCTTCTTTGCATCATCGCATGTTTGATCTGGAATTAACCAATCGACAACTATAGGGACCCTATCAAATGGCGGCTTGTACAGATTGTCCGTAGAGAAGTTAAAGAAGCCGTCTTCGGCAACGAAAGCGTATCCACATGGATTGAAATCCCAGACGCTGGTATGATTGTCGAAGCTACTGACAGAGATGTTGTATCGGTAGGCGTCTCGAGGTATGCTACTCTCGCAGCAACCAATGCCTGAGCACGACCCATTAATCACGTCCGAGATGCTGTGGCATGAGGACAAGCACCCCGTCACATACGTGCTTCCTCTGAAGGTCGCGTACGTGTCACATCCCACGGCGATAAATTTGTTCTTGACAGAAGATATGGGGAAATCGGGAAGAATGAGCCAAGGATTATTCTTGTTCAAGGATCCGCCAGACGAATCATAACAATCTCTGGCTACAAACATTGTTATACTAATCTCGTGATTCTTAAAAGATATATTGAGTATTTGGAGATTGGAATCTTTACCGTACATATAAGGAGTGGGAGTACCAGTCGAGTTGTCACAAAAGATGAGGAAAGAGTTTGATTCTTTGAAGTAGCAGTCGTTGCCAGCGTTGTTCATCCCAAATGGGTACGCGAAGGTGAGGTTGCCACATCTGTTCGCGCATCCGGGCTTTGTTGTTTGGACTACATCCGCCGTAACTACTGAGAATAGAGCCGCCAATGAGCACAACAACGGCACAACTCTCAAGGGAAGTCTATGGAGCAGCATGGATCCACCCATATTCTTCCTGAAATGAAGTGATTGTTTGCAACAAGATGATGAGCTTCATAGCCTGATGACAACCTTTATAAGCGATGATGGAGCTTCTAGAAAGCTAAGTAGTATATGCATTATTCATCGTCCTCACTATATTGATAGTCTTCGAGGTGATTACATCATTAGTAATCAATCTTACGGTTTTTTCCACCATCCAATCCTAGCATATTCATTGTCAGTTGTGGGGTCGTGCATGTAGTCAGCTGTTCGATCCAAAACTTGTAATCATCGACCGTAAGATCCCGCTGCCAAGTAACTCCATGAAAAATTAAAGTAGAAATTTCTATCACTATTGCTCTTAATTTATACTCTCCAAAGAAAAGCAACTTTCTTTGCTCTTTTAGCTTGCATTCAGTCCCATTCCTTGTCCAAAGCATCAGATGCAACTGACAATTACTCTCTATGGCTCTTCGCTAAGGAGCCTTGACAAGCCTGTCGTGATTCACGTTATGGCGCCGCAATCATTCGTACGAATTTCCAAACTGACTTGCAAATAATAAAAGTTGTGAATAGATAGATTTTTTTTCTTTTCAATCTTAGAATTAGTTTCGATGGGTGGTGCTCATAAACTATTGCATGCACATCTCTAACGTATGAACTCCTTAAATATTTGTACAAATATCAACATCATACTTAAATCTTTATGCGCAGTGTGATATTTCGATTTACGCTATGTACAATTAAAAAAAAAAATACATACATCAATGATAAGTAATAAAGATTAATTAGATACAACAAGAAACTGTTGATTTAGGTCAGTTCGAATTTGAATTTGAAAATCAAAACAGCACCAAACAACCCAAATATAGAAGACGAATGAGAACGTAATTTGCGGTGTTTAGATATGATTTGCTAAGTAAAAGGACTTCAAGAGTCCAAAATTGATTTTGAGAATTTTCTTAGATTTGCCTATAACGTTTATGGTAAATTCTAAGTCAATGCAGTCAGTTTTCTTGGCAATTTCTCAAGTATGAGAATATGTCTCATCAGGGTGCTTTCATTATCCTACCAAGACTTGAAAAGTCAAGCAAGTATGAAGCGTATGCAACGGGAGATGACAACCCTAAAATTCGTTAAAGAACTCATTGCCCTCAAGGAAACCTTAAGAGGTTTTATAATAGAAAATTAGCAAGAAAAAATTCTAAACCTATTATACTTGTACAAATTCAATCATAAAATCTTCGATTGTGCTAATTAAAACTCAAACCTTTTGAAAATTTACCAATTTAATTTTTCTAATCAAATTTGACCAAAAATCGCTATAGTATATAATTTTTATAACTTTTCGGAAAAGGCCGAGTCAAGGCGGCCGGTTTCCTTGGCAATTTCTAATGTGCGACAATATGTCTCGTTCGGAGTTATGGCCCACCAACTTTGGGTGCATCATTGATAGAGAGTATAAATGAGACAGGATGCTTATTCCGCCAAGACTTGAAAAGTCAAGCAAGTGCTAAGCGTATGCAATGGGAGATCACAACTAGAAGTGATCGGTTCCAGATGGTTCGGTCCCATCTCGAAATCAAGAATTGGACCAAAAGGATCGATTCCTTGTTTCTAAAATCATGAACTAGACTAGTGCTCTTGAAACCGAACTGACTAATTTGGTTCAATTCCCAAGTGGATTATGGAAACAATGGCATGTTCAGATTATTTATTTATTTATTTGTCATTAATGCTCAAGACGAATTTAAGATGTTCTTGATAACCAAGACGTTTCTACAATCAGTGAATTACGTGTAACAATATCGGTTTCACATATATTTTTTTTTTTTCCAATTTGTGGCAAAATTTGGTTAGAATGAGCAACTACTGTTATGTTTTGATTTGTTCTTGTCATCTTACTCACACGCATGAATGAAATGAGAGTCGTGCAACTCATGCTTGTCTGCATGCATGAGTGAAGTCTGAAATGTGAGATAGATTAGGGAGGGTTTTTTTACAAATTATGAGGAAATTAAAAAACAAATTAAAAAAAATTGGTTCGACCCGGGTGGGCAATTCCACATCTGGAACTGAGAACCATACTGAAATTCGCTGGTTTCAATTTTGTAGAATTGAGACCCAGATCGATGCCCCCAGGAATTGCCTAAAACTGGCTGATTTGGTCCCATCCAAGTCATTCCTTTTGCTTACCCCTACTCACAACTCTAAAATAGAAGAATGCTGAAGAAGAAAAATCATTAAGAGCAAACTGCTTTGAGCTGGCAATTGGTGATGGGGTTTATATTCCTAGGTGTGAAATTTATGCTGCATTCTAGAAAAGAATAACGCATATTTTCAGATTGATTAATCAACTAGTTTCAAAGAGGTAAAAACTAAACATTTGCCATTGTCATGCTACGAAAAGTAAGATTTTTAGATAAGATTTTCTTATTTACTGTTACATTAAGACAAGATACGTCGAACGTAGGTTTGTTTTATTTTTTTATTTTTTTATCTTGGTTGTTGGCCTAGGATTTCTAATAAAAAATATGGACTGTGGTGATACGTATTTGTGGAGAATTATCATTCCAAGGAATTTATTTTCTTCCATATGGTATCCGTGTTGTAAATCTTTTGTTGCATTTCCATAATTTTGAGGAAAACACCATCTTGCTACCATCGTGGTAACCAAAAAAAAAAAAAAAAAACGCAATCATTATTGCCAAAAGTCATTTTGAAGAAACTAGGCTAATCGAATTAGGAGCAAAATAGTCTCATATTGGACCTTAGTGTAAATGTGACTTACAACGGAAAAAATACCAAAAAAAATCTAAATCTATTGTACTAGTACCAATTCAGTCATAAACCTTTTAATTTGATCAATTTAGTTCTAAACATTTTTACATTAATACCAATTTAGTCAATTCGGCCAATTTAAGCTGGAAATTGTTAATGTGAACGACAACTGTTCTACATAGCATGATCAGCACTGACGTGAATATTTTTAATAATATTTTTTTTCGGATTTTTTGAATTTTTAAAATATTTTTTTCTTTTATTTTTTTTCCATCTCCCTCTTCTTTGCTTTTTCTTTTTGCTGGTGGCCATCGCTAGCCACCGGCCACAACCATGGCCGGCAAGGGGTAGCCTCACTTGGGTCGCCCTTGTCGGCCGCGAGCGATGGTCGGCATCGTCGAGCCGCCCTTGAGCGAGGGCGAGCGCCAACTGTCCAAGCGAGGCCCCCTTGCCAGATCTAATGATTGACCATCGCACATGCGAGGGTGAGGCTAGCTGGGCCTCGCCATCACCCACGCGTGGCTCGCCAAGCCTCACCCATGCCTAGGCGAGCCTTGGCGAGGCAACCCTTACTTAGGCGAGGTGCCATGAGGCCATCCTAGCCTAGGTGATGGTTGGCCTTGTCAGATCTAGCAAGGGGACCTTGCCTAGCCACGCTTGGACAGCCAGCACTCCCCCTCACCCACGCCCTTGCCCAAAGAAATTACCACTATGCAAGGCACCTATTTTAGCAATAACATACGTTCTTCATTCTAAATATCTGAGGGGAAATCGAATAGCAGTATTGTGTTGCCGATTGGAGAGCTTACCTTCTGCTCTAACAATTATACCACACACAAATAGATAATGTTTCTTTTTGATAAATTAGATCTAGAATATATAGAATTAATGAGTGTAATATCTTTTAACACATTGTCATAAGGGTTTTGTAGAGAACCTCAATTAGATATAAAAAACATGACCGTCCATCGACAAATTAACCTGGCCCGAACAGGTCGACCAACCCTAGCAAGAAACTATTGATTCAAGTTGGTTCGGGTTTCAATTTGAAATATGAAAAGAACAAAATCCGTAATGTCCAAATCTGCACAATAGAAAATATAATCCTCAAACCAAATTATATTTTCCAGTTCAGAGTAAAACCACAGATATGGTCCAAGATTTTATCATTGCTAAGTAAAAGGACTTTGGGAGTCTAAAATTGATTTTAAGAAATTTCTGAGGGTCGATAAAAAGTTTCAGATAAATGCCAAGTAGGGGTGAGCATGGTTCGGATTGGTCTGGGCCACTCCCTAACCCTAGGACCAACCCGTATAGTGTCGGTCCTCAATTTTTAGGACCGAGGACCGACCCTATTGAGCCTAGGACCAAGGACCGGACCGACCCAATGGGTTCGGTCCAGTTCCAGGGTCAACCCGGGACCGATCGATAATTTTTTTTGTCTTGTTTTTTATACTTCCTAAAAAAGCAAACCTACAAATTCAAATTACGCATCCATCGATAATGCGGCATTGTGCAACTAAACTATAAATACCAATATATAGCAAATTTAAGATGACACAATAATAGAAATTTTGTACCTGCTAATCGTTCATCGAGATATGGGACAAGATGGAAAGTTCTTGTAATCATCTATCTATAATATTCATAACACCATATGCAAAAACATTTTCCTGCATTTGATCATGTAGAGTCCACTCAACCAAAAAATGAGTTTCACACCACTTGATTAGCAAATCACCGTAGCAACTGCAGTACTACTCTACTCTTCAAAAACTTTCTACTATTTGACACAAATTGAAAAGTAAAGTGCAGCTGAAATTCATTAGTAAAATACAATTAAACCATGAATATATAACTTCACATCTTGTTAATTCACTTGAACTTCTAAACACCTGAAAACAAAACAAACGACACATAATTAATACTTAACAAAAGTTTTAATTTGAAATTACTATTAGTGCAATTGATAGAACATCTCACCATAACTCTTAGGTTTTATAACAGACATTTTACTTAGGTCTGAATATATAAAAGAATTATAAATAATATAATGTAATATAATATATATATATACAAGGTTGGTCCAGGGTTGGATCGACCCAAAACTCTTAGGACCGAGGACCAACCCGCACAGTATTAGTCCTGGAATTTCAGGACCGAGGACCGACCCAGTCCCCTTGGGAACCGGACCAGGACCAACAGGGTTGGGCCGGTCTAGGGTCGGTCCAGGGTCGACCCTAGACCGCTGCTCACCCCTAATGCCAAGTCAATGGAGTCGGTTTCCTCGACAATTTCTTAAGTAGCACATAGGTCGCATCAGAACTTGTTATTGCCTGCCAACTTTGACTGCGTCATTGATAGATGCAAGGTGCTTTCATTACATTGCCAAGACTTGAGAAGTCAAGCAAATCAGCGGCAAGCGTATGCAGTGGGGGAGAAATCACAACCCCAAAACAGGAGAAAGAGAAAGAAGAAAAATCAACAAGAGTAGAGTGGTTTGAGTTAATATTGTATGCATGAAATGTGTTTCAAGGTGGATGGATTTTATACTCTGGAAATTTGTCTTTTCCTATTTCTAGACTGTATATATGCATTATCAAAAGGAATAATGGGTAGCTTCAAAATAATTAATAAACTAGCTTTAAAGAGGTAAAATATCAGCTTTTTTAATTGTTGTGTTACGATAAGATTTCGAAATAAGATTCCGTTATATATTTTTAAATTAAGAAAAGATACGTCGCATGCAGTTTTTTTTTCCTTTTTCTGGGCTAGAATTTCCAACTAATATGGATTGTGGTTGATGCACATTTGTGGAGAATTATATCGTCAAGAATTTTATTTTTCCTTTTCCTTTTTCTGGTCAAGCGACTGTAGTTATTAGCTTATTTTAAGATATGGAGTTAACATCAGCAGATCCTGCAGACTTGCATGAGACGATTCCTCTACAAATCCTCATGTGACAAAACCTTTGTGTGGTGCGCGTTTAAATTTTCCAATGCACTATTTATTTGACATATATTACTTCAATCTTTTGTCCTGCTCATCCAGAAAAACAAGCCATTGTGGGCCAGAGACTGGTGCACAATTGTCATAGAAGAGCGCTCTTACTTTCCAGGTAATCCGCGGGAAACAGACAATCTTGGTCTTCTCCTTTTTTAATCGATTTTTTATACTTTGGTATATTGGGAATGTTACTTTTGCGCATGGAAAATTTTTCTTTTGGGGCTTCGATTAATGCAAAATTGAAAGTTGATAGCGAAAGGAGAAGACCTAACCTCTCTCTTTCACAAAGAAAGAGACTTGTATAACTCTATATTTGAATAATTCCAAAACTTAATATTGCACCTTTAACTCTTAGTCGTTGGGCAGCAATGATCGATGAAAAAGGCCAACTAGTTCACAAATTTCATCAATTAACTTACAATAAGGTATAATTATCTTTAGCCATGTCTCTCTACAAATCCTCAGATTTCTTTGGAGAGACTACTTGAAAATCCCAACGGCCGACGTAATTGAACGTCGCATTGATAGATGATGTGCATCCCAATTGAATAACTTATTAATTAGGGCTTCGACTCTCTCCATCTTAAGCATCTACAAACTTTTCAAATGGGCTCTTTGCCAACTAATAATACAAGTCGCCTTGTCAAATTTACAATAGAAATCTGGCCACAGGAAATGAATCAACACTAACAAATTGACACATGATGCCTATGGATAGGTCGAATCACATTGATAATCTAAATCTATCAGGAAGAAAATCGACATTGTCTGGAGTGTTTCCTTTGGCAATAGTAAAATTGTATCAGTTGCTAATAGAGCCTAAACCTAGCTCGTCGTTATTGTCTTGAGCTGAATGTCAATGTGCCTGTCGTAGCCCGTGTACATGACCACCATAATGCCAAAACAGCCAATTTGAGAAGGCAAGTGCAACATCTCCAACAAGAATTGGAGGAATCTCGATTGTTAAGGCCTGACGATCCCCACCGTGACCAAGAAGAGGAGATTAACAGCTTCCATGATGTTCATTTTTGACGCAGCTTGTGAAGTGGCTCCTTTGCATAACTGGTGTTGGAATCTTGATCCTAATGATTTCGATGTTAAAGTAGACATTTCAAACTTCCGAGGCACTATGCATCGGAAGACTTCTTTAATTGGCTCGACACAACCGAGCAAGTTTTTAATTATGAGAATATAGTGGATAATCGAAAGGTGAAGCTTATGGCCATCAAGCTTAGAAAAGCATCCTTTGATTTGGTGGGAAAATATAAAGTGTCAAAGAACTCGTGAAGGAAAGCTGTGTATCAAAACGTTGGATAAAACAAAGGAGCTCAAGAGGAAGCATATCTCATATACAGAATATTGTCCAAAAAGTTCTAAATCTACTGTACGACGGCTTATTTAACTCTAAATCTTTCAATTATGCCAATTTAATCCTAAATATTTTAACAACTCACCAATTTAGATTTAAATATTTCAGTTGTGTCGATTTAATCCTAAATCTTTGAATGATTTATCAACTTAATTTTAAATATTTTGACAACTTGCCCATTTAGTCATTCTGACTAATTTTGGTGGAAATCGCTAATGTGGATGCTTGCCAACCACCGGCCATCCTACATGGCATGACCAATGCTAACATGGACAAATTTTACATTTTTTTTCCTTTCTTTTAATTTTTGCCTTTTTATCTCCCTTTAGCTTGTGGCCGATAATCAACCATGGCTAACGATTGACCACAAGCGAAGGCCAACGAGGGTGTCGTGGCCCACGGTGGATCTAGAGAAGGCAAGCTCACAGCTTGGGAGAAGGCCACCCTCGTCAAATCGGACAAGGGCTCGACCTTTGCCCGACCACAAGCCAAAGGGAAATAAAAGGATAAAGAAACAAAGGTAAAAAAATGGAAATCTTTTATTAAAAAAATGCAAAAATTATCCATGTCAACACCAGCCATACCACCTAGGATGGTTGTCGGTTGCCGAGTGTCCATGTGACCAGTTTATGGCAAAATTTTGCTAGAATGACTAAATTAGCAAGTTATTAAAATTTTTAGAATTAAATTGGTAGGTTTAAATTAAATCGGCAAGTTTCAAAAAGTTTATGACTAAATTGTTCAGACCAAAATTGTATGTCTTGTGACAGATTTAGGATTTTTTGGATAATTACCCTTTTCAGAAACTCATCGATAAGAGGATTTCCATTTTTTTATTTTTTTATTCATGTAAGGTATGGGAGGGTCAATAGAGCCATCATAAACATCTCTAAATGAGGTATTGGGATCACCATCATTCGATCCGAAGGGGTGTGGAATTTTGAGGTTTCCACAGAAACTTCGGCATCCAGGCTTGATCATTGAATCGTCAGCTTTTGCTATGTGATTGTGGTATGGACCCAATATGATGATCCCAAGCACCACAACTCTCAAGAGAAGCTTATGGATGATCATGGCTCTTCCTTCAACTCTCTTCATATATTTTTGTTGTTTCGCCGAATTAATTTGATGGATTCGCAGGTATATAAGAAGTAAGATAGGGTTTTTCCTTTTTTGATTTTTGGGGAGTAATTGTAGTTATTGCCTAAGTTCAAGTTGTGGAGTTAACATCAAGTGATCATAGCCACTTGCATGAGACGATTCAACAATAATTCCTCGTGTGCCTAAGTCTTGAGCAATGCAGTGTACGTCTCTCTACGAAAGCTCGTAACATAAATCTGACATACTTTTCCTGGATCTTTCTTTGCTATTAATCGAGAAGACAAGCTATACTCTGAGCTGGAGACTGGGGAACTCTTGTCACAAAATAAGCTGCTCTTACTTTTCAAATTATCTCGGAAAGATTAATCTGGGATTCTTGAGTCTGTGAAAATGTCTCTCCCTCCGTGGGAATAAGAAAAAGTCTGGTCTTCTCCCTTCCCTATAGATTTTTGATACAATGTATACGGGGGATGTTGCTTCTCTGCATGGCAATTTTTTCTTTTTTTCTTTTGGAGTGTTCATATTAATGCGAAAACTAAAAATTGATAGGGAAAGGACAAGACTAGATGCTTGCTATGTTTAAGCCTTTCCAAAACATAATATTGGACCGTAACTACTAGTTGTTACACGGTAAGTACGGGTCAAAAAAAGCCAACTTGTTGACAAATTTCATCAGTTAATAACCTTTGAAATTTGTCTTTATAATATTCTTAGATTTCTTTTCATCGACTATCTGATAATGTGAACTGCTGACTGAATTGGATGATGCATGGACATATAATGTGCGTCCTAACTCATTAACTTATTATTAAGTAGGGCTTCACCACCACAAGCATCTACCAACTTTTTTATTAATGCATTTGGGTTTTGATTTCTTATAATAAAACAAAAGTCGCTTATTAACTATTCTAATTAAATTAATGAAATTTTTAAATTTTCAATCCTATATTAAGTTTATATATTTGAGAACATTTTAAGAATTTTGTGTATAATAAAAGTCCTGTAAAATTTTAAAAAGCAACCAATAGTGAAAATCATTAGAAACATTGTGGAGAATTTCACTTACCTTTCCGAGGAGACTTTAATTTAGATTTGTCATATTCTACTAAGGTTAAGGCACCAAATTCCTTGAATTGTCTTGTTTGCCCAAAACAGCTTTAAAAAACATGAGTTAGGTAGATGTTGTCATGTCGCTAGTAATCAACAGGCAATCTAAATAGTATCGTGATCAATATAGCTTACGCAGAAATTAACAAGAGTTGTCTAGGTCGTATGTCACACCTAAAAGAAAAATGAGATAGCCGAATTCTATCAGTTCTATGCTAACCAAAGTGCATTTGTCCGCAAAAAATGTTTTCCATCATTTTCCTCATTTTTCGGCATTTGGTTTATTTAGAAAAATGAGTTAACGGAAAATGTTTTCTTGGTCAATGAAAAATATTTTCCTACCAAAGCTTAAATTCTGGAAAACAATTTCCCCTTTGAAATATCCGGAAAAAATTTTCAAAAATGTTTTCCTAATTTCAGGGTCATTTGTCAATGAAAATTTTATTCTTATAAAACAATTTTTTTAAAAAAATAAATTAAATTGCATTTTTAAATGATTTTTTTATTATTTATTATTTTTTCCTTTATCTTTTTCTTCCTCCTTCCTCGCACATCATCCTTTGTCAGCGGTGACCGGCCAAGATGTAGGCTAGTGAGCTTGAGGCTCAACCAAGCCAAGTGAGCCTGAGCTCACCAACCCGAGCTCCGTTAAGGTCAGCAAACTTGCAGCTTGCCAGATCTAGGCAAAGCCCGAATTCAGCCAAGGTTGGTGAGCTCACGACTTGACGAATCTAGGCAAGCCCGAGCTCACCAGCCCAAGCTCCGTCAAGGCCAGTGAGCTTGCGGCTCACTTGGATCAATTGAGCCTGAGCTCGGTCAAGGCGAACAAACTTGCGTCTTGCCCAATCCCGGCAAGGCGGAGCTTGCTTGTGGTCGTGCTTGGCTGGTAGCGACAAAGGAAGGGAGAAAAAAAATGAAAGAAAAGGAAAAAGAAAAGAGAATAAATAAAATTAAAAATTCCATTTTAAAATTGAAAATAAAAATAAAAAGAGACAAATAAAACAATTAAAAATTCGAATTTTTTTAAATTAAAAAATTCAAATTCAAACTTCTTCTTTTTTCTTTTTTGCATGAAATAAAGTTACGATATTGAAATCATTTCCAATAATATCAACAAAAAAACATTTTTGATCATATAGTACCAAACAAATAAAACTAATTTTATTTCTTAAAAATGTTTTACTGGAAAGCATTTTTCTATATCATTGAGCTTTTCGTAAAACAAACGCACTTTAAAGAGAGAAAGAAACAAGTTTGACTTTTAGAAGGAAAAGAGAAAAAGGGTTGAGACTCTCTAATAATATTAAGGGTGGTTTGTTTAAGGGAAAGTGTTTTTCAGGAATATATTTTCCGAATTTTCACACTTTCCAGTCAAGAAAAAATTCATATATTAAATTAGAAAAGAATTTTCTAATTTAAGGAGATGAAAACATTCTCTAGAATTGCTCATTTTGAATTTATGAATATTTTTTTAATTTCTTTTTCTTTTTACGTTTTCATTTCTTTCTTTTTCTTTTTCCTTCTTCCTCCCTCCACTGTTTGTTGGCCTCAGGCAAAGCAAAGCTCGCTAGATCCCGTCAAGCTAAAGCCTCGTCAGCCTTACTATGGCAAAGTGGAGCTCGCCCAAGGCCGATGAGGCCGGACCTCATCCAAGGTGAGCCAGGTCAACCCTCGCCAAGGCTCAGAGATTGGCAAAAAGAGAAAGAAGGAAGAAGGAAAAAGAAAAGAAATAATAAAATTATTCAAAAATTTAATTTTTTCTTTCACTTAAGATAAAGTCAAGATAATGAGATCATTTTCCAAATAAGATCCAAAAACTAGAAAAAAATTTCGATCACATATTACAAAATAAAGGAAAACTAATCATTTTTCAGAAAAATGATATTCCGGAAAATATTTTTTAGACACAGTACGTTTTCCGTGAAATAAGCCCACCCTAAATATACATGCAAATCCACATTTCAATCAGTCACCTCATGCCTCATGCGGAGCAAGTTTTTTATCCCATCACCGTCCCTTGCAATTGCAAGTCTGCGATTTTCATTATTATTTTATCCCACCGCATAATAATATCAAGTCTTAAAATTAAATAAGCCCAATTAATGATTGTAAGAAAGATAGAAACAACGTAAAGAGGAAAGGAGTAAAAGAATTGTCATAGGTAATAAAGAGAATATTGACATCTAAATTTAGACTACGCGTTTAGTCATTTATTACATAAAAAAATTTAAGGATCAAAATCAACCCTTAAACAAGAAATTTTAATTTTTTGCATTGCATTTTAGGCATTTAGACATTATAGAGCATGTCCGCATCCAATAAATTTCATCTAATCTAGCTTCATCGTGCTTGAATTTGAGAAGCCAGGGAAATACTTTCAGTCGGCACCCGAATTAGCAAATATCTTCAAAATATGCTCGACTATGAAAGAGGCAAGTAGATTGTGCGCATAGCGTGGGTGACAAGGAAGCAAATCAAGAAGACCAATCAATCCAGCAAATTCTCGGCCAGCCAAGAGGAGAGACTTGTGGAATGTTTTCAAAGTGCAGCAAGTGAGAGAAATAAAGAAATTAAAATAAGAGGAGCAAGCCAGATGAATGATTGCGGTAATGGGAAAGGAAATAGAGATTTGCTCCATCCGCCTTACCATCGAATCTCCATCAAGCCGAGCGTCCTGCATCACCTTCCACGGTTGATTCCAGCAACATCAGTCTTCCCCCCATCGTGCTTCAGATTGGCGCCTAGCGAGCAACCTGCCGCTGTCTGAGATCTCCACTGTCCAGGCGTCCACTGCTTGAAGTCATCGTCCATAGCAACGCCTACGAGCTCCTGGCGACAATCTACATCCGGGCCTGTATACCAGCCTTCGTTGAGCCGAATCTCAGCCGCCACCGTGAGCCACACCAGCGTTGCCCATGCTCGGGTCTTGCACAGCCCTTGAAATGAACACGCCAGGCCTTGATCTTTCCGTGCAGGTTTTTTCGGCGCTCCAATTCAGTCCATCCGCGAAGCCTCGCTTGTTCTTGCCGTCATTGCAACTCAAGCCCACTGTTGCTGCTGCCATCTGTGACTCATCAAGCCCATCTTTGGGATAAGATAGTCAAGGTTTGACTAATTTCGTGCAATATTTTTATTTTATAATATAATTTTAAATGCATCATAAAAGTCGCCTATCATAATAATTTTAATATAATAACATGATAGTATTTAGAACTAATTCCATAATATGTCATTAAGAACTCATCATGCATATCATATAGCTGTATCATTCTTGCATGCCATTTAGTTATTTAATTAGCGCATGTAAAATCGATCTCTGTCATACAGAATGTTAGGATTCGTTTCTTAAGACTTGCATGTTAATTAAATTAAAAATTAAAAATTTGTTAGTACAGATGGCATGTTAGTTAGTCCTAGTCCATCTAAAACCATGCATTTTGCTTGCATATTTTCTCTATCATAGTTTACAGAAAATTTGTGATGATGGATAGCAAATTGCTTTGCTTGCTTAGCATATCCAAATTCTTTAAAAATTATCTTTAATCCAGTTACTGGTTATTGGGCATTACATTCCCTGCTTGTGCACTCGTATAATCAATCCTCACACGTCAGTGGCATAGGGTAACAAATAGATGACAACCGCATGCAAAACATTTTCAGAATAATGAATAAAGGTACCAAAAAAGCGTTAAATTAATCTAGTAAAATCAAGTCTCCAAATATGTTTAAATCTCTTGTTCGCAAAAGTAAAATGTAGTCATACATTTTACGTTTGTCTAATTAACACATAATTGATCAATGGCAACTCCAAAAGGTAAGATTAATTATATTTCGAATTGAGTGCTAAGTTGCGATTAATAGATTTTGGGAAAGTTTGTGCTAAGTGCCTTACCCTCGTGGTCTAGCTGTGGGAAGGTTGTGGCAAAATAATATTTTGAGCTAATAGCATGCCAAATTTGAGATGACTATAAAAGTTTAGTGCTTTATATTGGGCAAGTTTGAAAATTCAAGTTAGAATTTGAGCCATCCTTACCATTTGTGCGGAATTAAGCTGTGTTTATTATATAAAGTTTTCAAGGTTAAATGAGGAAAGAATATTGGTAAAAAAACTAAAGGTAGAAAATATTTAGGAGGACTAAAGAAAGAACCAGAGGAAAAGAAGGCTAGCCATATCTATTGCTCCCCAAACCGGAATGTGGAGCAAAAGAATTTTACCATATCTCACCCGAAAATCCATTGATCACGGGCTCACTCATTTTATTTAGGACTAGAAAGTACTTGGATTGATAAAATAGCCATCCCAAACGAATGTTGGGGAAACAAGGGGTTTAGAGGTAATGTTGAGTTGAGCGCCAATGGTCCTCAATCATCATGAGTCCTCTCAAATTCTTCCATCTCCCGAATTTTTTATTATTTTCCGGAAATAAAGACTCGGGCTAGGTCCTTGGGCTTAGTCCGAATTTGGACCCAGCTTGGACCTCGCAGGTCCAGGTCACAGAAAACATGAAAGGCCTTAAAACGAAATGCGCGTATTTGCTCAAGTCCAATTCAAATTCATCAAACCTATTCAAGCCCAAGCTCATTAAGCCTATTCCAGCCCAAAGCTGATTAAGCCTAATTAAATCCAAAATTACTAATCCGACTATGAACTAAACAAGCCCAACTTAAACCCATTTTGTCATTCTCTGTTATACCCCTTTAGTTCTCCTTTATCATCAACGATGTTCTTCCTATCGGCTGAGTTAATTACACCTATTTTCTTTTATTGCATATATAATATATATATTTCTTTTTTGTTTTTTTACTTCTTTTTTCTATACCCATCCATACACAATTCTACTCCTTGATTTAAATAGTAGCAGGCTAGCAGTGGCCCAGGGGGTGATGACGACGAGAGGCAGTGAAAGCCAGCTTAAGCATTTCAGAGATTGGAACCTTGTAACACCCTTTCTCTACTCCTCTGTCAACCAAATAAATTACACATTCCACCAAACGAACTTCATCAAATGTTTGAACAAAAAAAGAAAAGGTTGTTCATTTACATAAACCCCGAATGCAATTCTCTGCAAACAATCCGAAATTCATTTCCTCTGATCACCAGACCGAAGCAAGCTCTGATCGTCAGCCAGCTTTTTTGTTGTTACTCCTGCTGATCTTCTCGTACCGTTTCAGCGAGGTGCTATTGTCTCCCGATTTCCATCCCCGACCAGAGGTCCTGCGAATCCACTGCGGATTTCAAATGGGCCCGATCTGAAGAAATCGTCGGGCAAGAACTCGAAGAGGCAGGCCAAACCGGAAGCCGTCGGTGATGATCTCGAGGTTGATTTCCGGGATTTCAAGGACGAGTCTGAGTTAGAGACTCAAGAGTTGAGGACGGTGGCGAGTCGGCGTCGAAGAACTTTTGGAAAGATGGAGATTTGGTCTGGACCGGCGAAATTTAAGGCGGAGACGGTGAGAGAGTGAGAGAGACAATGATGGATTAGCCGATTGTGATAACATCGAGATGCTTGACATTTCTGTCAAGGATCGCGACGTGGGCGTTATTTCAGTCGGTCGAGACTGCTATAACTCTTCCGGGTGCGATGAGTCTTCAAGCGACTATCCGTAGCTCAGATTAGCTGAATTCCCCGTATTTAGCACGAAGAACAAGTTCACTGCAGCCGGTTTTGATTGCCGTGACCAACCATCGTCTATTTGCCGGGAACAAGTTCACCGGCAGTCTCGGCAAATAGCCGACATGTCGCAATTGACTGCGGTGAACACGTTCTTGGTGCCGGCCATGGGGAATTCAGCTAGTGCCGCGGACAATCGCTTGAAGATTGATCGTACCCAGAAGAGTTCTCGACCGATCGGAATCGATAATGCGGTGCGGAGTACAGCTCTTTATGAAAGTTCATAACAATTGCACAAACAGCTAAAATGGAGCCCCTATAAATTTATAGCACTTTGGTGGGTTGAGATTTTTTGCTTTTCATTGTCCATATTAATACATATCTGGTTGTGGAGATTCGATTGAATTTGCTTACCGCTTATGGTATTATGAAACTTTGATGGATGCCAGCCACAATTGTCCATATCTAGATATTCATTGATTCTATGCATTGTCCTTCTGAAGTGGTAATTGATAGTCTGACGCGATGAGTAGTATTTATGTTCAATTAAGTTTTGAATTGAGTTCCAAGTAGTTTACCCCAGAAGAAGTAAATACAGTTCAATGCTTACTATATAAAATTTATCCAACAAAAAATCCCTCGTGCCATCTTTAGCTCCTCAGTCTTCCAATCGCAAAGCGTTTATATGGAACACCGAGTCAAAGACGCGCGTATCGACCACCAGTAAAGGAATCTTTGATAAATTCTTAGTACTTGATAACTCTCTCCGATGGAAACAATTCTATATCTTGCCATGTTTATGCTCTGCTATTTAAGGTGTGTGCTTTGGCCTGCGTTCATGCACGGTGCAGAGATGAAAGTTCGTAGCAATTGCAAAGAGGCTGTGCTTTCCAAATCCCATTCTGGCTTTTCATCATTCCTTTTGAAATGCCAAGTAAGCGTGTTTATCTCGGGCGGTGCAAGAGACGAAAGTTTAGATAAGCGCGTTCATGCTGTTCTTCTTAACGTCTTTGCTGGGGCCTGTGGTCAGGCATGGTGCTTTCTTGAATTGCCGAGTTTTTTTTACTGAAGAATTGCCAAGTTAAGATCATTTTTAGGGCAGCATAATAATCGTCTGTTGCTAGAAACTTCGGCCATTAGAGAGAGACTTTCGGCTTTCGTAATTATCGTGAATTTCTCCAACAGCGCTCCTTGAATTCAAGTACCATGCTTCGATCTTGAACCAGGACTCCAGGCTCCTTGTAGTTCCCTTATCTTTCAAGGACTCGAGGCATTGATAATGGCGCACGCTCAAGCATAGAGCGCCGTTCACAGGGCGCATGATCAAATTAAAGCCCATCTCTTCAGCTTCTCGGCGGCGTGCAATGGTTTGACTCCACCTTCAATCATATTGCATACTCTGTAGCCTTTCGTACACCGTCCTATCTCCTTGAGCTCGTCGTCATCCCTTTGTGCCTCCACAAAGCATGCATCAGCTCCTGCCTGCAGGTTTTATCACAATAAACAACGCGAGTTATGAAACCAAAAAATCGTTTTCAATTATTCGTTTCAAACGAAATTCTATCAATGCTCTAGGAGGAAACACTATGCTCCATCTTGAAGAGTCTTGAAAGAACCAATAAACATTGTCCAAACAGCTCGATCATCCAGTGAATGCTAAGAAACTACGAGTGGATTCACATAGTAAAATGAAAAATTGACAGAAATCATCATGCAAACATTTGAACGGTTAGGATATGTTGCTGATATTTACTTTCCTTTTCCTTCTTCATACAGAGCATTAGACAGCAAATGTCTTCACGATTCTAGCCATTGGGTGAAACAACTAAAAGATCTTTGACATGTGATTTTCGTGAAGAGCAATTGTATCCCTGCCTGTAGTAAACGACTGGGCTCAATCACCTCAGTTCCAACTGAAAAAGCTCTAATTTTGACTTCACAAGCCACATTTACGACCAGTCTAATAGTGTATGACTTCCCCAGGATGGTTTCATCGATAAGCTTAATCGCTGATTTCCTTATGTTGCCAAGAGCAGTACTGGACACAATGGTCATAATGGGAGGGGTGATAATGGGTGTCAAGAGCGCAAGGGTTAAAGGAGAGGCAAATGGAGCACAAACTAAGAAGTCATATGATATAATCTACGCTTGAGTTATGGCAGAAGCTGCATGAGTTTCTGGATAAATGAAGTTATGAAATGAAAAAGTGGAGATCTCCCAATACATAAGATGCCAAACTGTCTATTTCTCGTGATTAGCTTTGGGTTGAACATCTAGCCATCACTTGAATACTGTAATAATTTCAAGAAAGAGGTGGCATATGCACTGTAAACCTGTGTCTCAGCACACGATGACCCTGTGACTCCTTCTTAGATTAGTATTTCTGCTTCACAACAAACAGCAGCCTCACTCCACGATAGACCATGACAAGAAGCAGAGGATCAGTCAGCTAGTACCTCCATGTAAAGATTAACCCTTACAATGGCATCAGACGGCAGTTTTTGGCTGATGTTGCATGTGCATCAGTCCTAGCCATGAGGAAGAAGTCAGAATTCCCAATAGCATCCCTCACAGATGCTATTTTGTCAGCATGCTTCTCAGCTGTTATGAGCCATAAATGAGGCAGTCTCAGAAAAATCGCATTTTTACGTGTTTCTATGTTCCTGAGTTTTGAAAGAGAAAATCGCAGCTCAAATTCATCAGGGGCAGAGTTCTGTACCCGCTTACTGTGCATATGCCCTGAAATGACAATGACATGGATACTTATCAGCATGCTAAACATAAAGAAGGAAGAAAGGGCATGTGCCTGAGCTCCACGAGAAAGAGATACAATCTTACCACACTCCTTTGGCCATGCTTAATCCTGAAGAGGAAGTAATTTGAAATCAGTAGATGCAAAGTTATCAGACAGAATTCAGGAACGACTAACTCGAAAAATAACAATTGACCCACATTTTGCTAAAAAGGTGTACGTGTAATAACTTCTTTCACAGAATGTTTGATTGAATAAAATTCAACATATCTGAAACTGAAAGATAGGCTCAAACTTGGCTAATTTACAATTTGGGACTTGGTAGTTCATACTAGAACTTTAGCACTCATGTAGTGAGTAATTAAAAGGTAAGGCTGAGAGCTTTGTAGAAGGAGCAGCATTATATCTCTCTCAGCCGATACCAGTACCTCTAGAAAACACCAGCAGCTCCTGCTGCTATCAAGTCTTTCAGAGTCCTCTGAACAATCAGAGCATTTCCACCTCCTGTATCTACAACAACGATAATCTTCTTTTATGGGTAAAACATTCAATAATAAGAACAGCCAAATACCAACAACATCTCTCATTCCCCAAGTATGAACACAAAACAGAACTCGTAGCTTTCCCCTCACCTGCGACAGCGCAGCAGTACTCACCAGATTTTGATCTCTTTCTTCTCATTCACCACTTCATGCATTTGCAACTTAGAAATGAATGTGGGGTCTACACTTTCCAAAGTTCCAAGCTAATGATCGAACCCAGATATGACAATGAGCATAGTGTCATGCAAAATTGCAAATTGGGGGCAAATAATGGTTCGTATAAATGTTCCTGTGTTTTTAGAGGATTCAGGAGTCGATTTCCTGCTGAAATCAACCACAGAACCATGGCCGGTGATCCTGCTATATTTCTTGAACATGGAAAAGATGTCAAACGATAGGAAATGTCATTACACAGGTCGAGAGACGTCACTGCAAATTATTTCCTTTTTCTTGCCGACATCTACTTCCCTCTCATTCACAGCTGGACTCATCATACGCTGGCCAGCAGACAGACAACAAGTAAAGCACTTTGGCAGTTATTTGTCTTATGTTATTTCTTGAGATGTCCATGCTTCTTTAATGCTCAAGAACCATCTGGTCAAATACCGAATTGAAATTCTATTATGAAAGTATTCTACTACGCAGGTCAATTATCCGATTCCTCTTCAGTCCTGCTTCATATTTTTCAACCATCCTTTCACTCAGGCAGATCGCTTGGCTAGCGTGTGCTTAGGCTTTCTCACTGCATCGGCTTGCTCAAGAAGGAAAATGTCCGGAGAGAAAATGCAAATCATGCTCTTGAGCTGTCTCTCTTCTTTTATGTTTTTACTGCATTTGTCTTGGTAGTTTGTCCTCTTCAACAGGTTCTTAACATCTACATCTACATAAACAAAGTATCCTGGAAACATGCATTTCGCGATCAGCATTCCATGCTAAATGCAAATCAAGTGGCGCAGATCTCATTAACCCAACATCTGGGGAACCAACAAATTCTCTGAGTTCTGCCACAAATGAGCGTACAATTTCACCTATGTCCGCAATTATGACAAGTGTAACCAAACCAAATCCAAGAGGCACGTCTACTAAACTCATCTTCGTAGCTTCACCAACAGAGTTCCACTTCCCTCTTCTGTCAAGATTCTGTAATCTGGTATGTCAATATGGCATATGTTGGTATGTCAATCAAAATTAGGTTGGTAATTTCGGATGGAAGTTAGTGAATTCAAAGGTCTTTCTAAGCACAGGAATTAAGGGAAAATTGTTCAAAAAGTATTAAATCTATTACACTTTTTCCAATTCAATCCTAAGACTTTTAATTTTGTTAATTGAATCTATCCGACCAATTTTGGCTAAAAATTGCTAATGTAGACACGGACCGTCTAACCATTGGGGTTTGCCCCAGTGGCCACCCTTCCAACTTGGAAATGGGAAGTGGGGGGTTCAAATCCCTACATTCTCAATGAGGTTGGGGTGGGGACGAATCAGTTTTAGGAGTGGGTTTCGACTCCCACGCCCTGCAAGGAGACATGACAAAAGTCTGAAAGTGAGAG
Organism: Eucalyptus pauciflora; assembly: GCA_007663325.1. Classification (NCBI taxonomy): domain Eukaryota; kingdom Viridiplantae; phylum Streptophyta; class Magnoliopsida; order Myrtales; family Myrtaceae; genus Eucalyptus; species Eucalyptus pauciflora. Next base: position 65,791 of record VMYD01000132.1, on the reverse strand, counting down.
TTAGAGTAAGAATATAATAGGATTGACAAAAAAAAAAAAAGACACGGACCATCTGAAAATTAATAATAATAATTTAATATTTTTTCAATTTTATTAATTTTTTCCTCTTTTTCTTTTCTCCTATTTCTTTTTCCCTTTTTCCCCTCCACCGGCCACCCCTTGCCATGGCCAGCAGAGGTGGATGGCCTCAGGCGAGGGATGGCTGGGTCAGGTCTGGTGAGTAGAGTAGCCAATTCAAGATGACCAGCCAATTGATACCCAATCAGTTGCATTTGCTCTAATGTGATGATAACTATTATATCCACACATATGCCACACCATCTTAATTACAAATAATTAGGAGGATCTCAGCACTAATTCTCGGTTTCTTTTTTCTGGTGAAAAGATCTGCCTTAGGTAATTGAGTCCTGCACCGTTGAAATACGAACTTCTATTGGACTTTATTTTCCTTCCTCACTAATCGGAAGGAAATGTGTTTGATTGGTTGATTATTAATATGGACATTAACTACGTACAATTTGACAACAAATAGACATGAATGATGTTCATAATTGTGATTCAATAAGTTAAATATGACCCTACCCCATTGAATGTATGGACGAGTGACACATGAGAAAAAGTCAAACGTGAAATTTAATTCAGTTGATGGTGTATGGAATTGAACATATCTAATACTTATAATCGATACACGAAAGTTTCATTGTATTAATGTAAGGGAAGACAGTGGAATTGCCCGGGAAAAACCGATTCATCCTAGGTGGACAAACTACATTGACAAGCAAACAGAAATCTGCACTTCCATATCATTTTAACTTTGGTACATTCAAAGACAATAATAGAGCTCCCAAATCTCAAGAGCACCGCCGAGAAACGGGGAAACTATATTTAGATCCTGACACCGAGTTGGATCCAAAGCTTTCTTACGCCAAATTATCCTGCATTGACGGAAACACTTATTGAATCACTACACTGACTTTATTGTAAGGCTAGAATTTTCAAGAGTTCTCTTCCACGCTAGGAAATCGTTTGATGAACTAGTTTCAACATGAAAGAACCGAATGACTAGTGCAGCCAATGGAGACCTATTGCAACCATAACATCCGTCACAACATACTTAAACTTATATAGACAACCTTATTATTGTCATCTCCCACTACTAATTTTTCATGCTATCCGTGCACCCAGTGCTCGTGCTCGCAACACTATCCATGTACACATCAGTCTTCTCTCCCAATAAATGATTCGTCTCTTCTGGGTTCACATTGATACCATTGACCCATGGATGGTTGGCCATTGCTCTAAGTCCCTCCAGTTCCATTGCTACTTCCTTCATGGTCGGCCTCTCCTCGCCTTTCATTTCCAAGCATCTCTTGGCAAGATTGGCAACTTCCCTCACCTGTTCATTGTTTCCTTCATATGCAATAACTTCCTCAACAATTTGAAGCAATTTGTCATTTTTCAATGATGAAAGAAAATATGTTGCCAAGCTCCACTCTTCTTCTGGTCGGTCAAAAGAAAGTGCCTTCTTCCATGTCAATAACTCTGCTAGCACAACCCCGAAACTATAAACATCACTCTTTTCTATCAATTGGCTGGTTTGAAAGCATTCGGGGTCTAAGTATCCCAATGTTCCTTGAACCATTGTAGGCAATTCAACTTGATCAAGCGGAACTAATCGTGAAGCTCTGAAGTTAGAGATTTTCGCAGTGTAATTAGCATCCAAGAGGATATTCGTCAACTTGACGTTTCGATGGATTATAGGAATGGAAGTTGCAGAGTGCAAATATGATAGGACTCCTGCAATTTCCGAGGCAATTCTCAACCAGGTCTCCCAGGACATCTTGGAGGACTTGTTCGGGTTGTGGATATGTTTGAAGAGAGTCCCATTGTCCACAAATTCATACACTAACAGAGGCATTTTTGTTTCCAAACAATACCCCAGTAGCTTCACCACATTTCGATGATTAATTTGGGAAAGCACTATAACTTCATTAATGAATTCCTCAATTTGGCTCTCGTCCACCAACTTGGACTTATTAATCGCAACTATAGTGCTATTAGGCAAGATCCCTTTGTAAACAATGCGAAATCCTCCTTGGCTGACTATTCTACTCTTATCATAATGGTTGGAGGCCACCTCTAGCTCTTCAGCACTGAAGATTTTCTTGGCATTTGTGGTTCTATCGTGTTCATGTAATTGTTGCTGGAAAAGTAAGCCACCATTTTGCTTGAAGTATTGTTATTTGAGCCTAATGAGTTTCCTTTTCTTAAGTCCCAAATACATAAAGCCTGTGCTGATTATGCCCACACCAAGACCTGCGTGAAACACAATTTTTGTTAGAATACTTGATATCAGTGTACAAGGAAAGAACTCCTAGTAAACATCAGCCGCAAAAGTTTGTAAAGTTTCTGCAGACACTATACCATAATCTTCGTTGTCAAGACACTAGGCAATTTAGGGACAATTTGACCCTAATTTAGCGAAATGAATATGGATAAAAAATTATGAATGCATAGTTTAATTTAAATCATGAAGCCAATATGCTTAAAAGGGAGAACTCAATAGATTCCCGTCGAGCAAATTTGTATCAGAGTGACTACCTATAACAATGTTCAGAATTTTAACCTTCTATTCCCTTCTCATTCTTAAAGAAAATCTATCTACTAATAGAAACCACTTATCTTCACCACAAATTTTTCAATAGAATACTATTTGAGGAATTTTGAGTGATCTACACTAATGCCCAAAGCGAAAGCTGCAATGGTGATTATAACGAGTGTCAGTACAGTTTTCCGAGTCATCGACAGTCCCTTGCCTCAATAAAAGCTGTTTGAAGGGTCTTGTTCTGAACAATTGGATGTTGCATGATTGAGTCTAAACAATTCAATTAGAGGTGCTAGTTTCACCAAGTCCAGCAAATATTATTTTGTAACAACTTCTATATTAAAAGTCGAAGCGGCAAGCTTGACTTTAGGACTCTGAAAACAAATATTCCTACGGTGGGCTCAATGATAACGAATAGTATAGCATTTTTCCTTCTTTTTTTTTTTAATTTTTTTTTTAAAATTTTATATAATTTAAGTTATATGCGAAAGAGACTAACCAAATCACTGATATGTTCCGAGCCATCCATAGTTCTAGATTTCAATAATACAGAAACACTAATGTTGCTGCATCTATATTTTTATGATCATCTTGACGGATTCAATGACGCTTACTGACTGGTTCACGTGAAAATAGTTTTCAATAACAAGTATGGAACATCACGTAACTATGGTAAAGTCATAGGATCGCACTCACAATGTGAATACAATTCATGAAAAATGTGTTCATATTGACCCAAGATCATTGAGTCTAAACAATTCTTGAAATATATGAATTTCTTTTATACCAATCACAAAAATTGAATATCCACGGAAGAAAGAAGGCCCTTCACCTGGAGACGCTGGCAGTCCTCTCATAGCTTTCCTTCTAAGTTGGTCAGAAATTAGGCCCAATTTCCACTGCCGCTTTTCTGCCTGCTGAATAGGCATATCCCATCTTTATTAACCAAGAAATAAGATGCTGACAGGGAAATCAAGCCTACTTCTGCGACTAGAACAAATGATTGGCTGAATCCAGAGAGCATGCAATCCCCACATGATATCGAACCACTTCGTCCCCAATAGAAATATCATTGTTTCCATCGATTCTTTACTACAAAAGACCAGTGCTCACAAAAAAAACTACTCACCTTCCCTCCCGTCCCTCCAATCCTGGTGTCTGAATCGGTGCTGGCCTGAGAGAAAGGCCCGGAGAGCACCGTTCTCGGGAACAATGGGCAAGAACCTGTCTGGATCCCAATAGAAATATCATTAATTCCGTCGGAGTTTTTACTTGATGGTTTTATTTAATTAATGTGACGGGCCTAAGTTGGCCCGTCCGCCCATGATGGGCCTAAAAGCCTGGCCCACAAATATAGGGCCCATGGATGGAGGGACACGTTGAATGGTTGTAACTTTTGGGGGAGGGTCTTTTACCGAAGGGACACGTCCTTTAGAGAGGACGTATTTAAGGGAGAAAAGAGAGGGAGGAACGTACCCTTTCAACAGTACGTACGTTCCTTCTCTCCCTCTCCTCCCAAAAGAATAACAAAGGCAAGAAGACAACTTCATCTTCCCTTCAAGGCGAATTGGCGTCATCGGATCGAACAGGGCTAAATTCTCTTTCTCATATCGGCGTCGGTGTTTAGTCTATGGATACAAGGTATGCTCGAACTCGTGGTGTGCCTTTGATCGGTGATACATGTAATTTTCCTGGGCTCGTCTTCCGCATTAGTTTAGGGGTTCAATTTAGTGTCGAATCCGGTTTCTGGGAATCGATAATTCCCAACATTAGTATCAGAGCAGTAGTTCTTGTTTCCCGATCCTTTTCCATGTTTTTCCCGACCCCCTTCATGTTCATGGATGATTTATTATTGTTTTTTCGTGAATTTAATCGGCCGACACCGATCGGGGCGAAAAAAATCTCGACACCCAAGCACTATTCATCCATTTTTCGGGGTCTCTGTAAGTTGAAATCCATTTTTGAAGGCTCTAAATGGAAGGTCTCGTCGAGAAGATCGCGACGAGTGGCGGAGCGTCACCAAAGGCCACCGGACGCGCCCCCACGCGCAGCCGGCGGGAAACGGTGCCTTCGGAGCGTGCGTTGCACGCGCCGATTCGCACAACGCAGGCGCGTGCGTCGCACGTGCCGGTCGGTTCGTCCAACCGGCCCGCCCGACCCGACCGGCCCGACGACTGACCCGTCCGACCCAGTTGACCCGGTTGACCGTTGACCATTGACTTCCGTTGACCGTTGACCGACCGTTGACCGTTGACAAAAAAAAAAAAGATTTGTTTCTTTTTTCAATTATGTCTACATGGATTATATGTAATCCCTTTTTTTGTTCTGCATTTGTTGTAGGAACAATGCCTCCCCGTAAGTCACGCGCATTCGTGCGTACAATGTCAAATGAACAAAAGGAAAGGCTTTCAAGATTGATAGCCGATTTGAATGGTTATCGATGGGAGAGTGACGACATAATTGATCATGTTGTAGAGGTCAACAACAAAATTCAAGAAGTCATTTGGAACGGTTATCCCATGCTAGATACTCATATGGTGCGATTCTTTATGAACACTCTTCCATTAGAATGGCAAGGAGTGTTGAATCGCCTATGGGAAGTCAAAGGATTTATTAGTTGTAAGGAGCTAGTAATGGAATTTGTAGATGAATATCATCGGGTTGGAGCCACAACGACTGCGACCCAAGGAATGACTTCGATTAAGCGGGGAATGAATGTGCGTAGGAGAAATCCTAAGGGATATTCGTCTGTTTTTCCGTGGCTGTCAAGAATGCCCGAAAATTTTACAGAGGAAAAGAAAAAGAAATTGAACCAAGTAGAAACTTTTCCTATCCGTTGTATGATGCCTTGGTTTTAGATGTTATGGCTCGTCTTTATTAAGTGTGCTTTGTGTACATCTTATGTTATATTTTCTACCTGATTGTTGTTGATGTAGCAACTAATATATTAGTTGTATTATGTGAAAGCACAATTATTATATCATTATTGGATGTCAAATATTATTTGCTTTCTGTTATTGTTAACTGTTGTGGGTAGTTCAAGGAAGTTTTTGTAGCTTCATAGAATTTACTATGCATTGACAATTATATTAATGATAGTTTTAAGTTAGGATTTTTGGAGGATGATTGGAAACATAGTGACATTTTGATTTTAAAACCTTACTTAAAATTATTAATTAATATGATGGGTATGTGCAAAATAGATGCATAAGTGATAGACATTAATATTTCGTGCATATATGTCTGATATGTTCAGATAAATGGATTCAGCAACTAAGATCATAATTGCTGATTTGAACAAAGAAGCACTAAAAGCTTTTGACCATGTTATGGAAGATCTTGAGAATGCTGTGCGCCACCTTGAGCTAACAGATGATCGCCACAAGGCATTTGAGCGGGATACAGATATTTGCTGTGTTGCTTTTAGCTCAGTAAGATTATCAAGCTCTAAGCGCAAGCGCATTGATTCGTTCAATATGTGGGAAAGCAAGGGATCAAGTCCTTCTTGCAAGAAACCAAGAATTAACCAACAAAATAGAGGAAAACGTTCTCGTGTGAAGAGAGGAAAACGTTCTCATGTGAAGAAAATGTTACAACTGTGATCAAAGGGGTCACTATGCCCGCAATTGTTGCAAGCCAAGGAAGGTACACACCCTTTGTACTATTGGGAACTTTGCATATGTGTCAAGTTCTGTATTCTTGACTGAGTCTAATCCTTTGTGGACTGTAGATTCAGGAGCGACGGACCATGTAGCGAAGGATAAAAAATCCTTCGTGGAATTTCAACGAGTTCCAACTGGAACTAAGTGGATCTATGTGGGAAACAACTCCAGAGCTGAAGTAAAAGGAATTGACACCTGCCAACTGAACATGCGTAGTGGGCGCACTTTATTCCTACATGATGTGTTGTATGCTCTGGAGATTCGTCGAAATTTAGTGTCTGTTTTAGTGTTGATTAAGTTTGGTTTAATGTGAACTTCCATAATAGAGGTGTAGATTTGTATTTGAATATAAAATACTATGGTTGTGGTTATTTTCTGGATGGATTCATTGTATTAGATATTGACTATGTTAATGCAAATGTTTGTTATTCCCTTCTCACGTCTCCTAATTCATATGATAATGATGTGAGTGTGTGGCATGCTAAACTTGGTTATATTGGCTAACAACGTATGAATAGACTAGCCAAAGAGGGCTTGTTAGGCAATATTGAAATAGTCGATTTGCCCATATGTGAGCATTGCTTGGTAGGGAAAACGACAAAGAAATCATTTGGAAAAAGTAAAAGAGCTGAATTTTTTTTTTGCATTTAATCCATTCTGACGTCTGTGGTCCAATGAATGTGAAAGGAAGGCATGGGGCTGTTTATTTCATCACTTTTAATAGATGATTATACTCGATTCGAATATGTCTATTTGATTTCTCATAAATCTGAAATATTAAGTTGTTTCAAAAGGTTTATGAACTTGGTAGAAAATCAATTAGACAAGAAAATAAAAGTATTAAGATCCGATCGAGGTCGTGAATATTTATCTGATGAGTTCAAAAAATTATGTGATGAAAAAGGAATAGAAAGACAGTTATCTATTCCATTTACTCCTCAACAAAATGGTGTTACGGAGAGAAAAAACAGAACCCTACTGGAAATGGTTAGGTCAATGATGACACATGCTAACTTATCTATCACTTTTTGGAGTGATGCGTTGTTAACTGCTGCATATATACTTAACCGGGTGCCTTCCAAATCAGTTACTTCTACTCCATATGAGTTATGGATAGGTAGGAAACCGGACTTAAGTTTTCTTAAGCCATGGGGTTGTACTGCCTATACTCATGAGCCCTCTCACAAGTTTGGAAAATTGAGTCCCAGAGGAAAGAAGAGTATTTTCATAAGATACTCCGAACACTCGAAAGGGTATGTGTTCATAGGTGAGCAAGAAAGTGGAAGTATAACTGAATTTGAATCACGGGATGTCACATTCTTAGAAAATGAATTTCCTAAGAAGGGTGAAATAGGTGACGATTACTCCCTATTTGAAACCTTGGATCAAGATAAAGATCTTAGTGGAGTTCGTCCAAGTGGGAGTAATATGAGAAGTGATGAATTGAATTCTACTCATTCTCAATTACAACCACATGATGAAACGACATCATTATTATCTAATCATAATGGGGAATGATGTGCAAAGTATACAATCTCCCATACGGTGAACAAATCGCAAAAGTATTCCTCGTCGACATTTTGACATTGAAGGGGAAACTTTTATGATTGCTCCACAAGATGAGGATGAGCCAAGAAATATAAATGAGGCTCTAAGTTGCCCTAGTAAGGAAAAATGGATGCATACAATGAGAGAAGAAATAGAGTCAATGAAGTCAAACCATATTTGGGAACTGGTTGATCTTCCTAAAGGATGCAAAGCTATTGGGAACAAGTGGGTTCTCAAAATAAAGCGAAAAGTTGATGGCTCGATAGAAAGGCATAAGGCTCGCCTTGTGGCGAATGGGTATAATCAACAGGAAGGAATTGATTATGAAGAAACATTTTCTCCTGTAGTGAGATTTACCTCGATTCGCATTATTCTGGCAATAGTGGCTAGCATGGATCTTGAGTTACATCAAATTGATGTAAAGACTGCTTTCTCAATGGAGAATTAGAGGAAGAAATATATATGGAACAACCTGCTGGTTTCATAATGAAAGGCCAAGAAGAAAATGTATGTCAACTTTTGAGATTGATATACGGCCTTAAGCAGTCGTCAAGGCAATGGTATATACGTTTTCATAATGCCATAATGGCATATGATGTTACAATGATAGATGAGGATCATTGTGTATATATCAAAAGATCCAAATATCAATTTGTGATCATATCATTTTATGTTAATGATATACTAATTGCCGGAAGCAATATGAAGTTTGTTAATATTGTCAAGAGTTGATTGTCTTCCAACTTTGAGATGAAGGATATGGGTGAGGCTGCATACATTCTTGGAGTTAAGATTTCAAGAGATCGTTCAAAGAGATCGTTATCTCTTTTGCAAGAAACATATATAAATAAGGTTCTTGAACGATTTCGTATGTCAGATTATAAACCCATAGACACTCCTATTGCAAAAGGTGAAGGATTGAGCCATAGACTGTGTCCAATGACTCCATAAGAAAATGAACAAATGAAACATGTTCCTTATGCTAGTGCTGTTGGGAGCTTGATGTATGCTATGATATGTACAAGACCTGACATATGTTTTGCAGTTGAAATGGTGAGTAGATACCAATCCAATCTAGGTCAAGCACATTGGAAAGCCGTTAAGAGAATACTGAGGTATCTAAAGAGAACTGCTGATCATACGCTGAGTTATCAAGGAAAGGATCTGCGACTCGAAGGTTATTCTGATTCTGATTGGGGAGGAGATTTAGATGAAAGGAAATCTACCTCTAGGTTTGTTTTTCTTATTGAATAATGGCACCATATGTTCGAGCAGTAAGAAACAAACATGTATAACCTTATCCACGATGGAATCTGAATTCGTGGCATTATCAGCAGTAATACAAGAATGAGTTTGGCTTAAGAGATTTTTGATCATTTAGGTGTTATTGAGAAAGCTGCAAATCCATTATTAGTTAATTGTGATAGCCAAGCAGCTATAGCATACACTAAATATCCAAAATATCATGGCAAGACCAAACATATAAATACCGAGTATAATTTTGTCAAAGATATGGTTGCACGAAATGATGTGAACTAACAGTACATATCTACGCATAGAATGGTAGCAGATCCTATGACAAAGCCAATACCTAGAGATGCGTTTTGTGGTCAAGTAAAATCTCTAGGATTGCGTAGAGTCTGATGTACTGCATATTGTAATTTCCTTGAGTTGTTCATACTTAATGAATATGTGTTTTCATCATTAATGCCTATGAATCTTTGTTTGATCTTTATGCATCTTAATGCTCAGTGCATTATATTATGTTGAGAAAGTATGTTGGACAGATAAGAGATTAGCCCACTCACACGGGTAATCGCCTCTATTTACTATGTGATAAATAGAGATGAGACGTTTTTTAAGCTTATTATCTAGGTGATAATCGAGAGCTCAAGCTTAAAATATATATATATCGCCTTAACTAAGTGTTAAGATGAGGACATGATATGTATTATGTTCGAAAGTAAAATACCCCACATATTTTATTTTATCTGTCTAAGATGCCAGATGTGAGTTCTGATGAATTTTGTGAATGAGTAGATACGTGAACTCAAGTTAGACATTGGGTATGTCTGAACTATCATCTGTACGGTATTGAAGGTGTAGACATACGCTCCATGGGAAATGAGTTAATACCATAATACGTATTTTATACTACGTATGCATGAGACGACCAATAAGAGTGGCAAAAGTTTGATCTCAACTTTTATGCCGTGTGACACTCTTGAGGAAAAGAGTCCCTCAATTTTTTAGTGCTCTCATGACTTTTACTTATTCTCAAGATTTCTATTTAGTGTTTGCTATCTTAGGATGTTGCCAATGGTCATGAATTGATTCGATCTAATGGGACATTTCTAGAAAAGCAAGTTGAACTGAAATTGAGAGTTTGAAGGAAAAAGGAAGATCGGATTTGGAGAATCACATTGTAGTTTTGTATTCACTGGTCGACCAATTATGATTGTCTTTGGGATAATCATAATTGTGAATACAATAAATATATCATTGTTTAAAAGAGATCAAGAGAGATATAAATGTGATCGATCGATCTAGGGTACTGCATACTAAATTTACTCGGAATGTGATGCCCATTATGAGCTGCTATATATTCCTAACAGATGTATAGTAACAAGCTCTCAAAGTATGCTGGTCGCACGGACTATTCACCAGTATGAATGTTGTAGAGAGGTAAAGAGGATTATGTTCGGCCCACCATGTGCGAGTGGGAGATGATGGTTTTATTTAATTAATGTGATGGACCTAAGTTGGCCCGTCCGCCCATGATGGGCCTAAAAGCCTGGCCCACAAATTTAGGGCCCATGGATGGAGGGACACGTTGAAGGGTTGTAACTTTTGGGAGAGGGTCTTTTACCGAAGGGACACGTCCTTTAGAGAGGACGTATTTAAGGGAGAAAAGAGAGGGAGGAACGTACCCTTTCAACAGTACGTACGTTCCTTCTCTCCCTCTCCTCCCAAAAGAAGAACAAAGGCAAGAAGACAACTTCATCTTCCTTTCAAAGCGAATTGGTGTCATCGGATCGAACATGGCTAAATTCTCTTTCTCATATCGGCGTCGGTATTTAGTCTGTGGATACAAGGTATGCTCGAACTCGTGGTGTGCCTTTGATCGGTGATACATGTAATTTTCCCGGGCTCGTCTTCCACATTAGTTTAGGGGTTCGATTTAGTGTCGAATCCGGTTTCTGGGAATCAATAATTCCCAACATTACTAAATAAAAGGGTCCACCTCGGTCAGCTCGTGCTCACAAAAAACGTATTCACCTTCGCTACACTCTCGGTGTCTGAATCGGTGCTGGACATGGACGGAGAGGGCCAGTTGATCACCATTCTCGGGAAGGATCGGCAAAAATCTATCTGGATCGATTCTGAAACTGACGGGAATTTAGGATCCACAGCAACGAAGGTGTAGCAGATATACGCGAGTTTCCAGATTTGCGGGGTACGCGTTCTGATTCTGATGCATCAAAAGGGACGGAAACTTCCATGTTGAAATAGACAATTAAAACGAAAAAGGAAAGAAGTCTGCTTTTTCGAAGAAACTGCGGAAGCGGACAAACAGTCAGTCAACCTGGGCCGAAATTTGTCACTCCTTACAGGCCAGGCATCATGCCTTCGCATTCTGAAGCTTTTGTAGTCGAAGTAAGGGTGTTTTTGGAAGGGGGGAAAAAGGTACGGGTGTTTCGTGGAAATTTCTCCACCGACGGAATATCGTTCACCAAAGATTACTGAGACAGGTTTTGCACCAGACAGGAAACATCACAAGTGACTAAGGACGTGGAGATATATGAGTTGGCTATTCAGGTCAAGGTCAACTCCGTGTTGCATGGTGCTCAGAACGTGGAGATATATGAGTTGGCTATGCAAGTTGTTGCTTTACTTTTCAGGTCAAGGTCGACGTCAATTGCATCTGATGCTTCGGACAAGGAACAGCACTGAATATATCTTTGTTTTAAGCCGAAAAAGCAAAGGAAGTTGCTTTTCATTTGAGAGTCAAATTAAGAGAAATGGTGATAGAGATTTTACTTTATTTTTTCCTAATGTTATTTGATTAAAATCAGGCATGGCTACTAAACGGGAAAAGAAAAAAAAAAAAGAGGAAAATCATAGGATCTTATTAGTTTTATTAATTGCTACAAAAAAGTATGTCTAGGTTACCACCCGCCGTGGTGGTGTTGCTGGCTCGGGCTCTCTCCCCCTCGCAAAGGGGAAGAGTTTGAATCTCGGAGGCGTTGCTTGGTGCCTTGCCCGCTTGCACGTGGTGATGGTTTCCATGTGTCGGCCCTAGGGTTTACTCGACGGGCTTTCGGCTTATGGTGTTCCTTGGGTCACCAAAAAAAATAAAAAAGTATGTCTAGGTTAATAGACTATACACACTTTATTATTTAAGTATTCACCTGATCAATCAATGTTACTATTAATGGGATAAGTTTCTTCTTTCTAATTAATTTAAAGAATAGTGAGAATAAAGATCATCACTACTAGCAGACGCCAAAATGAATCAGATCAGCACTCCTAGCAGATGAAGAAGTCCTCTTCATCAAGAACAGTAAGAGTGAAATGGATTTGTATGGATCTTGGAGACTATCCTACCTTTGGATGAAATAATGGGTGGTGACTTACATATTATGTCATAACGACGCAAATTAGTATATTTTACATAAAAATTTCCAATCGAAAATTTTATCCAGAGGAAGCAAACAGGTTTGGAAATTTCACTGAAGAATATGTTAAAAAAAATTCCGAACCGAACCGAATGAGACCGAACCGAATACGAACCAAAAAGACCACCCCCTTAAAATATTTCAATTCGGTTCGGTTCAGTTTTTCGGTTTTTGATTTTCAGCTTTTTTTCGTTTTTCTGTTCGGTTTTTTGGAGACGGACCTCTTCTTTCTTCTCTTCGGGCTTGGGGGCTTCTTTCTCCTCAGGCTTCTTCTCTTCTGGAGCTTGGGTAGAAGCTCCACTTGTCGGTGACTCTTCTTCTGCACTCTCTCCAGCACTTTGAGCGGATCTGCTTTCTCTCCCTTCACCACCACCTTGAAAGATATTCTCTGAGAGAGTTTTTTTCCTCTAACATTTATACCGCAAATAAATAGATAATGTTTCCTTTCGATAGATTAGTTCCAGAATATATAGAATTAATGAGTGTAATATCTTTTAACAGGTTTTGCGGCAGAGCGTTAGCTAGATATAACAAATGTGACTGTCCATCGACTGATTAACTTGGCCCGAGCTGGTCGACCCACCCTAGCAAGAAACTATTGATTTAGGTCGGTTCGGGTTTCGATTTGAAATCTCGAAAGAACAAAAACTAACCAACCTATATATAGCAAAAGAACGAAATCTGCAGTGTCCAAATTTGCACAATAGAAAACATAATACTTAAACCAAATTACATTTTCCAATTCAGAGTGAAACCACAGATTTGGTCGAGATATAATCATTGCTAAGTAAAAGGACTTTGGGAGTCTGAAATTGATTTTCAGAAATTTCTGAGGGTCGACCGAAAGTTTCAGGTAAATGCCAAGTCAATGGGGTCGGTTTCCTCGGCAGTTTCTTATGTTACACAATAGGTCGCCTCAGAATTTGTTATTGCCCGCCAACTCTGACTGCGTCATTGATAGATGTAGGGTGCTTTCATTACATTGCCAAGACTTGAGAAGTCAAGCAAATCAATGGTAAGCGTATGCAATGCGGGAGAGATCACAACCCCAAAATAGGAGAATGAAAAAGAAGAAAAATCAACAAGAGCAAAGTGGTTTGAGCTGGGGATTGCGTGCATGAAATGTGTTTCAAGGTGGACGGATTTTATACTTTGAAAATCTGAATTTTCCTGTTTCCGGACTGTATATATGCATTCTAAAAAAGGAATAACGGGTAGCTTCAAAATAATTAATCAACTAGCTTCAAAGAGGTAAAATATTAACTTTTTTAATTGTTGTGTTACAAAATTAAGATTTCGAAATAAGATTCCATTATAGACTTTCAAATTAAGAAAAGATACGTCACATGCAGATATTTTTTTCCTTTTTTTGGGCTAGAATTTCCAACTAATATGGATTGTGGAGGGAAAATTGTCCAAATAGTCCTAATCCAACTGCACTTTTGTCAATTTAGTCCTAAACTTTTCAATTTTACCAATTTAGTCCTAAACATTTTTACTTTTTGCCAATTTAATCCTAAATCTTTTCATTTCTTGCCAATTGAGTCCATCCAGTCAATTTTGGCGTAAAATTACTAACATGGATGGCTAGCGCTAACGTGGCACTTTTTGAATTATATTTTGATAATATTTTAATTTTATGGTTTCTTCTTTCTTTTTTTTACTCTTTTTTTTTTTTGGGCGGGTTTCAAATCTAGACGGCAAGGGTTGCCAGCCAACCCTCACTAACCATAGGTGAGGACTGGCCAACCCTCGCCAACTCTAGGCAGGGTCGTCGCGCCCCTCGCCAGCTCTAGGGGAGGCTTGCAATACCCTCGCCGACGAAGGCGAGGGCGCATAAGCCCTCGGCCAGAAACTGCAAGGGGGCACGATGCCCTCGCTAGATCTAGCCAAGCGAGGGCTTGGCGACCCTCACTGGTCCTAGGCAAGGGCGGCGACCTCACTTGCGACCTTCCCCTAGCTAGATCTAGTGAGGGCTTGCGTGCCCTCGCCTTCGCCAGCAAGGGCATTGCAACAATCGCCCAGAGCTCGCAAGGGGCGCAATGCCCTCGCCCAAAGCTGGCCTCACTTGTGGCTGGTGAGGGTGGTTGGCTCTCACCTATGAACCCTTTAAAGAAAAACAAAAAAAAAAAAGTAGAAAAATGAAAAAACCATAAAAAAAATTCAAAATATTAGTAAAATATTATTTAAAAAGTGACACATCAGCGCCGACCGTCCACATTAGCAATTTCCAACCAAAATTGGCCGGATAAATTGAATCAACTAGAAGTGAAATGGTTTATGACTAAATTGGTAAAATTGAAAGGTTTAGGACTGAATTAGCAAAAGTGCAATAGATATGGAACTTTTTGGATAATTTTTCTAATTGTACTTGATAATTATCACCGTCAAGAATTTTATTTTTCCTTTTCCTTTTTCTGGTCAAGTGACTGTAGTTAGTAGCTTATGTTAAGCTGTGGAGTTAACATCAACAGGTCCTGGAGACTTGCATGAGACGATTCCACTACAAATCCTCGTGTGACGAAGACTTTGTGTTGTGCGGTGTGGTGCGCGTTTAAATTTTCCAAATGTACAATTTATTTGACATATATTTTTTCAACCTTTCGTCACTGCTCATCTAGAAAAAAACAGGCCATTGTGGGCCAAAGACTAGTGCACAATTGTCACAGAAGAGCTGCTCTTACTTTCCGAATAATCCATGGGAAACAAAAAGTCTTGGTCTTCTCCTTTTCCAATCGATTCTTTATACTTTGGTACATTGGGGGTGTTACTTCTGCGCATGGCAAAATTTTCTTTTGGGGCGTTGATTAATGCAAAAATTGAAAGTTGATAGCGAAAGGAGAAGACCTAACCTCTCTCTTTCACAAAGAAAGAGACTTCTTGTTTAACTCTATATCTGAACAATTCCAAAACTTAATATTGCACATTAACTCTCAGTCGTCGGGCTGCAATCATCGATGAAAAAGGCACACTAGTTCACAAATTTCATCAGTTAACTTAAAATAAGTTATAATTATCTTTAGCGATGACTCTACAAATCCTTAGATTTCTTTGGAGAGACTAATTGGAAATCCCAACCGCCGACATAATTGGACGATGCATTGATAGATGATGTGCATCCCAACTCAATAATTTATGGCTTTGACGCTCTCTATCATAAGCATCCACCAACTTTTCAAATGGGCTCTTTGCCAACTAATAATACGAGTCCCCTTGTCAAATTTCCAATAGAAATCTGGCCGAAGGAGATGAATCAACACTGACAAATCGACACAACATGGCAGGTCGAATCACATCGATAATCTAAATCTATTAGTAAGAAAATGGACATTATCTGGAGTGTTTCCTTGGGCAATAATAAAATTGTATCAGCTGGTAACAGAGCCTAAATCTGACTGCTCGTTATTGTCTTGAACTGAATGTCAATGCACCCGTAGCCTGTGTACATGACCACCGTAATGTCAAAACAGCTGATTTGAGAAGGCAAGTGCAACATCTCCAACAAGAATTGGAGCAATCTCGATTGTTAAGGCCTGACGATCCCCATGTGACCAAGAAGAGGAGCTTAACACCTTCCACGATGTTCGGTTTTTACGCAGGTGAAGCTTGTTGCCATCAAGCTTAGAAAGCATGATTTGATTTGGTGGGAAAATCTTAAGTGTCAAAGAACTCATGAAGGAAAGCAGTGTCTTGAAACATTGGATAAAACAAAGGAGTTCAAGAGGAAGCATATCTCAGAAACAAAAAAGTGTCCACAAAGTTCTAAATCTATTGTACGATGGCCTATTTAACTCTAAACCTTTCAATTGTGCCATTTTAATCCTACATCTTTAACAACTTGCCGATTTAGTTTTAAACATTCCAATTGTGTCAATTTAATTCTAAACCTTTTGATGATTTTTTAATTTAATTCTAAATATTTTGAGGACTGGCCCATTTAGTCATTCCGACCAATTTCTATTGAAAATCACTAATGTGGATGCTGGATGACCACCGACCATCCTACATGGCGTGACTGATTATTGGCTTGTGGCTGATAATCGGCCATGGCTGATAACCGACCACAAGCGAGGGCTAGTGAGGGGGTGCCATGGCCCATGGTGGATCTAGAGAAGGCTCGCTTGTGGCTGGGAGAAGGCCACCCTCATCAGATCGGACAAGGGCTCGACCTTTGCCCAACCATAGGCCTAAGGGAAAGAAATAACAAAATGAAAGGTAAGAAAATGGAATTTTTTTATTAAAAAATGTAAAAATTATCCACGTCAGCGTCGGCCATGCCACCTAGTCATGCCATCTAGGATGTTCACCCATTGCCGAGTGTCCATGTCACCAATTTATGGCAAAAAATTTCTGAAATGACTAAATTAGCAAATTGTTAAAAAGTTTAGAACTAAATTTGCAGGTTTAAATCTAAATTGGGAAGTTTTCAAAAAGTCTAGGATTAAATTGATACAATTAAAATGTTTAGACCAAAATTGGCTGCCGCACTACAAATTTAGGATTTTTTGGATAATTATCCTTTCCAGAAACTCAGCAATAAGATGCTTTCCATTTTTTTCTTTATTCATGTAAGGTACGGGAGAGTCGGTAGAGCCATCACAAACAACTCTAAATGAGGTATGATTGATGCACATTTGAGATCACTATCATTCAATCCAAAAGGGGTACGGAATTTCAAGGTTTCCGCAGAAACTTCAGCATCCAGGCTTGGTCACTGAATCATCAGCTTCTGCTATGTGATTGTGGTGTGGACCTAATATAATGATGCCAAGCACCACAACTTTCAAAAGAATGCTCATGGATGACCATGGCTCTTCCTTCAACTCTCTTCATATATTTTTGTTGTTTCAGCGAATTAATTTGATGGATTCGCCGGTATTTAAATAGAAGCAAGATAGGGCTTTTCCTTTTTCGCTATTTTGAGAGGAATTGAAGTTATTGCCCAAGTTCAAGTTGTGTAGTTAACATCAAGTGGTCATAGCCACTTGCATGAGACAATTCAACGACAATTCCTCGTGTGACTAAGTCTTGAGCAATGCAGTGTACGTCTCTCTACGAAAGTTCATAACATAAATCCGACATACTTTTCCTGGATCTTTCTTTGCTACTCATTGAGAAGACAAGCTATACTCTGAGCCGGAGACTGGGTAACTCTTGTCACAAAATGAGCTGTTCTTACTTTTCAAATTATCTCCAAAAGATTAATCTAGGATTCTAGAGTCTGAGAAAATGTCTCTCCCTCTGTGGGAATAAGAAAACGTCAGGTCTTCTCTTTCCCTATCGATTTTTGATACAATGTATATTGGGGATGTTGCTTCTGTGCTTGGCAATTTTTTCTTTTGGAGCATTCATATTAATGCAAAAACTAAAAGTTGATAGGGAAAGGACAAGACCATACGCTTTCCATGTTTGAGCATTTCCAAAACATAATATTGGACCGTAATGGCTGGTCGTTGCACGGCAATGACTGATGAAAAAGAGCCAATTTGTTGACAAATTTCATCAGTTAATAAGCTTTGACATTTCTCCTTATAATATTCTTAGATTTGTTATTATTCGCCAACCTTGACTGCATCATTGATAGAGAACATCTATCATGCAGGCTACTATCATTACAGCGCCACGACTTAAGAAGTCAAGCAAAAACAGTAGTGAGCGTATGCAGAGGGGCAAAGATCACAACCCCAAATTAGGAGAACGAGAAAGAAGAAAAATCAACAAGAGCAGACTGATTTGAGTTGGTGATTGTACGCATGCAATGTGTTTCTAGTTGGATGGATTTTATATTTGAACAATTGTATTTTCCTGTTTTTAGACTGTATATACGCATTCTGAAAAAAAAAAATGGGTAGCTTCAAAATAAATAATCAACTAGCTTCAAAGAGGTAAAATATCAATTTTTTACAAAATTTATTTGATGGAAATATGGTTATTAATATTTAAAAACTATAGTATATATTGCCATATCCCTCAACCACACGAGGATCGGTCACTATTGCTCTTGATTTTGACTCTCTAAAGAAAAGCAACGTTTTACTTGTTTTTTCAACTTAAAACAAAGATATATTCAGTGCTATTCCGTGTCCAAAGCATCAGACGCAATTGACGATGACCTAGACATAAAAAGCGAAGCAACGACTTGCATAGCCGACTCATATCTCTATGTTCCGTATGCCATGCGACACGCCGTTGACCTTGACATGTGAAGCCAACCAGTGACTTGCGAGGCCAACTGATGTCTCCCCAATTCGAAGGCCTGTGAGCTTTAATGATTTGGCCGATCCCGAATTTGAGGTTCGCTTTTATTAGGCCCGCAATTCACGCTGTGATGTTACAATCGACGGTAAGAATTTTCAAGCTGATTTGAAACTTGAAAAGAGACTTGCACTAAGGATTCCAAATTGGTCGTGTGTAACGGGGCTAACTTAACTCGAAACGAAATAATGACAAAAGGAAAAGTAGGATTCTTGATAAAGAAGATGGTTTGATTGATTTTGGATTCTCAACTTTCTTGGTAGATATAGCAAAAGAGTTAAAGTTTTCTTCGCCGAATATAATATGCAAAAACGGTACTGTCAAAGTTTTCTTTGCCGAATATAATGTGGCAAAAATGGTAGCGTCATCGTAGAACTTTACCCTACAACTCTTACCGGAGAATTAAAATAGGAATCTATCGACAAAGGGACTTTATAAAAGTTGTCTCTATGTCTATCAAATTCCGAGCAGTCTCGTTTAAAATTCCATGGAAAGGGCGTCAATTTTGGTGTGCCTCTCGAAGGCAGACTCTATAGCATGCCCTTTTAATAAAGACGCTTTTATGAGAATTTCACCGACGATGTTGACTGAGGTAAAAACATGAATTTGCATGATGAACCTATGTTTTTTTATTGTATTTTAATTATTCTGTGATCTTAAATTGTAATTTCAAGCTTCCATTCAACCTGATCCCTCACAAACTTATGTTATTTTTAAGTATTAGTTCATGTGGTCTGAAATTCTAAAAATATACAAGAAATTGATCCATGTGAAGTGTCCTACCTTAGGCTATGATATGATTTGCAAACATTTTTTTGTGGGAAATTTGAATAGAGAATAGGGTTAGTTTCGTCATTATGACATGATATACAACTCACCACTCCTTAACTCATCCACAGTCAAGATAATTTCAATCCATTTCTAGCCTTGCTGTCTTTGATAAAGAAGACTTCTTCGTCTGCTAGGAGGGATGATCTAAACGTTTGCCTGACAAAAAGAGAAAACAGCGAAAAATAGGTATTGATATGGAGTTACTGGGTTAAATTGGCACTATCAAATAAGATTTAATGGAAAAAGGCCTTTGCTTTTGGGTATAATTCTGCTACAAATCGGACGGTTAGAGAAAAATAATTGAAATGCATTTGTCTATTTTGATGATCATTTCAACTGTCAAAAGAATCCCTTACCTAAGAACTCCTTTTTGGGTTAGAAAAAAATGATATTTTGACATGCACGACACTTCTACTTTTAACTTTTCCTGCTGTTATTTTGTTAAAATCAGGAATCCAGTATGGTAACATATATAATCCTACAATTGGATATGTGGTGTTTGTCTCATTTCTTGCGCATTTCATAATAATTACCTAGTAAAGTCAATTTAGTAAGTGACCATCAAATTCAAGGATACCATGTGGCTACTGACAACATCCACTCTATAAAGTGACCATCGAATTTCACCTAGATTGATTCTTCCTTTTCACTTCAGATAAAATCACTCTACATTATAGTTAATGCTTCAATCCTATATATATATATATATATGTTAACATAGATTAAATTTGATTTGACGTATGACAAATTCATCTTTTGAAATACAAGAAAGTTTCATGCTTATGCTATCATCATTTCCTGATGCATTGCTTTTGAGGGTGCCATCACTTTTAAGTTTTGCCCCAGTATTCCAACCATCAAAAATCGATTCGGAAAGGAGAAGACTAGACTTTTGTTTTCCCACGGAGGGAGAGACACTGCCTTAAACTCTAGAATCCAGAGAATCTTTTCAGAGACTATTTGAAAAGTCAGAGCATCTCTTTTTGGACAAGAGTACTCCAGTCTCTGGCTCCCAATGGCTTGTTCTTCTCGATGAGTAGCCCCAAAAGATTCAAGAAAAATATGTTGAATAAAACACGCGTTTGGAAAATGTAACCGTCTCCGCACTCCACAAGACTTCGTCACACGCGGAATTATCATTGAAATATCTCATGCAAGTGTCTAGGACCAGCCGATGTTAACTCTGCAGCTTGAACTAAGCCGATAACTACAGTTACTTTACCAAAAGAAAAACGAAAAGGAAAAATCCATCTTACTTCTCCTTATATACCCCTGAACCCATCGGATCAATTCATCGAGGGAAAAAAAACATGGAGAGAGTCGAAGGAAGAACCATGGTCATCCATGAGTTTCTTTTAAAAGTTTTGGTGCTTGGGATCATCATATTGGGTCCATACCACAGTCACGCAGCAGAAGCTGATTATCCAATCACGAAGCCTGGATGCCAAAGTTCCTGCGGAAACCTCTCGATTCCATATCCCTTTGGATCGAGCGACAGCAGTTCTGATTGCCACTTCAATTTCTCATCCTTTATTGTCTATTGTGACCACACTACCAACCCTCCTACACCTTACCTTCGGAACAGAAGCTCTAACTTGCAAATAAGTGACATTTCTGTCAAGGATCACGAGATGCGGATATCACTTGAGGTCAGTCGGGACTGTTATAACTCTTCCGGATATGATGGGTCTTCGAGCTCTTATCAGTGGCTCACCCTAGCTAAATTCCCCATATCCAGCACCAAGAACAAGTTCACCGCCGTCGGTTGCGACACGTTGGCCTACTTCCACAACGGCCGTGAGAAGTTCACTCTTGGGTGCGTGTCTTTGTGCAGCAACATTACGAACGTGACTAGCGGGTCATGTTCCGGTATTGGATGTTGCGAGACAAGCATCCCTACAGACTCCTTAAACTACGAAATCTCCTTTCAGAGCTTTTACAAGCATGCCTACGTCCTGGATATCAGTCCTTGTAGCTATGCCTTCGTCGCCGAAATTGGATCCTACGACTTCTCAGTTGACGACCTTAAACAGCTTAAATCTAACAAGTCCACTCTAGTTCTCGACTGGGCAATAGGGAATCAAACTTGCGAAGACGCCAGGAAGAACCCCGCAAGCTACATGTGCACCAACAACACCAAATGCACCAACGCGGAAAACGGCTCCGGGTACAAGTGCACCTGTTTAGAAGGTTACCAAGGCAATCCTTACCTAGCAAATGGTTGTCATGGTACGTTTATAACATCAACATTATTTGACTTGTCCTTCATATTATTATGATCCAATGAGATTAGATACATTTGATGTGTGTGTGTGTGTTACTTATGTAGATATTGATGAATGTGCGGATCCAGTGAAGTATCCATGTGAGGGAAAGTGCAATAATACTGAGGGGAATTATACATGTTTATGCCCAAAGGGCTATCATGGTTATGGCAAGAAGGGCAGTGAATATGGACAAGGATGCATTGCTAATCCATCGTATTTGATGAATATTTTGGTTGGTAAGTTATTTGATCTTACTTGGAGTGCCTCCCGCTTGAAACATATTATCCTAGCTGATTTTGAGAATATATAACTAAATTTCATTGTGATTTATGAGAAAAATTAACTATTCAAAACTTCGCCCGATTTTTCTTCC
This sequence comes from Eucalyptus pauciflora, assembly GCA_007663325.1. Taxonomy (NCBI): domain Eukaryota; kingdom Viridiplantae; phylum Streptophyta; class Magnoliopsida; order Myrtales; family Myrtaceae; genus Eucalyptus; species Eucalyptus pauciflora. The sequence continues at coordinate 43,571 of VMYD01000132.1, read as the reverse complement.
ATTATTTCCCTCAATTGGAAAAATTTAAAATGAAACTTTTCTATATCAATTTCACTGAAGTTTCTATGCAGAAGACAAATGAGATTATCTAACGCATTACGTAAATCACACGTTACTAATTACATCACAATTGAGCTTTCTTAAAATTCAGAAGTATATTAATTTCACTCGTACTCTAGCATTTTTTATTTTCATTTTTTGACTTGGTGACTTGGGTTTTGGCTATATGCGAGTACATTTTCCGTCGATTGAGATCACCTTGCGAATATTAATATCTCTGCTGCACGACTTGTAAACGCATCATCTTCGGTGCTATTAATCCTATATTATAGCGTGGACACGCAAGGTCGGCCGATTGGATTTGTCAAAATGATGACTAGGATAATCTCACAAGTCACGAAATTGCCATTTGTGTAGATAGGTATAGAAGACTTGGAACATGTCAATGATTTGGTCAGCGGCCTTCTTGCATCATAAATCTTAATTATATTGTCGAGAATGGTAAAACAAAGCTCGAACCAGATAGAGAACTATGTGTCATCAGTGATCACCAAAAAATGATCTTAAAATAATACACTTACCTTTTAGGAATAATCACACGCTAAATCATAATCTCAAATTCTCTCTTATCTCTCCCTCTCTGCCCACAAGCTCCATCAATTACCATCTCTGTTGCTCGTAGCCATCACCTCTGGCGAAGTCGGAACTGGGCGCTGCCGAGACAACCAGCACTACCACCACAAGTCTCCCTCTGTGGGCGTAAGGGCACGCCCATGTGGGGGGCATTTGTGTGAAAATACACAGTTATCTCCAAATCTAGGATGCCGTTAGCTTTAAATATTTACACAATTCTCGCACACAGTTATTAGCTTATTACTACCTGTGACACATTCTTTAATTCCTTTCCTCTTTATGCCGTTTCTATCTTCTTACGGTCATGAATTGTGCTTATTGAATTTATGAAACTTACTATTATTGAGGGGCCGGATACAATGGCAAGGAAATCAGACAAAAGAAAAAAAGAAAAAAAAAAAGACTTTTCTCCACTTGAGGCATGCGGTGGGTACGCAACATCCTTACTAAATTTAAGCTAGGGCCGGAGGATGTAAATCTCACCCTCACCTCGCCCCATCTCTTTGCCATCCCCAACTATTTGCTTAAACTGCCTCCTTTCCCGAGCCTCCTTTCCCAAATGCAGTTAAATGGCAAAATGAAGAAAATGATTGATTAGATTCTGGACTTACATGCTCTTTTAATCTAATTAGGGTGGACAGTGTTCTCATTTTAAGAGGTAAAATAAGTGTAAACATACCCACGAATTTAAATAATCCTAATCCTTTCTTAATTCCTAAAAGTCAAACTTCTTCCTTTCTCTCTAATGTTTTGATTAGCATCTAAGGACTGATAGTAATGATTGAATGATTGTTTCGTCTTTCTCGAATGTGTGGTACACAGCCTAGGTAACTTTTTTCATTTTTTGCACAAGCCATTTAGATAGAAAGTCAATTACTAGCAATATGACAAAATTTATCCGAGGTGATGACACGAGTCAAAGAGGAAGTTACACGCAGCCTCTGTACCATATAGTAAGCCATTTGAGAAGATGTCTTCAAAGTTACTAGTCCTTGCCATTTTCATGTCATCAAAAGGGATATAGCTAGAAATAGAGGTAGGACTTGTATTGAGTTATTTAAACTCATGCATAGTTCGACCGAAAAGTCTCTCTATATGCATGCTTTGAGACATGGATTTGGTTGCATAAGACCTAGAAAATTGTAAGCAAGTATATTGTAGTACCCTGGGCAAAGAAAATAAGCATTCTTGTGGTTGGTTCGAGTTTATACTTTATATCTTTTTTCTTGTCGATTAAACCCGTTAATTGACGACAATTTTAATATGCATTGGCCCTCGTGCTATTCTTTTTTACGTAGATTAGCTTAACCAAATCTGTTGTTCTAATTCAGACTCAAATTGTCCCAAAACTACTAAGTTTTAAAGGAAACCTCGCCGTATAATTCTAGACAAAGTTTCAAAACGTGGCTGCTTTTACAAGTTACAATGACTCAATGTGCTGTTAATTGTGTGATTAATCAGTCTAAAAAAAGTGGTGTTATACACAGGTGTTGCTGCGGGCATAATAGTGCTGCTATTTGGTATAGGCTTTCTGTATTTCGGATACAAGAAAAGGAAGTTCATTAGGCTCAAAGAACAATACTTCAAGCAAAATGGTGGCTTACTTTTGCAGCAACAATTACCTAAACATGAAAGCACCACAAAAAATGCAAAAATCTTCAGCGCTGAAGAGCTAGAGAAAGCTACCAACAATTATGATGAGAGTAGAATAGTTGGCCGAGGAGGATACGGTACTGTTTACAAAGGGTTGTTGCCAAAGAATGTGGTAGTTGCGATTAAGAAGTCCAAGCTTGTGGATCAGAGCCAAATCGAACAGTTCATTAATGAAGTCATCGTGCTTTCTCAGATTAATCACCATAATGTGGTCAAGCTTTTGGGATGTTGTTTGGAAACAAAGGTGCCTTTACTGGTGTATGACTTCATCAACAATGGAACCCTCTTTGACCACATCCACAATCCAAACAAATCATCAAAGTTGTCTTGGGAGATTCGATTGAGAATTGCTTCAGAAACTGCTGGAGTCCTCTCGTACTTGCACTCCACAGCTTCCACTCCCATTATTCATCGAGATGTCAAATCGGCAAACATCCTTTTGGATGATAGTTGCACCGTGAAAGTCTCCGACTTTGGAGCTTCAAGATTAGTCCCACTTGATCAAATGCAGTTGTTCACTGCGGTTCAGGGAACATTGGGATACTTAGACCCTGAATACTTGCTCACAAGCCAATTGACAGAGAAGAGTGATGTTTACAGTTTTGGGGTAGTGCTAGTTGAGCTATTGACGGGGAAGAAGGCGCTTTCTTCTGACCAATCCGAAGAAGAGAGGAGCTTGGCAATGTACTTTCTTTCATCATTGAAGAAGGGCAAATTGTTTCACATTGTTGCTGAAATTATTGCAAACGGAGAAAATAATGAGCAGGTGACAGAAGTTGCCAATCTTGCAAAGAGATGCTTGAGAATAAAAAGCGAGGAGAGGCCAACCGTGAAGGAAGTAGCAATGGAACTGGAAGGACTTAAAGCAATGGCTAACCATCCATGGGTCAATGGTATCAATGTGAATCCAGAGGAGACAGTTTGTTTATTGGGAAGAGAAGACCAATGTGTACATGAATAGTATTGCCAGCACAAGCACTGGGTACACGGATAGGATGGAAAGCCATGTCATGCCACCAATGGGAGATGACCATAATAAGGTTATCTATATATGTTTGGGTATGTTGTGAGGGATTTTATGGTTGCAATAGGTCTCCATTGACTGCGCTAGTGATTGGGTTCTTTCACGTTAAAACTAGTTCACCGAATGGTTTCCATGCATGGAAGAAAACTCTTGAAAACTCTAGCCTTATAATAAAGTCAGTGTAATGATTCAGTAAGTGTTTCTGTGAATACAGGATAAGTTAGCTTTAGAAAGCCTTGGATTCCACTCGGTGAAAGGATGTAATATAGTTTCCTCCTTCTACCTTTTCTTGGTGGTTGCTTGTGAGATTTGGGAGCTCTATTGTCTTTGAGTGTACCGAAGTTAATATAATATGGAAGTGCAGATTTCTGTTTGCTCGATGGTGTAGTTTGTCCACCCTGGATGAATCGTTTTTTCCCGGGCAATTACATGGTCTTGCCTGACATTCATACAATGAAACGTTCGTGCATTGATTATTCATATGAGAAATGTTCAATTCCATACACCATCATCCGAATTGAATTTCACGTTTGACTTTTGCTCGTGTATTACTCGTCCATACATCGAATGGGGGTACGGTCATATTTGCCTTATTGAGATGCAATTATGAACATCATTCATATCCATTTGTAGTCAAGTTTTTACAAAGTTAATGTTCATATTAATAATCAACCAATCAAACACATTTTTTTTCGATTAGTGAGGAGGAAAATAAAGTCCAATAGAAGTTCGTATTTCACAGGTGCTGGACTCACTTATCTAAGGCGCATCTTTTCACAGGAAAAAAAGAAACCGAGAATTTGTGCTGAGATCCTCCTTATTCTTTGTAATTAAGGTGGCGTAGCATATATGTGGATATAATAGTTATAATCGTGCTAGAGCAAGTGCAACTGATTGGGTTGATCAACTGGCTACTCTACTCACCAGGCCTGGCCCGGGCATCCCTCACCTGATGCCAGTGAGTCAGTGACCTCTGCTGGCCATCGGCGAGGCCTCACGGTGGCTGGTGGAGGGAAAAGGGGAAAAAGAAAGAAGAAAAAGGGAAGAAAAAAAAAAGAAAAAAAAAATTGAAAAAAAAACCACTAAATTATTATCAAAAATTGTCACTATTGGATGTACCACGTAAGAAGGTTGGTGTCCATGTCAGCAATTTTCGGCCAAAAGTAGTCGAATGGACTTAATTGGAAAAATTGAGAAGTTTAAGATTGAATTTAAAAAAGTGCAATAAGTTTAAAACTTTTTAAACAATTTTTCCTTGATACTTGTGCTTAGAAAGATGTTTGAATTCACCATCTTTCAATCGAAATTACCGACATATGCTATATCGACATACTAAATTACAGAATCTTGATGGAAGAGGGAAGTGGAAATCTACCACGAAGATGAGTTTAGTAGACGTGTTTTTTTGGATTTGGTTTGGTTACACTTGTCGTAATTGTGAGCGGAGGTTAAATTGTATGCTCATTTGTGGCATAGCCTTGAGAATTTGCCTGTTATAGTTGATTCCCCTGATGTTGGGTTGCTGAGATCCGCGCCACTTGATTTGCATTTAGCCCGGAATGCTGATCGCGAAAAGCATGTTTCCAGGATTCTTTGTTTATGTAGATGTAGATGTTAAGAACTTGTTGAAGAGGACAAGCTACTAGTGTAGACTGCACATTCATTTCTAAGTTGCAAATGCATGAAGTGGTGAATAATAAGAAAGAGATCAACAATATCTGGTGAGTACTGCTGCGCTGTTAAAGGTGAGGGGTAAGCCACGAGTTCCAGGTTTTGTGCATACTTTAGGAATGAGAGATGTTGCTGAATTTTAAAATTTTCAATTTACTACTATCTGAACGGTTCTCATTGAATCTTTTTTTTTTGTCGGTATTTGGCTGTTAATTATGACTGTTTCACCTATAAAAAGAGATTATCATTATTTTGGATACTGGAGGTGGAAGTGCTTTGAATGTTCGGAGGACTGCGAAAGACTTGATAGCAGCAGGAGCTGCCGCTGTTTTCTAGGGGGACTAGTTTCAGCCGAGAGAGGTATAATGCTGCTCCTTCTACGAAGCTCTCACTCTCAGCCTTTTCTTTTAATTACTCAACATGAGCGCTGAAGTTCTATTATGAACTACCTAGTCCCAAATTGTAAATTAGTCAAGTTTGAGCCTATGTTTCAGTTTCAGATATGTTGAATTTTAATCAGTCGGACATTCTGTGAAAGAAGTTATTACAAGTATACACCTTGTTAGCAAATTCTGGGTCAACTGTCATTCTTTGAGTTAGTTGTTCCTGAATTCTGTCTGACAACTGTGCATCTACTGATTTCAAATTACTTCCTCTTCAGGATCAAGCATGGCCAAAGAAGTGTGGCTGATAAGTATCATTATCATTGTCATTTCGGGGCATATGCGTGGTAAGCAGGTATACAAGCCTGCCCTTGGTGAATTTGAGATGTGATTTTCTCTTTCAAAACTCAGGAGCATAGAAACACATAAAACTGCAATTCCTCTCAAACTGCCTCATTTATTGGTCATACCAGGTGATGAGCATGCTGATAAAATAGCATCTGCAGGGGATGCTATTGGGAATCCTGACTTCTTCCTCATGGCTAGGACCAATGCACATGCAACATCAGCCAAAAACTGCTGTCTGATGCCATGGTAAGGGTTATCTTTACATGGAGGTACTAGTAGACTGATCCTCTGCTTCTTGTCATGATCTACTGTGGAGTGAGGCTTCTGTTCGTTGTGAAGCAGAAATTCTGCTCTAAGAGGGCATCGCAGGGTCATCCCGTGCTGAGACACAGGTTTACAGTGAAAATGCGGACCTCTTTCCTGACATTATTACAGTATTCAAGTGATGACTAGATGTTCAACCCAAAGTTAATAACAAGAAGTAGATATTTTGGCATCTTAGTATTGGTAGATCTCCACTTTTTTAATCCTATACCTTCATTTCTCCAGAAACTCATGCAACTTCTGCCATAATTCAAGTGTAGATTATATCATATGACTTCTTAGTTTGTGTTCCATTTGCCTCTCCTTTAACCCTTGCACTCTTGACGCTCATTATCACCCATTATCTCCTGTACTGCTCTCTGCATCATAAGGAATTCAGCAATTACGCTTACTGACCAAACCATCCCAGGTAAGTTATACTTTTTTAGACTGGTCGTGAATGTGGCTTGTGAAGTCAAAATTAGAGCCTTTTCGGTTGGAACTGAGGTGATTGAGCTCAATTGTTTACTTCAGGCAGGGATACAATTGCTCTTCACGAATCCGCTCGTGAAGGCATTTGCTGTCTAATGCTCTGTCTGAAGAAGGAAAAAGGAAAGTAAATATCAGCAACATATCCTGACTTTTCAAATGTTAGCATGATGATTTCTGTCAAAATTTCATTTTACTATGTGAATCGGCTCGTCGTTTCTTAGCATGCGCTGGATGGTCGAGCTGTTCGGACAATGTTTATTGGTGTTTCAAGACACTACAAAATGGAGCATAGTGTTTCCTCCGAAAGCATTGATAGAATTTCGTTTGAAATGAATAATCGAAATCATTTTTTTTGGGTTTCTTAACTCCTGTTGTTTATTGTAATAAAAGTCGCCGGCAGGAGCCGATGGATGCTTTGTGGAGGCACCAAGGGATGACGATGAGCTCAAGGAGATAGGACAGGACGGTGTACGAGAGGCTACAGGGTATGCAATATGATTGAAGGTGGAGTCACACCATTGACCGCTGCCGAGGAGCTGAAAGAGATGGGCTTTCATTTGATCGTGCGCCCCGTGCACGGTGCTCTATGCTTGAGTGCGCACCATTGTCGATGTCCTCGAGTCCTTGAAAGAGAAGGGAACTACAAGAGAGGATCTCGACAAGATGCCTATGTCTGAGGAATTTAACCAGTTGGTCGGAGCTTGGAGTCCTGGTTCAAGCTCGAACCACGGTGCTCTGAATTTAAGGAGCGCTGTCGGAGTAAATTCACAGTAACTGCGAAAGCCGAAAGTAATCGAATATGTGCGGCAACATTTGAATTCCAATTTCCAGTTTCCCCAAGGCTTCTAACACATAACGCCCCACGCATTTGCATGAGAGATGCACCGCTTAGAGTGTGTTAGAACTCTTTTCAATATGAATGCTTTTGCTAAGTAATTACATATCAATTTTTTTTATTTTAAGTAAGTCTGTCTCTCTAATGGCCGACGATTCCAGCAACAGAAGATTATTATGCTGCCCTAAAAAATTATCTGAACTTGGCAATTCTTCAGTCAAAGAAACTTGGCAATTCAAGAAAGTACCATGCCTGACTACGGGCCACAGTAGACGGGTTAAGAAGCATAGCATAAACACGCTTATCTGAACTTTCGTCTCTTGCACCACCCGAGTTAAACACGCTTATTTGGCTTTTCAAAAGGAAGAGTGAAAAGCCAGAATGGGATTAGGAAAGCACAGCCTCTTTGCAATTGCTACGAACTTTCTTCTCTGCACCAGGCATGACCACAGGCCGAAGCAAATACCTTAAATAGCAGAGCATAAACATGGCAAGGTACAGAATCGTTTCCATCGGAGAGAGTTATCAAGTACTAAGAACTCATCAAAGATTCCTTCACTGGTGCTCGATACGGGTGTATTTGACTCGGCGTTCCATATTAACGCTTCGCGATTGGAAGACTGAGGAGCTAAAGAGGGCAAGCTGGATTTTTTGTTGGGTATATTTGATGTAGTAGACTTTGAGCTGTATTTACTTTTTCTGGGGTAAACTACTTAGAACTCAGTTCAAAACATAATTGAACATAAATATTACTCATCGCCACAAACTATCGACTACCATATCGACTACCACTCCAGAAGGACAATGCATAGAATCAATAAATATCTAAATATGGACATTTATGGCTGGTATCCATCAAAGTTTCATAATATCATTAGCGGTAAGCAAATTCAATCGAGCCTCAACAACTAGATATGTATTAATGTGGGGTAAGGAACAATGAAAAGAAAAAATTCTCAACCCACCAAAGTGCTATAAATTTATAGAGGCTCCATTTTAGCTGTTCGTGCGATGGTTACAAACTTTCGTAAAGACCTGTGCTCTGCACCGCATTATTGATTTCAATCGGTCGAGAAATCTTTCGGGTGAGATCAGTCTTGAAGCGATTATCCGCAGAACTAGCTGAATTCCCCATGTCTGGGACAAAGAACATGTTCACCGCAGTCGATTGCCACACTTTGGCTATATGCCGAGACTACCGCGGTGAACTTGTTCTCGGCAAATAGCCAACTGTTGGTCGCAGCAATCGCAACCGGCTACAGCGAACTTGTTCTTCATGCTAAATATGGGGAATTCAGCTAATCTGAGCCACGGACAGTCAGCTTGAAGACTCATCGCACCTGGAAGAGTCATGGCAGTCTCTACCGATCGAAACGATGATGCCCACGTCGTGACCCTTGACAAAAATGTCGAGCATCTCGATGTTATCACAATCGGTTATTTCGTCACTGTCTCACTCTCTCACGTCTCCGCCTTAGATTTCGCCAGATTTGGACCAACTCTCCATCCTTCCACAAGCTCTTCGACGCCGACTCGCCACCGTCCTCGACTCTTGAGTCTCTAGCTCAGACTCGTCCTTGAAATCCCGGAAATCAACCTCGAGATCATCTTTTCCACGCACCGACGGCTTCCGGTTTGGCCTGCCTCTTCGAGTGCTTGCCCGACGATTTCTTCAGATCGGGCCCATATGAAATCCGCAGTCGATTCGCGAGACCTCTGGTTGGGGATGGAAATCAGGAGACAATAGCACCTCGCTGAAACGGTACGAGAAGACCAGCAGGAGTAACAACAAAAAAGCTGGCTGACGATCAGAGCTTGCTTCGGTCTGGTGATCGGAGGAAATGAATTTCGGATAGTTTACAGAGAATTGCATTCGGGGTTTATGTAAATGAACTTTTTTTATTTTTTTGTTCGAATATTTAATGAAGTTCGTTTGGTGGGATGCGTAATTTATTTGGTTGACAGAGGAGTAGAGAAAGGTCGTTACAAAATTCCAATCTCTGAAATGCTTAAGCTGGCTTCCACTACTTCTCGTCACCATCATCCCCTAGGCCCCTAGCTACTACTGTTCAAATCTAGGAGGACTAGAATTGTGTAGTGATGGGTACAGAAAATAGAATTTTAGAGAGAGAGAGAGAGAGAGAATAAAATAGGTGTAATGGACTCAGCCGAAAAAGAGAAACGACTCAAATTGATTAGAGGATAAGAAAAGGGGTGCAAGGGACAATGACAAAATGGGTTTAAGTTGGGCTTGTTTAGTTCATAGTCGGATTAGTAAGTTTTGGATTTAATAAGGCTTAATAAGGCTTAATAAGCTTTGGGCTTGAGGCTTCATGAGCTTGGGCTTGAATAGGCTTTGATGAGCTTGGATTTTAAATTGGACTTGACCAAATAAGCTCATTTTATTTATGAGGCCTTTCATGTTTTCTGTGACCTGGACCTGCGAGGTCCAAGCTGGGTCCAAATTCGGACTAAGCCCAAGGGCCTAGCCCGGGTCTTTATTTCCGGAAAATAATAAAAAAATTCGGGAGATTGAAGAATTTGAAAGAACTCATGCGATTGAGGTCAACATTACCTCTAAACTCCTCTTTTCCCCAACACTCATTCGGGAGTGTTGTGACAAGACGCACACTTAGAGATGGCTATTCTACCAATGTAAATAGTTATCCTTACTTTCTAGTCCCAAATAAATTGAGAGACAGCCCATGATCAAAGGATTTTGGGGCAGGGCTGTAGTAAAATTCTTTTGCACCACACTCAGGTTGGGAGAGGAATAGATATGGCTAGCCTTTCTTTTCCTCTTGTTCTTTCTTTATTCCTCCTAAAAAAATTTCTAGCTTTATTGTTTTTGCTAATATTCTTTCCTCATTTAACCATGAAAACTTCATATAATATACATAGCTTAATTCTGCATGAACCGTAAGGATGGATCAAATTCTGACTTGGATTTTCAAAGTTGCCCAATATAAAGCACTAGACTTTATAGTTATCTCAAATCTGGCAAGCCATTAACTCAAATATTTATAAAATTCTAGCACATTGATATTATTTTTGTCACAACCTTCTCATACCTGAACCACGAGGGTAAGGCGCTTAGCACATACTTTCGCACGTTGATATTAATTTTGCACAAACCGAAAGGATGGACCAATTTTTTTACTCGAATTTTCAAAGTTTCCCAATATAAAGCATTAGACTTTATAGTTATCTCAAATTTGGCAAGCCCTTAGCTCAAATATTTACAAAATTCTAGCTCAAATATTTACAAAATTCTGGCACGTTGATATTATTTTGTCATGACCGTCTCGCAGCTAAACCACAAGAGTAAGGCTTTTAGCACATATTTTCTCAAAGTCTATGAATCCCAACTTAGCACTCCATTCGACGTGTAATTAATCTTACCTTTTGGATGCCATTAATCGATTATATGTTAATTAGACACAAGTAAAAGATAGAAGTGTATTTTACTTTTGTGAACTAGAGATTTAATGGATTCAAACACTTGATTACACTAAATTAATCTAACACTATTTGGTACTTTTGTTCATTTTTTTTGAAAATGTTTTACATGCAGTCGTTGTCTATTTGTTATCATTTCACTAACATGTGAGGGTTGATCATGTAAGTATGCAAGCAGGGAATGTAACGCTCAATAATCAGTAATACGATTACAGAGAATTTTTAAAGAATCCAGATAGGCTTAGCAAGCAAAGCAAATTGCTAACCATCATCACAAAAATTCTGTAAACTACGATAGAGAAAATATGCAAAGCAAAATGCATGGTTATGGACGGACTACGACTAACTAACATTCATCTATACTAATCTTTTTTATTTTATTTATTTAATTAACATGCAAGACTTAAGAAACGAACCCTAACATTCTGTATGACAGATCGATTTTACATGCACTAATTTAATAACTAAATGGCAAGCAAGAATGATACAGCTTTATGATATGCATGATGAGTTTTTAATGACATACTATGGAATTAGTTCTAAATACTATCTTTTTTTTTTTTTGGTAAAATCTAAATACTATCATGTTAGTATATTAAAATTCTCATAATAGGCGACTTTTATGATGCATTTAAAATCATATATTAAAATAAAACTATTGCATGAAATTAGTCAAACCTTGACTACCTTATCCCCAAGATAGACTTGATGAGTCACGAATGGCAGCAACAGTGGGCTTGGGTTGTAATGGGGGCAAGACAAGCGAGGCCTCGCGAATGGACTGAATTGGAGCGCCGGAAAAACCTGCAGGGAATGATCAAGGCTTGGCGTGGTCGTTAAATGGCTGTGCAAGACCCAAGCATCGGCAACGCCGGCGTGGCTCACGGTGGGGGCTGAGATTCAGCTCAACAAAGGCTCGTACACAGGCACGGATATGGATTGTCGCCGGGAACTTGTAGGCACGGCTATGGACGATGACTTCAAGCACTGGATACCTGGACAGTGGAGATCTCAGACAGCGGCAGGTTGCTTGCTGGGCGTCGAAATGAAGCACGATGGCGGGAAGACTGATGTTGCTGGAATCAACCGTGGAAGGTGATGCAGGACGCTCGGCTTGATGGAGATTCGATGGCGAGGCTGATGGAGCAAATCTCTATTTCCTTTCCCATTACCGCAATCATTCACCCGGCGTGCTCCTCTTATTTTTCTTTCTTTATTTCTCTCACTTGCTGCACTTGAAAACATTCCACGATTCTCTCCTCTTGGCTGACCGTGAATTTGTGGATTGATTGGTCCTCTTGATTTGCTTCCTTGTCACAATCTACTCGCCTCTTTCATAGTCGAGAATATTTTGAAGATATTTGCTAATTCGGGTACCGGCTGAAAGTATTTCCCTGGCTTCTCAAATTCAAGCACGATCAAGCTTAGATTAAATGAAATTTATTGGATGCGGAGATGCTCTATGATGTCCAAATGCCTAAAATGCAATGCTTAAAATTTCTTGTTTAGGGGTTGATTTTGATTCCAAAATTTTTTATGCAATAAATGACCAAACGTGTAGCCAAACTGTTGGGATCGTAGGATCCCCAAAAACCGGATTCGGCACTTAAACCGAACCCCTAAATCAATGCGGAAGATGAGCCCGGGAATTGTCACGTATCACCGATCATAAAGCACACCACAGATTCGAGCGTACCTTCTTGGCCACAGATTAGACACCGATGCCGTATTAAGGAAGAGATTTCAGTCCCGTTCAATCCGATGTTGAAAATTCGCCGTTTAAGGGAAGATGGCGTCGCTTCTTAGCTTTGGAGAGAGAGAGAATTCTTGAAGAGAAAGAGAACATACTTACAAATGCGAAGTGGTGCGTTCTTTCTCTCTCTCATTACTTTTATAGGTTCTCATTTCCACGGGCCTAATTCCCGTGGGCCGGACCTTTAGGCCCATCGTGGCCGGGCCAACTTAGGCCCATGATTAAATCCATCATCTCCCACTCGCACATGGTGGGTCAAAACCAACATGGGCGAATAGGCCCAACTGAGGCCCATCAACTGAAAATCCTCTTTTTTCTCTTTCAACATTCATACCGGTGAATAATCCGTGCGACCAGCATACTTTGAGAGCTCGTTGCTATACATCTGTTAGGAATATATAGTAGCTCATAATGGGCATCACTTTCCGAGTAAATTTAGTATGCAGTACCCTAGATCGATCGATCACATTTATATATCTCTTAATCTTATTTAAACAATGATATATATATTGTATTCACAATTATGATTATCCCAAAGACAGTTATAATTGGTCGACCAGTGAATACAAAACCACAATGTGATTCTCCAAATTCGATCTTCCTCTTTCCTTCAAACTCTCAATTTCAGTTCAACTTGCTTTTCTAAAAATGTCCCATTAGATCGAATCAACTCATGACCATTGGCAACATTCTAAGATAGCAAACACTAAATAGAAATCTTGAGAATAAGTAAGAGTCATGAGGGCACTAAAATTGAGGAACTCTATTCCTCAAGAGTCTCACACGTCATAAAAGTTGAGATCAAACTTTTGTCACTCTTATAGGTCGTCTCATGCATACGTAGTATAAAATACGTATTACGGTATTAACTCATTTCCCATGGAGCGTATGTCTACACAATCAATACCGTACAGATGATAGTTCAGACATACCCAATGTCTAACTTGAGTTCACGTATTTACTCATTCACAAAATAAATCAGAACTCACATCTGACATCTTAGACAGATAAAGTAAAATGTGTGGGTTATTTTACTTTCGGATATCGTAAGTACTATGTCCTCATCTTAACACTCAGTTAAGGCGACATACGTATTTTAGGCTTGAGCTCTCGATTATCACCTAGATAATAAGCTTAAAAAAACGTCTCATCTCTATTTATCACATAGTAAATAGAGGCGATTACCCGTGTGAGAGGGCTAATCTTTTATCTGTCCGACATACTTTCTTAACATAATATAATACACTAAGCATTAAGATGCATAAAGATCAAACAAAAGATTCATAGGCATTAATAATGAAACAACACTAGTTCATACATGTGAACAACTCAGGGAAATTACAATCCAGTACATCAGACTCTACGCAATCCTAGAGATTTTACATGACCACAAAACACATCTCTAGGTATTGGCTTTGTCATAGGATCTGCTACCATTCTATGCGTAGATATGTACTGCAAGTTCACATCCTTTCGTGCAACCATATCTTTTACAAAGTTATACTTGGTATCTATATGTTTGGTCTTGCCATAATATTTTGGATCTTTAGTGTACGCTATAGCTGCTTGGCTATCACAGTTAACCAATAACAGATGTGCAGCTTTCTCAATAACACCTAAATGATCCAAAAAATCTCTTAAGCCAAACTCCTTCTTATATTACTGCTGATAATGCCACGAACTCAGCTTCCATCGTGGACAAGGCTATACACGTTTGTTTCTTACTGCTCCAACATATGGTGCCATTATTCAATAAGGAAACAAACCTAGAGGTAGAATTCCTTTCGTCTATACCTCCTCCCTAATCAGTTTCAGAATAGCCTTTGAGTCGCAGATCCTTTCCTTGATAACTCATCATATAATCAACAGTTCCCTTTAGATACCTCAGTATTGTCTTAACGGCTTTCCAATGTGTTGGACCTGGATTGGATTGGTATCTACTCACCATTCCAACTGCAAAACATATGTCGGGTCTTGTACACATCATAGCGTACATCAAGCTCCCAACTGCACTAGCATAAGGAACATGTTTCATTTGTTCCTTTTCTTGTGGAGTCCTCGAACACAGTCTATGGCTCAATCCTTCACCTTTCGCAATAGGAGTGTCTATGGGTTTATAATCTTGCATACGAAATCGTTCAAGAACTTTATTTATATATGTTTCTTGCGAAAAAGACAACGATCTCTTCAAATGATCTCTTGAAATCTTAACTCCAATAATGTATGCAGCCTCACCCATATCCTTCATCTCAAAGTTGGAAGACAACCAACTCTTGACAGTATGAACAAACTCCATATTGCTTCCAGCAATCAGTATATCATCAACATATAATGATATGATCACAAATTGATCATTGGATCTTTTGATATATACGCAATGATCTTCATCAATCATTGTAAAATCATATGCCATTATGGCATTATGAAAACGTATATACCATTGTCTCGATGACTGCTTAAGGCCGTATATCGATCTCAAAAATCGACATACATTTTCTTCTTGGCCTTTCACTATGAAACCAGTAGGTTGTTCCATGTATATTTCTTCCTCTAATTCTCCATTGAGGAAAGCAGTCTTTACATCCATCTGATGTAACTCAAGATCCATACTAGATACTATTGCCAGAATAATGCTAATCGAGGTAAATCTCACTACAGGAGAAAACGTATCTTCATAATCAATTCCTTCATGTTGATTATACCCCTTCGCAACAAGACGAGCCTTATGCATTTCTATCGAGCCATCAGCCTTTCGCTTTATTTTTGAGAACCCACTTGTTTCCAATAGCTCTGCGTCCTTTTGGAAGATCAACCAGTTCCCAGACTTGGTTTGATTTCATTGACTCAATTTCCTCTTCCATTGCATGAATCCATTTTTCCTTACTAGGGCAATTCAGAGCCTCATTAATATTTCTAGGCTCATCCTCATCTTGTGGAGCAATCATAAAAGTTTCCCCTTCAATGTCAAAATGTCGACGGGGAATACTTTGGCGACTTGTTCGCCGTATGGGAGTTTGTACACTATGCACATCATTACTCATTATGCTTCCACTTGGATTAGATAATGATGATGTCGTCTCATTATGTGCTTGCAATTGAGAATGAGTTGAATTCAATTCATCACTTCTCATATTACTCCCACTTGGACGAACTCCACTAAGATCATTATCTTGATCCGAGGTTTCAAATAGGATGTTGTCTTCCCCTATTTCGCCCTTCTTAGGAAATTCATCTTCTAAGAATGTGACATCCCGTGATTCAAATTCAGTTATACTCTCACTTTCTTGGTCACCTATGAACACATATCATTTTGAGTGTTCCGAGTATCTTATGAAAATACTCTTCTTTCCTCTGGGACCTAATTTCCCAAACTTGTGAGAGGACTCATGTGTATAGGCAGCACAAGCCCATGGCTTAAGAAAACTTAAGTCCGGTTTTCTACCTGTCCATAACCCATATGGAGTGGAAGTAACTGATTTTGGAAGGCACATGGTTAAGTATATAGGCAGTAGTTAACAACGCATCACTCCAAAAGGTGATAGGTAAGTTAGCATGCGCCATCATGGACCTAACCATTTCCAGTAGGGTTCTGTTTCTTCTCTCTGCAACACCATTTTGTTGAGGAGTATATGGAATAGACAACTGTCTTTCTATTCCTTTTTCATCACATAATTTTCTGAACTCATCAGATAAATATTCTCGACCTCGATCGGATCTCAATGCTTTTATTTTCTTGTCTAATTGATCTCTACTAGGTTCATAAACCTTTTGAAACAACTTATTGCTTCAGATTTGTGAGAAATCAAAAAGACATATCCGAATCGAGTATAATCATCTATAAAAGTGATGAAATAAACAGCCCCATGCCTTCCTCTCACATTCATTGGACCACAGACATCAGAATGGATTAAGTGCAGAGGAAATTCAGCTCTTTTACCTTTTCCAAATGGTTTCCTTGTTGTTTTCCCTTCTAGGCAATACTTACAGATGGGCAAATCGACTTTTTCAATATTGCCCAACAAGCCCTCTTTGGCTAGTCTATTCATACGCTGTTGGCCAATGTGACCAAGTCTAGCGTGCTATACATTCACATCATTATCATATTTATTAGGAGACGTGAGAAGGGAATAACAAACATTTGTATTAACATAATCAATATCTAATACAATGAAACCATCTAGAAAATAACCATGACCATAGTAATTTGTATTCAAATACAAATCTACACCTCTATTATGGAAGTTCACATTAAAACCTAATTTAAGCAACACTAAAACAAACATTAAATTCCGACGAATTTCCGGAGCATACAACACATCATGAAGGAACAAAGTGCGTCCATCACGCATATTCAATTGGCATGTGCCAATTCCTTTCACTTCAGCTCTGGAGTTGTTTCCCACATAGATCCACTTAGTTCCAGTAGGTACTCGTCGGAATTCCACAAAGGATCCTCTATCCTTCGCTACATGGTCTGTCGCTCCTGAATCCACAGTCCACAGAGGATTAGATTCAGTCAAGAATACAGAACTTGACACATATGCAAAGTTCCCAATTATGCAAAGGGTGTGTACCTTCTTTGGCTCGCGACAATTGCGAGCATAGTGACCCTTTTGGTCACAGTTGTAACATTTCACCCTTGAGATATTCTTCACATGAGGACGTTTTCCTCTCTTTTGTTGGTTAATTCTTGGTTTCTTGCAAGGAGGACTTGATCCATTGCATTTCCACATATTGAACGAATCAATGCGCTTGCGCTTAGAGCATGAAGCCCCTTCTGAGCTTAAAGCAACACAGAAAATATATGTTTCCTGCTCTAATGCCTTGAGGCGATGATCAGCTAGCTCAAGGTGGCGCACATCATCCTCTAGATCTTCCATAACATGGTCAAGAGCTTTTAGTGCTTTTTGCTTTTCCAGCACACATTGAATTTTCATTTGCCAAATTTCATAGTTGTCACCTTTGAGCTTTTTACCTTTGCTCAGCTCGGCAACTATGCTCTTTGTGGCTGAAGCCATTGATTTGAACACATCAGACATATATGCACGAGTTATTAATGCCTATCACTTATGCATCTATTTTGCACAAACCCATCATATTAATTAATAATTTTAAGTAAGGTTTCATAATCAAAATGTCACTATGTTTCCAATCATCCTCCAAAAAACTTAACTTAAAAACTATCATTAATATGATTGTCATATGCAAAATCAATTCTATGAAGCTACAAAAACTTCTATTACTACCCATAGCTAACTACCCACAGCAACCAGCAATCACAGAAAGCAACAGATAATTGACATACAATATAATAAAAAATGCTTTCACATAATATGGCTAACATATAGGTTGCTACAACAACAACAATCAGGTAGTTAACTTTACATTAGATGTCCACCAAGAACATTAAATAAAGACAAGCCATAACATCTATAAACGATGCATCATACAACTAATAGGGAAAGCAGCTACATGGTCCAATTTCTTTTTCTTTTTCTCTGTAAAATTCTCAGGCATTCTTGACAGCCACGGAAAAACAGACGGATATCCCTTAGGATTTCTCCTACACACATTCAGTCCTGGCCCAATCGCAGTCATTCCTTGGGTCGCAGTTTTTGTGGCTCCAACCCGATGATATTCATCTACGAATTCCATTACTAGCGCCTTATAACTAGTAAATCCTTTGACCTCCCGTAGGCGATTCAACACTCCTTGCCATCCTTGTGGAAGAGTGTTCATAAAGAATCGCATCATCTGAATATCTCGCATGGGATAACCGTTCCAAATGACTTCCTGAATTTTGTTGTTGACCTCTATGACATGATCAATTATGTCGTCACTCTTTCATCGATAATCATTCAGATCGGCTATCAACCTTGTAAGCCTTTCCTTCTGTTCATCTGACATTGTGCGCACAGATGCGCGCGGCTTACGGGGAGGCATTGTTCCTGCAACAAATGCAGAACAAAAAATGGATTACATATAATCCACATAGACATAATTGAAAAAAGAAACAAATCCTTTTTTTTTTGTCAACGGTCAACGGTCGTCGGTCAACGGTCAACGGAAGTCAACGGTAAATGGTCGGTCGACGGTCGCGGTCAACGGTCGTCAACGGTCAACGCTTGCGGTCGTGGTCAACGGTCGGTGGCGATCGGGCGGCGAGTTGGCCGGCGCACCAGCGCCCGTCCGAGTGAGTCGGTCGGTCGGTCGGGTCGGGTCAAAGCCCGCCAACCGATGTCGGTGATGGCGTCACCCGGTTACCGACCGTTGGGTGACGTCATGCTGATGTCACCACGCATCGGTCCGTGGACCGGCACGTGCCGGTTCGCCACCGGCGCGTGTCCTGCACGCGCTGGACGAACCAGCGCGTCTGGGCGCATCGCGCCCACGCGCAGAGCCTTCTGGACGCGCGTGGGGGCGCATGCGGCGTCGTCCGGCGACGTGCGACATGTCGCCGGACTCGTATCGACATCACCTTCCTCCCTATGCCTTCAGATTTTGATTTCGACTTACGAAAAATCGGAAAAATGGGCGAACATGCTCGGGTGTCGGGATTCCTAGCCCCGATCCGTACGGCCGAAATGCATTTGCGAAAAAATCAATCATAAACAACAAACAGATCGGGAAAAACGTGAACTGATGCTCTGATACCAATGTTGGGATCGTAGGATCCCCAAAAACCGGATTCGGCACTTAAACCGAACCCCTAAATCAATGCAGAAGATGAACCCGGGAATTGTCACGTATCACCGATCATAAAGCACACCACAGATTCGAGCGTACCTTGTTGGCCACAAATTAGACACTGATGCCGTATTGAAGAAGAGATTTCAGTCCCGTTCGATCCGATGTCGAAAATTCACCGTTTAAGGGAAGATGGCGTCGCTTCTTAGCTTTGGAGAGAGAGAGAATTCTTGAAGAGAAAGAGAACGTACTTACAAATGCGAAGTGGTGCGTTCTTTCTCTCTCTCATTACTTTTATAGGTTCTCCTTTCCACGGGCCTAATTCCCGTGGGCCGGACCTTTAGGCCCATCGTGGCCGGGCCAACTTAGGCCCATGATTAAATCCATCACAAACTTTAGATGTCAATAATCTCTTTATTACCTATAACAATTCTTCTACCCCTTTCCTCTTTATGTTTTTTCTATCTTCTTACAATCATTAATTAGGCTTATTGAATTTTAAGACTTGCTATTATTATGCGGTGGGATCAAATGATAGTTAAATCCGCATACTTGCAATTGCAAGGACGGTGATGGGATAAAAAAATTTGCTCCACATGAGGCATGAGGTGACTGATTAAAATGTGGATTTGCATGTATATTTAGGGTGCATTTATTTTACAAAAAACATAATATTTTTGCAAAATCTTCCAGAAAATCATTTCTCTAAAAAATGGTTTGTTTTCCTTTATTTTGTGATATGTGATCGAAAAAGTCTTTTAGTGTTTGGATCTTACTCAGAAAATAATCTCAATCTCATGATTTTATCTTAGGGGGAAAATTCGATTTTTTAAATTTTTTTCTTTTTGTCTTTTCTTTTTCCTTCTTCCTCCCTCCACCAGTCTCCGAGCCTCAGCGAGGGCTGACTTGGCCTACTCCGGGCAAGCTTCGACCTTGGGAACTTGAATATATGAAGAGAAAAAAATAGAGAAGAAAACAAACGAGAATTTTTATGTGGAAAACTTGTCCCAAAATCAGGAAAAGGGAAACATCACGGTGCTGCACTTGGTAGTGGAAGTATAATCTAGGGTTATAAGTTTTAGCATTATCTTTTACCCTATATATAGTAGGAGTCTAGGGTATACATAATTAATATGGAAATTACATGTATGCTATTAGCAACAATAAAATCCCTATTGTCTACTTTAACATTACAGGATGGGTGACCTATTGGGAATTGCCTGCCTAAAATAAATTGTTTCTGCACTTGAATATTATTTTCCTCTATTAGACTCCATAACTCTATCAATCTCCCACTTGGAGGCTAATCTTAAAAAGAAAAAAAAAAAAAAAAAAGAGCAATAATTTTTTATAGTCTTTATCTTTGTAGCCCAAATTGTCCTAGTGCGGCAGCCTCCCTCATCACTTACTATGGAGGCCAACTAAGGCCATACACAACCTCAGTTTCTTAGTGGTACCAACCTTTGTTGACATATCTGCTGGATTTTCTGCACCAACAATCTTTTTCAATGACAAAGTCTCATCATCTATCAACTGGCGAATTTGATATACTTTAACTCAAATGTGTTTCGTCCTTGAATGAAATACTAGATTCTTTGCAAGACAAACAACACTTTGAATGTCGCTGAAAATAACACTGTTATCCTGCTCCTTGCTTAGCTCCTTCAAAAAAATTTCAACCAAATCATCTCCTAACCAACTTCAGATATAGCAACATCCTCTGTCTCCTAACCAACTTCAAATATCGTCCGAATGTTATGTTACACAAATATAGAGGGTAGTTCCTCTATTTGGACGTAGCATCTGAACTTTGAGCACATAGAACAAGCAACTAAACAGACAAAAAAAGAAAGAAAAAAGAAAAATAGTACAAGGGCCAATATTGCCATGAAGTCTCAACTTCCGCTTTCAATTTCGAAGGGCGCTTGGTTGCTTTTGCTATCATCATTTCCTGAAGCATTGCTTTTGAGGATGCCATCACATTTGCTTGATCTCTCACCAAGCAAATGCTCAGCTTCTTCAAGATCACAGCTCTGATTCACCCATGGATGCCTGTCCATCACCCTCATTAGTCCCTCCAATTCCATTGCCACTTCCTTCATGGTCGGCCGATCTTCGCCTTTCACACTCAGGCATCGGTTCGCCAGCATTGCGACTTCCTTAATCTCTTCTGGGTTCCCCTCGTTCAGCACCCTCGGGTCAATGATTTCGATCAGCCTCTCGCCCTTTATTGCAGAAGCAAAATACAAGGACAAGTTCCTCTCATTCTCAGCCCGATCGAAGGACAAGGCCCTCAGTCCAGTCAGCAACTCAGCCAACACGACCCCGAAGCTATAGACATCACTCTTCTCAGTCAACTGGCTCGAGTGGAAGTACTCTGGGTCCAAGTACCCGAGTGTGACTTGAACCAGCGTGGTCAGCTGCGTCCGGTCGAGGGGGACTAGCTTGGAGGCTCCAAAATCGGCAACCTTTGCAGTGAAATTTTCATCCAACAATATGTTCATGCTCTTTATGTCTCTGTGCAAAATCTGAGCAGATGCATCGGAGTGCAAGTACGAGAGCGCACCTGCAATCTCCCCCGCAATGCGCAGACGAGCCCTCCAGGATAATGTGGACTCATGGCCACACTTGTGTATGTGGTCGGCAAGGGTGCCATTGTTCACAAACTCATAGACTAATAAGGGGACCTCTGTCTCGAAGCAATAACCGATTAGCTTAACCACATTGCGGTGATTAACTTGGGAGAGGATGATTAGCTCGTTGATGAATTCTTTTACCTGACTTCGGTCCAAAATCTTGGCCTTCTTGATGGCGACAACCGTATTGTCTGGTAAGATCCCTCGATATACTGTTCCTTGGCCTCCTTGGCCTAGGATTCGGTTTTCATGGTAGTGGTCCGTGGCCTTCTTGAGCTCTTCGTCGGTGAATATTCTCGCCGATTCAACGGAGCCTTCGTGCTCAGAAAGAAGGCTGTCCCTCATAAGGCGGCCCCCATTTTCTAGGAAGAACTTCTCTCTCTGTCCGCGGATTTTTCTTTCTCTCAGCCCCCAATATAACCAGGAAATGACCAAAAGAACCAGCACGAAGCTTATGCTCACACCTAGGAAAAGACGTCACATTCGGCGTACAAACAAATCAGTCGTCCATCACCCGATCTAAGGTTCACACACCCAAGAAAAGGGGGAAAAAAAGAATCGAAATATGCCTAACTCTTTCCTTTTCATTGCTCAAACAATCTTTTGTTAATTTGGGAAAAAAAAAACAAAGAATCGAAATATGCTTAACTCTTTCTTTTTCATTGCACAAAACAATCTTGTGTTAATTTACTTCTCTGTCCTATTTTCTTTTCTTCTCCATCAACTTGAAGCTTTTGTATTAAGACGAACCTTGATAATAGCAAAGTAAACCTAAATATGTAATTATGCTGAGAGTATCTTTTGATAACAGGAATGATATATTGCATCAAGTGGATAAAACATGCTTGATTCTTTTTCAACAACAAAAGAAAAAGTGGTTGATTTTGTTAATATCGAATTGAATAAATTGAGATGACAATACATGTATATAATATCAATTTAATTCATGGACACAACTAATTCAAAGAGAAAGATTTACATTCAAAAAATCACGATAATAACAGCAGAAGATGGAACAATGACATAATAACAACATTTAAAGAATGCGAATGAATTGCAAGATAAAAGAAGCTTTTATATGATGAAAAGGTTTGAGCAATGTGTGACTTACTGACCTAGCACGACGTCGATTGAGCGAAACCTCTTTTCATGGATGATATGAGGACAACCCTTGCCATCTTTTCTTCCATCTCCTTGGGATCCCTCTGGACATGAACAATTATACGTTCCTGGCAAGTTCGTACATATTCCAACGCAGGGTTGTGAAATCACGCATTCATTGATATCTGTAGGAATATATTCCAATTAGAACAAGCATTCCGACTCCATTTCAATTGGAAGAAACTCGAAAAAGTAGATAGAATTCTATGATTTGGCAACACTTTCAATTTTCAGAGGACATGTCAAGTCAAATTGCATTTCTTGAGATCACGATACCTCACCACACTTTTTAAGGGATGGGTCGTTATCTCAAGAGCTTAACCTTAACCAAGCACTTAATTTTTGTTTAGAATAGAAGATTTAAGAATTATCGAACAAAATTGTGCCATTACCAACTAGAATAACACATCACATAGAAAATAATTCAAAAATAACTGTCTATAAATACAGAAAAATGCTGGATGTATTAACATCGGTACATGAAATTGATTTACAAGCTAATTTGACCGACTCATATTGAGGGTTCAGTATGGATCATTTGTTTATAGACTCAATTGCCGTCGACCACTTTAGTTTGTAAAACAATCGTTCGGACTAAATTTAGGAGAGAAGAATGTCTAGAATATGAGGAAGGATTACTATGAATATCTACAGATTATTGCTAAGGGCTTCATAGGTCATATTAAATTTCAAGCAACGAAAATTCGTGCTACCGAAAGAAGAAAAATGATCATGTTCTACGGCCTAGATTGTTATGATTTTTAAGATTATAAATTTTACGTGATTATTACAAGAATCATCTAAAAGATGTACATTCATGAAGTCAAAATTTGGTCCTCTGACTTAAAAGTTTTGAACACTTCCTTTCTCTAGGTTTTTCATGCAATTGGATCCATTTAACATGCTCGCCCGTATTAAAATAATGATCGGCGATTCTATACATGAACACTTGTTCGGATGGTCTAATGAAAAGACTGGAAAAGGTACCTTGACAACCATTTTGGAGATAGGGGTTCCCTTGAAAACCCTCGAAGCAGTGGCACTGGTAGCCCTTTCCATTCTCAGCATCTGTACAATTGGAGTTATCTTGGCACATGTAGGTCGTTGTATTCTTCTTTGCATCATCGCATGTTTGATCTGGAATTAACCAATCGAGAACTAGAGGGGCCACATCAAATGGCAGCTGGTACAGATTGTCCTTAGAGAAGCTAAAGAAGCCGTCTTCCGCTACGAAAGCGTATCCGCATGGATTGAATTCCCAGATGCCAGAATGATTGTTGTAGCTAGTGACAGAGATGTCGTATCGGTAGGCGTCTCGAGGTATGCTAGTCTCGCAGCAACCAATGCCTGAGCACGACCCATTAATCACGTCCGAGATGTTGCCGCATGAGGACAAGCACCCCGTCACATACGTGCTTCCGCTGAAGGTCGCGTACGTGTCGCATCCCACGGCGATAAATTTGTTTTTGGTAGAAGATATGGGGAAATCGGGAAGAACGAGCGAAGTTTTATTCCGGTGGGTTCTGCCAGACGAATTATAACAATCTATGGCTACAAATATTGTTACACTAATCTCGTGATTCTCAAAAGATATATTGAGTATTTGGATATTAGAATCTCTACCGTACATATAAGGAGTGGGAGTGTCAGTTGAGTTGTCGCAAAAGATGAGGAAAGGCTTTGATTCTTTGAAGTAGCAGTCGTTGCCGGCGTTGTTCATCCCAAATGGGTACGCGAAGGTGAGGTTGCCACATCTGTTCGCGCATCCGGGCTTTGTTGTTTGGACTACATCCGCCGTAATAACTGAGAATAGAGCCACCAATGAGCACAACAACAGCACAACTCTCAAGGGAAGTCTATGGAGCAGCATGGATCCACCCATATTCTTCCTGAAATGAAGTGATTGTTTGCAACAAGATGATGAGCTTCATAGCCTGATGACAACCTTTATAAGCGATGATGGAGCTTCTAGAAAGCTAAGCAGCATATGCATTATTCATAGTCCCCACTATATTGATAGTCTTCGCGGTGATTACATCATTACTAATCAATCATACGATTTTGTCCACCATCCAATCCTAGCATATTCTTTGTCAGTTGTGGGGTCATGCGTGTTGTCAGCTGTTCGATCCAAAACTTGTAATCATCGACCGCAAGATCCCGCTGCCAAGTAACTCCATGAAAAATTAAAGTAGAAATTTCAATCACTATTGCTCTTAATTTAAACTCTCCAAAGAAAAGCAACTTTCTTTGCTCTTTTAGCTTGCATTCGGTCCCGTTCCTTGTCCAAAGCATCAGATGCAACTGACATTTACTCTCTACGGCTCTTCACTAAGAAGCCTTGACAAGCCTGTCGTGATTCACGTTGTGGCGTCGCAATCATTCGTAGGAATTTCCAAACTGACTCGCAAATAATAAAAGTCGTGAATAGATAGATATTTTTTTCTTTTCAATCTCAGAATTAGTTTCGATGGGTGGTGCTCATAAACTATTGCATGCACATCTCTAACGTATGAACTCCTTAAATATTTATACAAATATCAATATCATATTTAAATATTTATGCGCAATGTAATATTTCGATTTATGCTATGTACAATTAAAAAAAAAATAGGTACATCGATGATAAGTAATAAAGATTAATTAGATACGGCAAGAAACTATTGATTCGGGTCAGTTCGAATTTGAATTTGAAAATCAAAATAGTACCATACAACCCAAATATAGAAGACGCGTGAGAACGAAATTTGCGGTGTTTAGATATGATTTGCTAAGTAAAAGGACTTCAAGAGTCCAAAATTGATTTTGAGATTTTTCTTAGATTTGTCTATAACGTTTCAGGTAAATTCTAAGTCAATGCGGTCAATTTTCTTGGCAATTTCTCAAGTATGGGAATATGTCTCATCAAGGTGCTTTCATTATCCTGCCAAAGACTTGAAAAGTCAAGCAAGTATGAAGTGTATGCAACAGGAGATGACAATCCCTAAAATTCGTTAAAGAACTCATTGCCCTCAAGGAAACCTTTAAGAGGTTTTATAATAGAAAATTAGCAAGAAGAAAATTCTAAACCTATTATACTTGTACAAATTCAATCATAAAATCTTCAATTGTGCTAATTAAAACTCAAACCTTTTGAAAATTTACCAATTTTCTGATCAAATTTGACCAAAAATCACTATAGTATATAATTTTTATAATTTTTCGGAAAAGGCCAAGTCAAGGCAGCCAGTTTCCTTGGCAATTTCTAATGTGTGACAATATGTCTCATCTGGAGTTATGGCCCACCAAGTTTGGGTGCATCATTAATAGAGAGTATAAATGAGACTAGATGCTTATTCCGCCAAGACTTGAAAACTCAAGCAAGTACTAAGCGTATGCAATGGGAGATCACAATTAGAAGTGATTGGTTCCTAGATGGTTCTCCGCCAAGACTTGAAAAGTCAAGCAAGTACTAAGCGTATGCAATGGGAGATCACAATTAGAAGTGATTGGTTCCCAGATGGTTCGAACATGCCCTGAAATCAAGAACTAGACCAAAAGGATCGATTCCTTGTTTCTAAAATCATTAACCGGACTAGTGCCCTTGAAATCGAACTGACCAATTTGGTTCAGTTCCCTGGTGGATTATGGAATCGGTGGCATGTTCAAATTTTTTATTTATTTATTTGTCATTAATGTTCAAGATGAATTTAAGATGTTCTTGATAATCAAGACGTTTCTACAATCAATGAATTAAGTGTAACAATAAAGGTTTCACATAAATTTTTTTTACAATCGTGGCAAAATTTGGTTTAAATGAGCAACTATTGTTATGCTTTGATTTGTTCTTGTCATCTTACTCACATCCTCAAACCAAATTACATTTTCCAGTTCAAAGTAAAACCACAAATATGATCCGAAATCTAGTCACTGCTAAGTAAAAGGACTTTGAGAATCTGAAATTGATTTTCAGAAATTTCTAATGGTCGACCAAAAGTTTCAAGTAAATGCCAAGTCAATGGGTCGATTTCCTCGATAATTTCTTATGTAGCACAATAGGTCGCATCAGAATTTATTATCGCCTGCCAACTTTGACTACGTCATTAATAGATGTAGGGTGCTTTCAGTACATTGCCAAGACTTGAGAAGTCAAGCAAATCAATGGTAAGCGTATGCAATGGGGGAGAGATCACAACCCCAAAACAGGAGAATGAGAAAGAAGAAAAATCAACTAGAGCATAATGGTTTGTGTTGGGGATTTTGTGCATGAAATGTGTTTCAAGGTTGATGGATTTTATACTCTGAAAATTTGTATTTTCCTATTTCTAGACTGTATCTATGCATTCTAAAAAGGAGTAAGTGGTAGCTTCAAAATAATTAATCAACTAGCTTCAAAGAGGTAAAATATCAACTTTTTTAATTGTTGTGTTACCAAATTAAGATGTTGTAATAAGATTCCATTATATACTTTTAAATTAAGAAAAGATACGTCACATGCAAATATTTTTTTTTTCCTTTTTCTCAGCTAGAATTTCCAACTAATATGGATTGTGAAAGGAAAATTGTCCAAATAGTCCTAAATCTATTGCACTTTTGTCAATTTAGTCCTAAATTTTTCAATTTTGCCAATTGAATCCTAAACATTTGCACATTTTGCTAATTCAGTCATAAATCTTTTCACTTCTTGTCAATTGAGTTTATTCGGCCAGTTTTGGTTGGAAATTGTTAACATGAACGGCCGACGCTAATGTGGCACTTTTTAAATAATATTTTAATAATATTTTATTTTTATGGTTTTTTTTTTGTTTTTTTTTTTTTTTTGGTTTTAGATCTAGTCGACAAGAGTTGTTGGCCAACCCTCGCTAGCCACAAGTGAGGGTGGGCCGAACCTTGCTAGCTTTGGACAAGGGCGTCGCGCCCCTTGCCAACTCTAAGCAAGGCTCATGACGCCCTCACCGACAAAGGTGAGGGCACGCAAGCCCTCACACAGAAATGGCAAGGCCCGCAATGCCTTGCCAAATTTGGCCAAGCAAGGACTCAGCGACCCTCCCTAACCCCGGGTAAGGGGGCGACCTCACTCAAGGCCTTCACTTGGCACCCCCTCACCTTTGCCGACGAGGGCGTTGTGACCCTCGCCCAAAGCTCTCGAGGGGCACAATGCCCTCGCCCAAAACTAGTGAGGGTCGGTTGGACCTCGCCTATGGCTGGCTACGGTCACTGGCCCTCGCTTGTGGCCGACGCCGGCCAAGTCCGAACTCCCAAAAAAAAATCATAAAAAATTCAAAAAATTATTAAATTATTATTTAAAAAGTGCCACATCAACACTGGCTATCCACATTAGTAATTTCCGATAAACTAAATTGACAAGAAGCGAAAAGATCTATAACTGAATTGGCAAAATTAAAATATTTATGACTGAATTAACAAAAGTGTAATAAGTTGAAGACTTTTTAGACAATTTTTCCGATTGTGGTTGATACGCATTTGTGAAAAATTATCATCATCAAGAATTTTATTTTTCCTTTTCCTTTTTCTAATCAAGTGACCGTAGTTATTAGCTTATTTTAAGTTGTGGAGTTAACATCAGCAAGTCCTAGAGACTTTCGCAGGACAATTCCACTACAAATCCTCGTGTGACAAAGTCTTTGTGCGGTGTCGTGCGCGTTTAAATTTTCCAAATGCACGATTTATTGGACATATTTCTTCGACATATATTTCTTCAATCTTCCGTCGCTGCTTGTCCAGAAAAACAGGCCATTGTGGGCTAAAGACTGGTGCACAATTGTCACAGAAGAGCCACTCTTACTTTACAAATAATCCGTGGGAAACAAAAAGTCTTGGTCTTCTCCTTTCCCAATTGATTTTTATACTTTGGTACATTGGCGATGTTACTTCTGCACATGGCAAATTTGGTCTTTTGGGGCATTGATTAGTGCAAAAATTGAAAGTTGATAGTGAAAGGAGAAGACCTAATCTCTCTCTTACACGAAGAAAGAGACTTCTTGTTTAACTCTATATTTGAACAATTCCAAACTTAATATTGCACCCTAACTCTCAGTCGTCAGGCAGCAATCATCGAGAAGATAAGCTGTACTCTGAGCCGGAGACCGGGGAACTCTTGTCACAAAATGAGCTGCTCTTACTTTTCAAATTATCTCCAAAAGATTAATTTTAGAAATCTAGAGTCTAAGAAATTGTCTCTCCATCCATGGGAATAAGAAAAAGTCAGGTCTTCTCTTTCCCTATCGATTTTAGATACATTGTATATGGGGGACATTGCTTCTGTGTTGGAGCGTTCATATTAATGTAAAAACTAAAAGTTGATAGGGAAAGGACAAGACCATACGCTTTATATGTTTGAGCATTTCCAAAACATAATATTGGACCGTAACTGTTAGTCATTATATGGCAATGATCGATGGAAGAGCGAACTTATTGACAAATTGACGTAGAGAAAGCTAATGCTTGGAAAGGATTCCGAAAGATAGTGTTTAATTTGAATAAAGAAGTGCATATTACAATATCTTAGGCGTCTTTTTATAAGGAGGTTGCCATCTAGAAAATAACTAAATAACTGAAATCTAATAATAAAATAAATGAAAAGATATTGATAAAAGGGAAAGTTATCAAAACACAACTAGAAAATCTGAAATCTAATAACAAATTAAAGGAAACGCGTGAATCAAATATTGTAACCCATTTGTAATCTCGAAAATCACGCAATACTCTTTGATTTGTGGGACCGCCCGCTCCTATGACGCTCCAATGTTTCCATAAAGGCAGCATGTTGTTCTACATCACAAATTTCATCAATTAATAACCTTTGAAATTTCTCTTTATAATAATAATAATAATTTTTTTGGGCGAAACGGGTCGAGAGACAGGCCCTACTAAACCGACCCGAACCTTATGGGTCTGGATTGAGCTAAAACCAGGCTGGCTTCAAAGCCCACTACGATTCTACCCTTTTCTAAGCCAATTGAAAAATAAACTAAAATCCCAAGCAAGCCTACTCTTCCACTAAAGCTACACCAAGCCCAAGCTCAGCTAAATACCAAAACCAGCTCATATTTGCCAAGCTTCAATTTGAGTCCAAAACCCACTAATCCCGTCGCTAGAGTTCAACCCGAAATTTCTATTCCCCTTCCTCATTCATTCTGTCCAACACGCTACTCTCCACCGTTTCCCTTTCTCACGTTAAGGCCAACCAACCAATGGACGAGGAGTTTGAGAAACCTTAGACTAAGCTTAGAAACCTTAGACTAACCTTACGACTAGGAAGCTAGGTCACGAACAAAACACTTCACAGTGGGTATAAAAATATTCTTCGCCCAACTTTCATCATCAGCTACCATATCCAAGCATGATCGCCGTCCAGCACCCATCCGAGATTTTACAAAATATGGTCACAACACGATTGAGCCAAACAATGGCATTTTAAGGAACCCAACAGACAAGCTGGTATGGAGATCCCCCTACCGCGAGCTCGTGCAAAGGAAAATTGCGGACGGCCTTGTCCGCCAGCAGATCCAAGCATTTTCTTTGTCAGCTGTGGGGTCACGCGTGTCGTCAGCCATTCTCAGCCGTTCGATCCAAAACTCGTGATCATTGACCGAAGGACTTGAGCACAACAAATTTGCAGCGCTTTAGCCCACGGCAGAGTCGACTCGGCCCGACCTTTTAAAAAATACGTTTACTAAATCAATTCCGGTACTTCAATATTCTATCATTCTTGTTCTTTAGGACCAGCTAATGGAGAAACTCGCCGGCAGTGCCGTGGTGACGGAAGGTGATGTTACATTCGGTGACGCAAGGAGGGCCTACGATTGGGCAGTATAAACAAGAACTGAATGGGTCAAAAGTGGGACTTGGAACGAGTTGGTAAGTCAACGGGGTATGGTATAAGCAGAATGATAACTGAAGTCGGGCTGACATCTCGACTGAAAGGGACACTACTAATTCCCGGTGGCTTCATCCACAAGTTCTCATCGTCAGATTTATACAAACGCTAGTTAGCATGCCCCTTACTTTGGCCGGGTTCACTCTAAAAGATCCTTTAAAAAATTGGTTTAATTATAATAGGTATCAATTATCTATTATTAGATAGTCATCACAAATTAATATTGTTAAAACAGTTAGGGACCCATGATAGAAAAGTAATTACTAATAAGCGGAGCTGACAATATGTTCGCGCGTGTGCTTGCCACTTGATATCTCATGAACTACCGATCTATTATGGTACGACGTTTGACATAGTTTTGCCATTCAATCCATAACTAAAATAAATAAAAGGTCTATGAAAAACTAATCTCTTGTTGAGTTAATACCTTAAAATAAAATAAAAAATAAAAAGGATAAACTCCAGACGGTATTTCAAAAAGCACATCAGCATTTTATCATTCATTAAATTAGAACTTAAAAAAAAAAAAAAAGACCTATCTGAGAAAGCATTTTATAGTATACTCTTCACTGACATGGATATTTATGAATGTGGTCTTTAAGTCAAAATAGCTTAGTTTCCTTGGACGCTGCGTATTTTTATCAACGTGACACAAAGCAAACTTCATCCGCAAAACAGAACATGACACAAGGTGAAGGAATGCAGGAGGAGCCCGCTACCACAAGCACAAGCACCGCTACAAGACCTCGATTGAGAACAATTCTCCAGGCAAAAAGGTAAGCACCGTTTCACGTTTAAAAACCTATGACATGAGTCAGTGGGGTAAAAAGGAGAGCAGCCCAACACCAGAAAAATGTTGGATTTGCACAGACTGGAAGGATCCAAAGTAAGCAACTCTTTTAAGTTTCATTCCAATTGACCACCTCACAACAACAAAAATGGCACCACTGCAACATGACTTGCCCTCACTAATCAGAGAGAGTAACAAAGAAAGCACGCGTAACATGGACACTGTTACATATTATTGAGAGACTTGGTCCATGATATTGTAAGTACCATGCGTAAAGTAGAACTTCCACACTACAAGAATTCTGTATCAAGGGGGTGAGCAACAAAGCAGTGTCTCCACCAAGATCAGAAAATTAAATTCACATTTTGATGTCTCAAGGGGATGGGGGGCCAAAGAAAAAAAAAAAAAAGAAGCTTACTCTTCTTGATGTTGAAGAAAAAAATGCAGCTGGACAGTTATTCTGTTACAACATATCTCAGAGAGAAATCAGCTTTTTGATGCTATCATAGTACAACTAAATGCACAACAGGGTATGAGCTGCAGAAACTACAACAGCTGTCGCTAGAACAAAAACAACAAAAGGGTTAGCAATTTCCTCATCACCTTCATATTCTGTTGTTGTTGAATCGAAGCTACTGTCAAATATTGCACAGCTTTCACAATGATATGCCATCCGATGTTGTGCAACCAGAAGTCAGCAAGACCCCACAAAAACTCCTCGGAAAATCACTGATCATCCTAAAAGCACATTTTCAGAAAATTGGTTGCTAGAGTTACAAAAATGATGACTAAATGATACTGTTCCTCCCAAGAAAAAATCAGCCATATCAAGTTCTCAGCAATTCATCTCTACACCAGCCAATTTCTCCTCGTCATTGAGAGTATTGGCCGCAATTAAAAGCATGTCCATTCCACCTCTACCTTTGTCCGCATCCTCTTCACCATTTTCATTTGGCTTTTTGTCCGGTGTCCGGCATTCCCCATTCTGCACAACTTTCCTCCTCTGTTTATTTTCAAAATTCTCATACGCCTTCTTCACCCTGCGTATTGCTTGAATCCCAGCGTCACATTTTCTACAAAACCATTTTCCCCTTGGAATTGAGGTGCGTGGCTGTTTCATGCAGTAGATATGATAAGCTTGATCACAACCATCACACAAAACAATTTTGTCATCATCTCGATCCGTGAGGCAGCCTCTACACAAACAAGAAGGACAGTACCAACGAGGACTGTAGGACTTCAACTGCTTGGTTGTCAAGCACCTCCTATAATAATACTTATTGGGACAAAAAGGATGCTCGCACATCCTGAACTTATCCCCATTTTCAATCTCATTCCCGCATATTTTGCATGTACTGGAGATTTTGGTCTCTTCAAATGGGTTAATCCCCAAATCTGAGCTGCAATTTGCATCTTCCAACGTAGTAAGAGCTTCTTCATCAGCAAACCCATTGGCGGCACTCCTGGAAGCATTCAATCTCTCGCAGACAACACAGTTCTCATGGGGAGAAGTGATTCCGCTTTCCGTGCAACTAGCACAGTACCAACTTCTAGGTGGAATCTCTTTCACTGCAGGCTCAATGCAAGAGACATGGTATATTTCCTCACATGAATCACAAACTAAACATTCCATTCCATCAGCCTTCAGTTCACAATGCCGACAGGTGCTTCCGTTATATGCACCACATTCCTCTGTTTGCTCCAATTTAGCATCAACGAGAGCATCCCTCCCAGAGACCTATTCATAATAAACGACTTGTCAAGTCATAAACAGAATTGACAAAATCATCATTTCAAGAACTCAGGTCTGAGAGGATTCGATATGATCCTGATAATAGCTTCTGCTAAAGCTCTAGATGTACTAATCTCATAGTGCAGATACCATAAAACATAGGGTGAACAAACTATTAGGTTCATCAATGAGTTTCTAATTCACAAAATACATAAGTTAAACTCCTAGACAGAAGCATCAAAGATTACAAAAGGAATACAACAGCAATGAAAGTGCAAAAATAAAAAGCAAACAGTGGCAGAAAAAAGT
This sequence comes from Eucalyptus pauciflora, assembly GCA_007663325.1. NCBI lineage: Eukaryota > Viridiplantae > Streptophyta > Magnoliopsida > Myrtales > Myrtaceae > Eucalyptus > Eucalyptus pauciflora. The sequence goes on along the minus strand of VMYD01000132.1, from coordinate 9,823 downwards.
CAGATAGCAGCATCACTACCACCCTTACCCACAAACACTAATGTTTTGTGCAAAATAACAAAGCAAAGCTGAAAAAAGTTAAAAAAGAATGTATTCACTGGTCCGGATCAAAGAATGAAAAAATTTCAATGGCCCCCAGTTACACAGAATTACAACATGCATGAAAGACTCCCATATAATGAATCCGTGGCCTTCAATTATGCAGAATTACAACATGCACAAAAGACTCCCATATAATGAATCCACATAAATTCCATTTCCAAGCAAACATGGAAATTGAGGGAGTGATTCATCGTGCTTTAAACATCTTCTGTCATTCTGTTTGTGCACAGTAAATACAGAACGGAAGAATCTAATCTACAAAGACAATTATTTGCAAATCTTAATCAATTATATTTATGCACCTGCACCAGAATAATGCACCAAAAAAATTTACTCAGCATTTTAGGAAAAGTTACCACGAATTTTCCTCCATCAGAATAGCTTTTGTCAGCATTTGGCCCCTGGGAGAAACAGACACAACTTCAGACTTACCTTTAAAGAGAAATTGACAGCAAAGACTGTTGAAATGCATATCTCAAAATACTTCAAAAATATCACATATTTGCAATACTCCTTAGATATGTCAGTGAGACTCTTTGCCAAAGAAGCTAATCCAGTGCCAATCTCTTCAAGCTTCCTCCAAACCTGTAGCATTTTACGAGGTTTAATATACGCCGTGCAGCTTATACAAGAAGGTAACTTTTTGCATACAACTTTGATAATAGGATGATTAGAAGTCCACTACTATAAATCAAAAACTGCAACAGATATTTGAAGAACTGGCAGAGATCCCACATCCAAATCAAGATGCACAAAAACAAACATCACAAGTCACAGACTAAAAAGAATCTAGGGAAGAAATAAAACACCAAGGACATAGAATGTCATTGCATCCAATGGAGAAACCTTACAAGAGCATGCAGTAGTAACTGCACCTAGGATCCACCTACTCTTAACAAGTATTCAATTCTGGAACCAGCTTAGATACCTTCATTGCAGCAAACACATTAATTGAATTATCCTAATAATTTAATTAAATCACATATTCAGAGCTATTTCCAAGTACAACTTTCAGTAGATAATCATATTTTCCAAGTATAGCACATCGGTATATCTATCCAATATTGTTAGAATGTCGGTGGTAATGGCCTGAAAGAAATTTCACAAGCCACTGACAGGAAAGGAACAGAAAAGTAGCCAGGATTAAAATGAAGGATAAACCTGAAAACCCTTCTCGAAGCATACATTCAACAAAACCCTTTGGAGTTCAAACACCCTCTCAGGCAAAAGATTTACAGAATGAAACTAGGAAAAAAGAGCATGAGTTCCATTAAAATCAACTGCAATTTATTCTATTTACACTGTTTCTAACATAGAGCAGATCCTCATTAATCTGACTCCACAGACTAAACAGCGAAATGAATGGGACTATAACATGACGTTAAAGTTCGACTCCCAGCAGACTCTTCTACATAGCTCCAGCATGGTAGCACATTTTCAACTAGGAGCTTTCCCATCCTTTAGATCATCACAACTCACTACAATTCCCTTCCATTCTCCTATACATCCCAGCAACGTCATTAAAGCTAAAACACCAAGGCTTTTCCTTCGAATGACTTCTCAAAGACTCGATTTAAACCTAATCCTACATAAGTAAAGAAAATACTATAACAACCTGAAGTCATAGGCCAGTCAAAATGAAACTATTTATATTTCATAACCAGATCCCCTCTGAAAGTTTTACCAAAAAAGTTGCATTTTTAAACAAAATCATCAATTGTTTTGCACTGGACATTCATCTATACCCGACATGGAACCTTCATTTTGCATTACAGAACTGCAACTTAAGTTTACAAGAATATTAAAAGATTGAAAATATGCTTTGAATTTTTTAAAGAGACTTGGAAAAATGCAATCCATTGGGTTCAATGCAAGATACCCTACAATTCTGCAGTACAGAAGGTCTGACAAAGAATCCATTTATGTTGACCTATATAAATTAACCCTTTTAAGTTCAAGACTTGATCTGGTACTTGAGACAGAGATTTAAGAATGTAGAAACCATAAATAAAAGCTTGACAATTTACTCAAATCTAGATATAACTCACTTAGGACATCAGAGAAAAGAAGATGGTAGTAACACATTGGAAGGAAGATTGCAAAGAAGGGTTTCATCATGAGAAAAACATCAATAATGAATGTCCCAGCTATCACATGTTGGCACCACAGTTACAAAGGCCCCAGAGAATTGGAGAAGCGATTCCTTAGAAGACAACTGATCTTCGTAAGGCATATCCGGATTTTACTGTTATTCTGCCAGGTGAAAAAACATTGGCTATTCTATCTAGCAAGAAGGGAAGGAGGAAGAGAAATATTCTAATCAACAAAATCTTAAGCAAAAAGAGAGCTTTCCCAAGATCAAAAAAATCAAATGGAATTTAAGCCAAAAGAAAAAATGGTCAAATGTTTATGTAGTTTTAGAAAACAAAAGGAGTGTATGTACATGATAATGACAAGTAGCTGTCTAAGCTTCTCAGCTGTTGGCCAGCAGAAGGAATCCATCCTAGATCTGCTTTAATCACTGCTCACAGAAGAGGAAGACAACCAAAAGAACTGCAAATTCCTCGCCAAATTTGACATTTCAATCAACTGCATGCACAGTAGTTGCTAAAGTCAATGTGACAGAGCATACAAAGTGAAACTTCTTTCGGTTATATAAAATAACCGAAAGATGTAACAGAAAGGGTGCAATTATAAACCATTGAAGGATTTCTCATTGTATAGCATGAGACCACAAATCAATTTGCCAACATATATATTGAACAGTCTCGCATGAACTCGTCAACACATCCATGTCAAGATACTTTACTACAATCAGCAATACGTCAGTTCTACCAATGATATGATACCTGTAATATGTCCGAAGAGAAAAGTAGTTGGGACTGTTCATAAGCTCCCTCCTTCATCCGTGAGTTAATAAGGCGAAAATCCAACACTCTGTCAATCTTGGTTTCTGGAAAGTTTTCTCAAAGAAGCTTGCATAATTGGCTGAATTTTCCTGAAACTATTATGTTGTGAAATGCACGTTGACTCAATTCGGTGATCATCTCATGGTTAGATCCATTCATAGAGGCCTTAGATGTAAGGTCAGCACCATTGGCAGCAATTCCATTCTGCACCCCTGCAGCTTGGGGAGAGGTGCCCAGCCTATGCTGATCTTTCAACTGAGTATCCTGCTTAGAAACCAAAAAGCAGCCACCTGTTAAAATGAGATAAGCAATGTAGAATTAGGTGTAAAGTGACAATGCATAAGTAGTAATTTTGATGGCACCAAAACCTTGGCTTTCGTATTATCAATTTCTCTAGCTTGACGTGCCAGGGCATTGTGGATGCACTGTCCTATACCACCTCGATCACTCAATGACTGGAATATGTGCTCCAACACAATGCTACTGCACTGGCTCTGTGAGTGCTCGTTGCAACCATTTTCAACAGCATGATGTACCACAGAAGGAACATGAAGCTGCTCAGACACATGAAAATCTGAAGCTCCAACTATTGGTTCCCCTGAAATCTGCAATAAACCAAATAAGCATCCAAGAGAAGACTAGAAGCACCATAAATCAGACTCTAACCAGGCAAAGTCACCGTTTTTTCAACGACATTCAAACCAAATGAGCTGCATGAATTATTTCCTTATACTTCTGGGAAGTATCTTAACGTTATGCAAAAAGCAAAAACACCACCACTTGCTAAAGACAGCTGTCCCACAAGCACAATAAAAATCAATCCAGGAAACCCTGCAAGTCTACAGACTAAGCCATGGGTGCAGGAAACTTATTTTTAGCGGTGAATCTGTGACATCTACATGCTTACCTAATCTGAGAAGCTTTGGAAAAAGTTACTCAGGTGATAGTTATCTATCTTTTTCTATTGGTTGAAAGCCACAACTAATTAATAAAATTGCTTTACTCAATAGTATAGGTTGTAGAGACATAGATAAAGTTTATATGCAGAAACATTCACATAACAGCCATCTCAACCAATGATTCAAATCACCTAATGAGAAGACCATCACAAAGATCAAAATTTGAAGTACGACTGAAAAGTAATTGTCTGCACTAGAAGCCTTAGAATCATCGAAGGGCAAGTTAATTCAAATAAAAGCAGCAAGTTAATTATGACTGTTTCACCCATAAAAAGAGATTATCATTATTTTGGATACTGGAGGTGGAAATGCTTTGAATGTACGGAGGACTGCGAAAGAATTGATAGCAGCAGGAGCTGCCGCTGTTTTCTAGGGGTACTAGTTTCAGCCGAGAGAGGTATAATGCTGCTCCTTCTACGAAGCTCTCACTCTCAGCCTTTTCTTTTAATCACTCACTACATGAGTGCTGAAGTTCTATTATGAACTACCTAGTCCCAAATTGTAAATTAGTCAAGTTTGAGCCTATGTTTCAGTTTCAGATATGTTGAATTTTAATCAGTCGGACATTCTGTGAAAGAAGTCATTACAAGTATGCACCTTGTTAGCAAATTCTGGGTCAACTGTCATTCTTTGAGTTAGTTGTTCCTGAATTCTGTCTGACAACTGTGCATCTACTGATTTCAAATTACTTCCTCTTCAGGATCAAACATGGCCAAAGAAGTGCGGCTGATAAGTATCATTATCATTGTCATTTCAGGGCATATGCGTGGTAAGCAGGTATACAAGCCTGCCCTTGGTGAATTTGAGCTGTGATTTTCTCTTTCAAAACTCAGGAGCATAGAAACACATAAAACTCTGATTCCTCTCAAACTGCCTCATTTATTGGTCATACCAGGTGATGAACATGCTGATAAAATAGCATCTGCAGGGGATGCTATTGGGAATTCTGACTTCTTCCTCATGGCTAGGACCAATGCACATGCAACATCAGCCAAAAACTGCTCTGTCTGATGCCATTGTAAGGGTTAATCTTTACATGGAGGTACTAGCAGACTGATCCTCTGCTTCTTGTCATGATCTACTGTGGAGTGAGGCTTCTGTTCGTTGTGAAGCAGAAATTCTGGTCTAAGAGGGCATTTCAGGGTCATCCCGTGCTGAGACACAGGTTTACAGTGAAAATGCAGACCTCTTTCCTGACATTATTACAGTATTCAAGTGATGACTAGATGTTCAACCCAAAGTTAATAACAAGAAATAGATATTTTGGCATCTTAGTATTGGTAGATCTCCACTTTTTTAATCCTATACCTTCATTTCTCCAGAAACTCATGCAACTTCTGCCATAATTCATGTGTAGATTATATCATATGACTTCTTAGTTTGTGTTCCATTTGCCTCTCCTTTAACCCTTGCGCTCTTGACGCTCATTATCACCCATTATCTCCCGTACTGCTCTCTGCATCATAGGGAATTCAGCAATTACGCTTACTGACGAAACCATCCCAGGTAAGTTATACATTTTTAGACTGGTCGTGAACGTTGTTTGTGAAGTCAAAATTAGAGCCTTTTCGATTGGAACTGAGGTGATTGAGCTCGACTGTTTACTTCAGGCAGGGATACAATTGCTCTTCACGAATCCGCTCGTGAAGGCATTTGCTGTCTAATGCTCTGTCTGAAGAAGGAAAAAGAAAAGTAAATATCAGCAACATATCCTGACCTTTCAAATGTTTGCATGATGATTTCTGTCAAAATTTCATTTTACTATGTGAATCCGCTCTTCGTTTCTTAGCATGTGCTGGATGGTCGAGCTGTTCGGACAATGTTTATTGGTGTTTCAAGACACTACAAAATGGAGCATAGTGTTTCCTCCGAAAGCATTGATAGAATTTCGTTTGAAATGAATAATCGAAATCATTTTTTTTTGGGTTTCTTAACTCCTGTTGTTTATTGTAATAAAAGTCGCGGGCAGGAGCTGATGGATGCTTTGTGGAGGCACCAAGGGATGACGATGAGCTCAAGGAGATAGGACAGGACGGTGTACGAGAGGCTACAGGGTATGCAATATGATTGAAGGTGGAGTCACACCATTGACCGCTGCCGAGGAGCTGAAAGAGATGGGCTTTCATTTGATCGTGCGCCCCGTGCACGGTGCTCTATGCTTGAGCGCGCGCCATTGTCGATGTCCTCAAGTCCTTGAAAGAGAAGGGAACTACAAGAGAGGATCTCGACAAGATGCCTATGTCTGAGGAATTTAACCAGTTGGTCGGAGCTTGGAGTCCTGGTTCAAGCTCGAACCACGGTGCTCTGAATTTAAGGAGCGCTGTCGGAGTAAATTCACAGTAACTGCGAAAGCCGAAAGTAATCGGATATGTGCAGCAACATTTGAATTCCAATTTCCAGTTTCCCCGAAGGCTTCTAACACATAACGACCCACGCAATTGCATGAGAGATGCACCGCTTAGAGTGTGTTAGAACTCTTTTCAATGTGAATGCTTTTGCTAAGTAATTAAATATCAATTTTATTTTATTTTTTTATTTTAAGTTTGTCTCTCTAATGGCCAACGATTCCAGCAACAGAAGATTATTATGCTGCCCTTAAAAATTATCTGAACTTGGCAATTCTTCAGTCAAAGAAACTTGGCAATTCAAGAAAGCACCATGCCTGACTACGGGCCACAGTAGACGGGTTAAGAAGCATAGCATAAACACGCTTATCTGAACTTTCGTCTCTTGCACCGCCCGGATTAAACACGCTTATTTGGCTTTTCAAAAGGAAGAGTGAAAAGCCAGAATGGGATTAGGAAAGAACAGCCTCTTTGCAACTGCTACGAACTTTCGTCTCTGCACCAGGGATGACCACAGGCCGAAGCAAATACCGCAAATAGCAGAGCATAAACATGGCAAGGTAACAGTGCCACCATGGGAGGTGCGCTCTGTCTACTTCGAAGCTGCTTTCGTCCTGCGCAGCTTTCCCTGCGTTAGGGTTTCTCACTGCCGACGGGCAGCTAACAGTGTTGCGGACTGGGCCGCGAAGCTTCATAATTTGGGGGCTCTTTCTACGAACTGGCCCATCTCTCCCCCCCCCCCTTTGTTATTCGATCTTTTACTTGCGGATATTTTGCCTACTCGTTGTAATCCCTGCAGTTGTTGAATATATCTTTACTTCTGACCAAAAAAAAAAAAAAACATGGCAAGGTATAGAATTCTTTCCATCGGAGAGAGTTATCAAGTACTAAGAACTCATCAAAAATTCCTTCACTGGTACGGGCGTATTTGACTCGGCGTTCCATATTAACGCTTCGCGAAGACTAAGGAGCTAAAGCGGGCAAGCAGGATTTTTTGTTGGGTGTATTAGATGTAGTAGGCTTTTTGAGCTGTATTTACTTTTTCTGGGGTAAACTACTTAGAACTCAATTCAAAACTTAATTGAACATAAATAATACTCATCGCCACAGACTATCGACTACCACTCCATATGGACAATGCATAGAATCAATAGATATCTAGATATGGACATTTATGGCTGGCATCCATTAAAGTTTCGTAATATCATAAGCGGTAAGCAAATTCAATCGAATCTCAACAACAAGATATGTATTAATGTGGGGTAAGGAACAATGAAAAATCGTAACAAACTTTCATAAAGACCCGTCGCATTATTGATTTCGATTGGTCGAGAACTCTTTCGGGTGAGATCAGTCTTCAAGCGATTATCCACAGAACTAGCTGAATTCCCCATGTCTGGCACAAAGAACATGTTCACCGCAGTCGATTGCAACACTTTGGCTATATGCCGAGACTGCCGCGGTGAACTTGTTCTCGGCAAATAGCCAACGGTTGGTCGCAGCAATCGCAACCGGCTACAGCGAACTTGTTCTTCATGCTAAATATGGGGAATTCAGCTAATCTGAGCCACGGACGGTCAGCTTGAAGACTCATCACACCTGGAAGAGTCATGGCAGTCTCTACCGATCGAAACGATGATGCCCACGTCGTGACCCTTGACAAAAATGTCAAGCATCTCGATGTTATCACAATCGGTTATTTCGTCACTGTCTCACTCTCTCACGTCTCCGCCTTAGATTTCGCCGGATTTGGACTAAATCTCCATTCTTCCACAAGCTCTTCGACGCCGACTCGCCACCGTCCTCAACTCTTGAGTCTCTAGCTCAGACTCGTCCTTGAAATCCCGGAAATCAACCTCGAGATCATCTTTTCCACGCATCGACGGCTTCCGGTTTGGCCTGCCTCTTCGAGTGCTTGCCCGACGATTTCTTCAGATCGGGTCCATATGAAATCCGCAGTCAATTCGCGAGACCTCTGGTCGGGGATGGAAATCAGGAGACAATAGCGCCTCGCTGAAACGGTACGACAAGACCAGCAGGAGTAACAACAAAAAAGCTGGCTGACGATCAGAGCTTGCTTCGGTCTGGTGATCGGAGGAAATGAATTTCGGATAGTTTGCAGAGAATTGCATTCGGGGTATATGTAAATGAACTTTTTTCTATTTTTTTGTTCGAATATTTAATAAGTCCGTTTGGTGGGATGCGTAATTTATTTGGTTGACAGAGGAGTAGAGAAAGGTTGTTACGAAATTCTAATCTCTGAAATGCTTAAGCTGGCTTCCACTACCTCTCGTCACCATCATCCCCTAGGCCCCTAGCTACTACTGTTCAAATCAAGGAGGAGTATAATTGTGTAGTGATGGGTACAGAAAATAGAATTAGAGAGAGAGAGAGAATAAAATAGGTGTAATGGACTCAGCCGAAGAAGAGCAACGACTCAAATTGATTAGAGGATAAGAAAAGGGGTGCAAGGGACAATGACAAAATGGGTTTAAGTTGGGCTTGTTTAGTTCATAGTCGGATTAGTAAGTTTTGGATTTAATAAGGCTTAATAAGCTTTGGGCTTGAGGCTTCATGAGCTTGGGCTTGAATAGGCTTGATGAGCTTGGATTTTAAATTGGACTTGAGCAAATAAACTCATTTCATTTATGAGGCCTTTCATGTTTTCTGGGACCTGGACCTGCGAGGTCCAAGCTGGGTCCAAATTCTGACTAAGCCCAAGGGCCTAGCCGGGGTCTTTATTTCCGAAAAATAATAAAAAATTCGGGAGATTGAAGAATTTGAAAGAACTCATGCGATTGAGGACCTTTGGCCCTCGACTCAACATTACCTCTAAACTCCTCTTTTCCCCAACACTCATTCGGGAGTGTTGTGACAAGACGCACACATAGAGATGGCTACTCTACCCATGTAAGTAGCTATCCTTACTTTCTATTCCCAAATAAATTGAGTGAAAGCTAGGAGAGGAATAGATATGGGTAGCCTTCTTTTCCTCTCGTTCTTTCTTTATTCCTCCTAAAAATTTTCTAGCTTTATTGTTTTTACCAATATTCTTTCCTCATTTAACCGTGAAAACTTCATAAAATAAACATAGCTTAATTCTACACGAACCGTAAAGATGGATCAAATTCTGACTCGAATTTTCAAAGTTGCCCAATATAAAGCACTAGACTTTATAGTTATCTCAAATTTGGCAAGATGTTCACTCAAATATTTACAAAATTCTAGCACATTGATATTATTTTGTCACGACCTTCTCATAGCTGAACCACGAGAGTAAGGCGCTTAGCACATACTTTCGCACGTTGATATTAATTTTGCACAAACCGTAAGGATGGACCAATTTTTTTACTCAAATTTTCAAAGTTGCCCAATATAAAGTACTAGACTTTATATTTATCTCAAATTTGGCAAGCCGTTAGCTCAAATATTTACAAAATTCTGGCACATTGATATTATTTTGTCATGACCTTCTCGTAGCTAAACCACGAGAGTAAGGCTTTTAGCA